>JAFIRS010000374.1:290000-778308 GCA_018342105.1 Gonioctena quinquepunctata | reverse complement strand
GGGCCCAATCACCTCATATTTGACTCTCTTATTCTCAATCTTAGATTCCAAACCATAAACATTGACTGAAATATCATTCAAATACTCAAACATTTTTATATCACGTAATTTTACTGGAAAATCCATACCTGTTACATTCAAGACAGTCTCATAATGTGGATAGGATGACACCTCCGATACATTATTATTAGTGGGGAATAATGCAGATGTCACGGCCCATGCAAAGCAGCATTGGTCTTCATTTTTATGTTGACAACACCTTTTCTTCTCTCAATGAATTCGGGAAGTTTCATGTATGATGATCCGCCAAGTGGACTGTATTTGTTTATGTTCACCTCAAGGAACATAATTTTTTCACAACTCCATCCTGAAAATTACTTTTATTAAACCTTTCATCATTGGCAACAATTATAACTACAAACCTGAATCACGCTCCTCAAACTCCGTACTTTGGGCAATTATAATGTCACGAAACGCATCAAATAATCCATTCAAATCAGTTGATCGATCTGCTATACGATTGGGAGAATTGAATGATTTTATATCTGTCAATTCCTGTGTTTGAATGACATAACTTCCAAATACTTCCATGTTGACCTTGATGGAGTTGTGTAGTTTGATTTTTTTTCCAATAACTCGAGTACTTTGGGCTTGATATCGTTGAAAAAAGGTGCATACTCTGTATACATATTCTCACTAGATACTCTGTAGCTGGAAATGCGACACTTGAATGCATTTTTAATGAGGTGTACACCACCTCCCAAGTGAACACATGAATTCGTCCTGTGTGCGAGTGTTCTATTGTGAGAGTTGACTTGACAATATGGAAATGTCACATTACAACAATTACATGTATAGAGTGGTGCAGGTGGTGAGTCATCGCCATTGTTCAATTTAACTCGTTTCACTGAAGGACCTCCTGGCAAGTTTCCCGTTGATGTCGACGAAGATTATCACTACGGGTGAAAGCTCTACCACAATCACACGAATACATTTCAACAACTTGTTTTCAATGCTCACTGGAGGAGACACTGATTCGAAATACTCTTCTCCTGGAATATTTCAGTGAAATACCCCCACCATACAAAGTCCGATGCGATGCGCAATCTGTATGGATTTTGAGGAGATTCTCTTGATATTCAACGCACTCATCAATACTGCAGTTCACTCTTAGCTCTCTCACAGGACAAACGCCCTCCTCGCTTGGAGAGTACAAGGATTCATGAAGGTCATGACTACACAGAATATGTATGCCTACACCACAACTTTAGTCAAGGTCAAACAAACATCGAGATCAAATCTTAAGGTTGCCGAAACAATCCCAACATCAAAACTCAAGGTCAAATCTCAAAGTCAAAACTTAATGTTATGAATCTCAAGGTCAAACTCAAGGTCAAAACTGAAGTCGAATCTCAAAGTCGACGAAACCCCATGTCAAAACTCAATGACAAATCTCAAAGTCAAATCTCAAGGTCAAACACACACACATTGCACACCTGCAACCATTCAAGGTCACACGTGACGTCATAGTGGTGGGGGGAGAGCCAGAACCGGCTTAAATCTCCTACTAATGTTTAAAGAAATTCTGTTATTCTAAATTTAAAATAAAATTTTTGTTCATCGTTCATTTTTAGCATATTATTATGATATAAACAGGGTTGTAGAAAAAGTATAGTGTTTCATTCGTCGAAAACATTATTTGAAGCTCGTAAACATTACCAGCCTCTTTCTTCAGAAAATGTTAGTGTCGTCACTCGTAAAACAATAAACAATTTTATTCTGATTGCTTTTTCAAGGTTTGGACATCCGCATTGAATTGTCAAACAACTAGGATCATGTATCTGCATTGTCCTGGACATCAAACCCATCGTTGTTCCGACGAGAAGATGGATGAGATTGTTATCAGCGATATTCGAACACTTACTGAGCTTTCTTCCTCATCTGTTTTCATTTATCAACTCTGTATGAAGTTGACGTATCGTCATCATAGGAAATAAGTTGGCATCTGCATGTTTTTTGTTTTTTTTTCTATTGTACGATAAAATTGAATATCGGATCCAAAAATGTGCCCTGCCTGGAGCACCCCAACATTAATCCCATGGGGGCAACCATAGCATACTGACTTCCATGTGATAGATAGTATCTGGATATAGTGATTGCCGACCCTGGATCTCCGTACAGGTTGAGTTCGTTCATCAATTTTGCATGAGAAACTTTATCGAATACCTTGGCTCAATTCAGAATAACTGCAAGGCATTTCTAGGATTATCCAAAGCCCTTTTTGTTTATGATTGAATTTGAATATAGCAATTTTCGAATGGATTCTGTTTCTGAAACCGAATTATTTCTCTGTTGTTACTTCATTTTACATAAAGAGAAACACAAACAGAATCAGCTGATTTCTCTGCTGACATAACATTCGAACAACGTTTATTCAAAAGTGGACAAATCTCAAGAATCATATACAGGACTCGGCGAAATAACGTGTGGAGTCTCCAAGGTAATGTTGGTCAACCGAACAGTAGAATCTTAATTCGCCAAATAGAACAATAAATAAAATAATAATAATAATAATAATTTATTTTCTCTTGTTGAAAAATAAAAAAGTAGAGAAAACCAAGGAAAAATTTTAATTGGAAAAAAATTAATATCATATCACACCATAACGTATCATATCATAAAAAAACAAGAACATATATACACATACACACACATATACACAGATATCACGTCCAGAAAAGTTTCGAAGTTGAGTCTATTCTTATATACGTGTATACAAAGTTCGTAGATATAGATGCTAGCAATAGTAAGTATTTTTAATTCTCTGAATTTATTCCTACATTATTGTCTCCACCCAATTTGTGCAATGATTCTGACTGCATATTTTCGTAAAATAAAAATTCTTTCCGCAGAAGACCCTGTACCTCAGCTCAGAATTCCATACCGTAAATGACAATGTATGGTCGCATCATAAAGATTTAGCAACACTTCTTTACCACAGTGCGTTGACATGAAATGCGTAACAATTTTTACGTATTGTTTCGCATAGAGTTTCAATGTGAGCAGTCCATGCAAGTTTGTGATCTAAAGTAGACCCAGCATTTTAGTTGTAGAGCAGATTCAACCTGTAACTCGTCATTCTCATGAATTTTGAAATTTTCTGGGATATTGTGCAGGGTGAATTTTATCAACACTGTTTTGAATATGTTGAGAGTCAAATTATTTTTGTTTGCCCATGTTATAACTTGATCGTAGACAGTTTGTGTCATTCCTGTGAGAACTGTCACGTTTTGCCCTTTCACGAGAAAATGTGTGTCGTCTGCGTAAGCGATTACATGAGTTTCTGAAAGATTATTGGAGTAATTCATCAGATCGTTAGCGTATACAAGGAAAAGTAAGGGTCCGAGTATAGAGCCTTGAGGGACGCCCTGTTCGATAGTTGCAAGTTGGCTTTTGGAGTTCTGAATCAATACTCTTTGGGTCCTGCCTATCAAGTATGATTTCATCAAACTCAAAGCTGTTCCTCTCACACCATATCGTTCCAATTTCAGCAAGAGAAGCCCATGGTCAACACAGTCAAAAGCTCTGGAGAAATAAATGAATAGTCCACAAATGTGTAGTTTCCCATCCAGAGATTTATTACGTGCTCGTTGAATTCGTATAGGGCTGTATCAGTGCTTTTGTTTTGTGTGAACCCATGTTGATTTGGCGAGAGGATTTTATTGGCAGAAAAAAAAGACACCAATTGGTTCTTAATATTAAGCTCAACAATCTTTGAAATACTCGAGAGGAGACTAATACCTCTGTAGTTATCGTAAAGATTTGAGTCACCTTTTTTAAAGATTGGTAAGACAAATGCTGTTTTCAATTCATCTGAAAAAGTTCCTTGTTCCAAAGACAAGTTCACAATGTATGTTATTGGTTTACAGAGTTGATAAGCGCATTTTTTTAAGAGATTATTTGAAATTTCATCATGGCCAGTTGCATTCGAACTTTTTAGTTTTTCACATAATCAATAACGTCATTCTCAGTAATTGGATGCAAGAAGAAAGAGTTGAGACATGTTTTGATATTCCCTTCCATAAAATTCAGATCAATTCCTTTTTGCTGTGAAACTTTGGTAAAGTGACCATTGAAATTATTGGCCAAGACCATTTCAGGGACTTCAACGTTACCTTCACAAATTTTAATAATATTGGACTTGCTTCCCTTTTTTTTGAATGTGGTTCATGATAGTCTTCGATTCATTGGTCGAGTTGATTATTTTGTCTTCTACATTATGTTTGTAGTTTTCTTTCAGTATTTCCCTGTATATTAATGTTGTTTGCTTACTTATAACTTTGAAGTTCTCATTTACTCTATCACAATCTGAGTAAAAAGAAACTAGTTTTTCTAATTCATTAATTTCTGGAGTAAGTTGGTTAGCATTAAATTTTTCGTCTGTTCTTGAACGCTCTTCAATAGAAACGCAACTTCGATATAATATTGAAGTATGTTATGCAGGGTGTCATAGGCCCTGTTTGGGCATTTTTCGTTGTAGAGATCACTCCACAATTCGTCACTCAAGAGAGCTTTGAAGTTATTAATACTGCTTTCTGAGAATGATCTTCCATAGCTAATCTGATTACGTGTTTGTTTTTGACATCCTATCTTTGTTGAAATTCGAATGATTTGGGCGTAATGGTCAGACAAACTGAGATCTATAACCGTCGCCTTATATTCAGAATTTTCGCGGATAATAAAAGCATCTATACATGTATAGTATTTCTAATCCCAATTGGACCGACATAAAAAGTTTCGAAAAGGAATTCTCTTCCACACGACAGAACTTTGTTATGATTTTACCAGGAACGCTTTGAAAGTAAAAACACTGGTAGTATATAAATTTTCCATTTGCCGGGCAGTGCATATGAACACTCCACGTAGTGCTCTTATTTTTATTGCCGTTCCAATTGGGATTAGAATAACTTTTTTTTTTATACTTGAAGTTGCAGTAACCCTCGTTGGTTCATTTACAGTAAACTTCAAGTTGAAGCACGCTAACTACTACTAGTAAAAGGAGCCACTCTTTCGACGTGTACTACTGACATTACGAATTTGAAAACGCACTATCATTATGGAATGATGAAGACTTTCATTCAAGAATAACTTGGAGAGCCATCGAAATTGACAGGCGGCCACAATTATAAGGAATCGGGATAGTCAGAGACTCTTTATCAGCCCACCGATGAGTGAAACAAGATGACATACGTGTTTCTGCTCATTCTCTATCACGCTATACATAATAAATTCATAGTTATTTTCCGAAGTAAATCTCTAATATCATTACTACATCGTAGTGAAGTGATTTTTGACTTCATTAGAGCTACTCTGAGGGTAATGAAAACCCAAATTGTCGACTCGCAGACTCTCAGTGAGCAAGGCTTATTTCAGTGGATAATCCTTGCGGGAATATAGAAAGCTATATATTTGATGACCGCATTCCAAGTGGATGATTAGGTTTTGGGGATTTTGGAGTTTTGAGTCAGTGCGTAGCTCTCACTTCCTATGGTGTTCCCATAGGAAGTGAGAGCTACGCACTGACCCCGTATCTTCCCTAATTACTGGAGTGGAAAGCTGAAATTTTCGTATTTTTTTAGATACCAGAGTTATTTTCTAGGGTCCACCTGGGTGATATAAATCGCACAACAGAACCAACCATCCATTTTTCCGAAAAAATATATTTGAACTGAAAACGTATCTTCATTGACTATTCAAGTGGTGTTTTAAAATATTAATATGAGATACCAGAGAGAAATCTTGCAGAAAAAGTCGATGGAACTACCAACAAATAATGATGAATGAAGCCGAGATGAGCAGAATATCAAATTTATTACCAATACACATTGTTCCTGGAAAAATATCAAAAAAATATTATAACAATTCTAAAATACTCAAGATTGGAGAATAGTATCTGCTGACAGATTCGTGCAAAAAAAACAATTATAAAAATCAGAATTTTTTTCTCTTGACATTTCCGTACCTTTCATAACGGAAGTGGAATTCTGGGATGCTTGAGGTCATAACAGACACCGAAAAACAATATCTTCAGCATTTAAATGCATTCTAATGATTATTTGCATTCATCGCATAGAAAATTAGAGAGAGAGAGATATGCCAACAGCACGGAGTAATTTTTTTTTTGATATTCTATCAATCTCACCAAATTTTGGTATTTTCTCAAGACTATCCATTATGAATCTAGCATTACTAACTCAATGAAGTACCACCAAGCCCAAGATAAATCAGATGTAGTGCCTACTCTGTATAAAACTCATCGCTAGGAAGAATTTTAGTTGATAGAAGATCAAATTTTAACTGGAATATGTGCGATGGCAAATTATAATAATAGCTTTCGGAGCATCAAAGCCGGAAAATAATAAGAATAACCATCGCGAGGAAGACTTATTGAAAATAATCATAAATTTTACAAATATTTGATACCTTCTACTACATAAGAATAAATTATGAAGTTGAAAGCCTCACCACGTATTGATCCAATTGACAGGGTTATATCTCATCAGAAATGTCATACTTAAGTGAATTGCGGGGGTGGACCATATAATTGGTATTTCACCCTTCGTTATTTTGAAACTCAACATAAAAACATTCCATATAAATAAAGGGTTAAGAATCCAAGTGATAAACATCCAGGAGAGAGTTTACTATATATGTAAAATACCAATAACAGAATATAATCAGTATCAGAATTCGAGTTTATCTCTTTGAGGCACAAGTAGCCATTCAGAATTACATCTTTTGTGCACAAGTCTATACACCTAAAAATGTAACAAATCATTCAGACATCAAATCTTCAGAAGTGAATCAGATTTCAACTCATGTACGCCTCCGGAGTCAGTGAATATATTTAATAAATTGGGCCAGTATCAATCGCCATTCATTCAGAATTAATATATTCTGAATCATGTGCTGAATTATCTATGAAAACAATTAGACAGCTTTGAAGTTATATGAACTGAATATAAACAAGTATGACTCAATCCATAAAATCAGTAATGCTAAATGAACATTCAGCTCACATTCCAATTTTTACACAATTTGCACGAAGGAGACGGAATTCGACGAATAGATTATTGT
This sequence comes from Gonioctena quinquepunctata, assembly GCA_018342105.1. Classification (NCBI taxonomy): domain Eukaryota; kingdom Metazoa; phylum Arthropoda; class Insecta; order Coleoptera; family Chrysomelidae; genus Gonioctena; species Gonioctena quinquepunctata. The sequence continues at coordinate 771,171 of JAFIRS010000374.1, read as the reverse complement.
TTATGGATGCAAGGAATTTTTTTTAAATTGGGTGGTGAATTGCAGACTCCAAATATCTCCAAAAGTAAATGTGTGGTGTGGTATTCTGAATGATTATATACCTCGAAATCAGTTCAGCCAATCGAATGCATTTATCTAACCAATCAAATACCAAATATCATCGAATATACGAGCATATGTTGCTTGTATATTCGCGGATATACACGCTATTTGCTATAGAACAGGTGTGCACCATTGTTTCTACCAAACCTATCAAAATAATTCAGTCACTGTCAAATGATGTCCAAGTCACTGTAAAATTATACAATGATGTCCGACCATTTCGGAAACACTTCCTAGGTAGAAATTCGAAAAAAGTAATATCATTTTCAAGTGTATGTTTGTAATAGCTGGCTCGGTATATAATCTTGTCATATACCACTTGTGATATATATTTTCGGTAGAGTATACTTTGATATTTTTTCCCCAATATTGTTGCAAAAATGCCACTCGACCAAATTTATTTTGAAAAATAAGTTTTTTTGAAGGAATCTGGTCTCGTGAATAACTAGAACAATATTTACACGAAAAAAAATCAAAGTATAGTCACCAAAATATCCATCACTTGTGATATAACATGTGAATATATTATGGACCACTTTTTTTCGGTCGAAATCTGAACGGACCATTATTTGTTGATTTCCTTTAAAATGCATTTCCCTATGTGAGAAACAACCTAATTTTTCAGTTAAATGGTTCACCAGTCCGTAATTGTGGAATATCCTATGAAATAGATAGGATCCAATAGTCCTCTCTGTGTATGGCCACCACGATTCCCAGATCTAACGCCACCAGATATTTATTCTTGGGGAACGTTGAAAACCTTATATAAGTTCCCAGAGCTGGCAAAACTGAAATGAGTATGAAAAGTGTATGCGTACTTGCTAGTTGGGAAGCGGGGCCCTTTTAGTAGCAGGTACAAAAGTACATGAAAAACTTTTCCACTTACGATGAAGTATGGTAATGCTTTTGACATTTGATATCATCCAGTTACCCGAGCGGTCTAAGGCGCCAGATTTAAGCTCTGGATCTCGAAAGTTAGCGTGGGTTCGAAACCACACGCCTGACGATTTTTTTTTTCATTTTTTTTTCCAAATTGAGATTGGTACGAATATTTTAATGAAAAAAACAAATCATGTCCCCATTTCGACGAGAAAATATTTAAAAAAATCAAAATAATTTTAGATATATTTCAATGAAAATGTTTCATTCAAAAACTCAAAGGACAAGTTCGTCCTACTCTAGCAAAACAGCCTGCAGAGAGCTGCAAAATTAATTTTCGGGAGTTTTATTTTTCCATTGGAGTACCTAAAAACCTTCACGAGATAAAACAGTTCCTCTGTACAATGGAGAAAAGGACATACTGGCCTACGCCAAATACAAGACAAATGTGAGAGGGACTAGATCACAAAAAACAAGCAATGTTCAGAATGTTTTCTGTAAACATTGGAAACATTCAAGGAACGAATTTCAAATGATAATGTCGGAGATTGTTGGAACTGGAACTTCAAGATATTTCACTTGATTGCAGTTCTTCTCAATGAACCATAAATGAAACATATATTATTCACATATTATCTACACAAAAGTTTATAATCATTCCTCATGTTTCCATGAAATTATTAATTTTGTTAAACAATTTTTTTGTTGTATATTTGAAAAACAATATTAGGTTCTCGTTAATAGTAGTTTTGTCATAACCCTTCAGTTATTTAATTATATCTAAGGATCCCAATAACATTAGCCTAAAATAATTTTTTCTAACCCTACCTATGCAAACAACCCCTTTGTATTTTGTATAATTTCTCAAGAGTCGTTTTAATTTCCCCACGTGAATCGCGTTTATAACGATATTCCACTATATTTCCCATCAAATAACAGGAGTAACTAATCCAAATATGACTGATTGGAACAAATAGCCGGGAGGGATGAAATACAATGAATTAGTGGTGTTTATAACTCCACACCCACTCTCGGACACGCATTGTAAACGCTGGCTTTATTTACGGCTTTTAATGTAATTGGATCGACGATGGGATGCTTATTCCTACACAGGGCCGGCCTCAGCAACGGGCATGCGGCTACCTAAGACAAAGAATATTTTTCGTAGATAATTGGTTTTAAACACTTTAAGATCTCATTATTATTTCTGAGAACAATTGCAGATAATTGTTCTTAGTAGCTCACCTAGTTACAGTCTACGGCTCCACGAATCAAACCTCAGAAATGTAACCCTATTTTCACATAATATAAATTTGCTAACGGTTGCTCAGTTCCTATGGAAGCTCATAGGTCGCGGTTTCTGAGATATTTCATCGAATCAGTTGTAGCAAAACTTGCGATTTTTACCTATCTGTAGACCTGATGTTTATAAGAATAATTCAATGTTCCAACAATATCGTATCTGAAATAAATTCAAATTTGGCGTTTGCAGTCCGATTTATTAACCTTTTACTGATTTATTTGATAAATGTATGCACCAAAGTCAGTTCCTAACAACGCTCAAAAATATCTATGATCTCCATCATTCATAAAAATGGCCACAAACAACAAATAATCAGCTATAGGCCTATGAACTTGAAGCACCTTTGTAAGTGGCGCCGCAGTGGCGGAATCCGGCGACTTACTCCAGATAGCGCAAATTATCCGTCTTTGCTCCCGTGATGAATAGAGTGCTTTTAAAGTGCAACAGTTTGAATTTGTTTGTTTCATACGTGAAAACTGCGGTAGCATTGTGATTCGGCATTGAATCAAATTAAGCCCCGGTTTCTAAAATTGCCCTAGTAATGAATAAAATGCAGATTGAGACAAGTAGTCTGCGAACCGCATTTAACCGACTGAACACGTGCCCTGCGAATACGTAATTCGCCTGTCATCATAGTGTTTACATGTAATCCACTGTCAAGTTGAAAAGAGTTTCATATTCGTGATGGATCAAGTGCTGGTTGCAGAAGGCGAGATCACAAACTCGTAAATTTGCCTCATATGTACTTGAAGTTGAAATGTAGTGATGAAATATTATGTGTGCATAGTTTTTCCTAGAAGATATTGTGTAATGAAAGAAGGGAATTTTGTGGCATAGTGGACGAATTAAATTAAAGAAAAAAAGCATCCTCAAGTGGGAGTCGAACCCACGACCTTATGATCTCTAGCCATACGCTCTACCAACTGAGCCATTCGAGGACATAGGAATCGACACACACTCGTGAATCCTTTCCTTCCATAATTTAATTTAATGTTCATGTTAGAAATGAATCAAAGATCAAACTTACTTATCAAGTGGCCGTCGAGATCCGTTACCTTTCACCCAACATCATCGTGAATTGACGATTTCAATAGCAGCTTCAGGAAGATGATCTCTAACCACTGATCAGTGGTTGTTGAAGTTTTCCAAGGGGCTTCCATGAACTCGATAATCTCTCATATTTCAAAATGAAATCCGGGCCAGATTGTCTCCCGCCGTTCATTCATATTTTTTTTGAAATTGAAAAATCTACAATAATGATGATGATGTTTTTGATAATATCTAACAGAAAACAACTTCTTCCCCGGCAAAAGCCACGCTGGACATTGCATTTTCATTCAGATTCAGTCGCAGATGATTCCATATCCACAAATCAACCTCAACAATAGTTTTGTCTTGCTCTACCGACGTGCCTTTTTCCCAACATTTTGAAACAAGCAGAAATATGTCCCATATTGAAAAATGGTGGCAAAAGAAATAATGAGAATTGTGGGCCCACCGTTAAACTTCAGCATTTGAGCAAATTTTGGAGACGGTTGCATCTGAGGTTTATTTTGTTCACAGACCGGTCAACGATCACAAATTCTGATAATTCTAATCAGGTTAATAACGTTTCAACTGATTTTTATGCATCGTTCGAAAAATATCATGTATTATCTTAAAAAAAATCGAATGTTTGGCTCTACTCAAGATTTTATCATTTTTCTTTTTCCTCATCTATCTAAGAGAACATTTAGAGTGCAATACCATGGTTGCAGGCCAACCAGAATAACTGCTACATCTGGTGTTTCACAAGGATAATCTTCAGATAGATAGATTGCAACCTAAAATTGATCGAAGTATCTATCAAACTCACTCCCTTTATATATAGGAAAATGATACATTTTTACCTTCGCGTGCAGGGATAACATAAAATTATTCATTATGGTGTTAATGTTTCATATTCTGCAGGTGCGCCAGTTTCAGAGATTCAGAAATACGAATGACTTGGCTTTGTGACAAGAAATCACATTACTTTGTCAAGTTTCTATCTGACGCATTTGTGAGAATTAAACTCAAATACACTCTAATTGTTTGGTGTCCAGGATATGATGAACACATGAAAAATATCGAGGATATACAGACACGTTGTCTCAAAATAATATGTAACAGACTTGACGGATAATATCCTGTGCGGGATATTCCTCAGAAATTAGTGCTTCAACGTGTTGATGTCAAATCTTTGTAAAAACGTCGAAAATATTACAATAACAATTTACATTTACTTCAAATACTTTCATTATTGAGATATATGTACCTCACAGATCACATATCACAAGTAATGTACTATTAGGTCTTTAACTTATTAGATAACTGATCAACTCATATATATATATATATATATATATATATATATATATATATATATATATCAAAGCAGCATGAGTTTCCTAATCAATGAATGTTGTCATCAAACTTACATCGTCAAGTTGTTCACATATTTCTAAGAAATGAATGGAGGATTGATCATATTATTCGGTTTTGTTGTAGACATTAGTTTCGATATACATAGATCCCATACTGATGTGGGGCAAATATCTGGAAAACAGTATACGAATAGTCACGCTGAGTTCTTTTGATCGATGTCTCTCTATGCAAACTCAACATAAATTATCCATCAGATTTATTTCAATGTTCGTGGACACAATGAGTATAATTCATTGGTTTGGGAAAATTTATCACCGGTAAATTATCGAATTTTCATGTGATAATCAATGAAATTATATTTCTAATAATTTTTATTGCTACTTCTTCAACGATTCCGACAAAAGCAAACTCAAGAATCATAAGTGAATGCGAATTCATCATATTTAACTTGGATTACATGAATGGCAAGTTGAGGTTTTCTTGGCTGCTTTCATTATGTATGGATTTTTGAATTTTGTTATCATCTTAACCAGTACGAAAATAGTTATTATCCTGAAGAGTGCGGAAAGTTATACATTCCCGCACGCGACTGTCAATGCCAAAACGACGCGAAGCTGAGTTTGGGCAAGCAGTGAGGGCGGGAAACATTATTTCCGCAAGAGTTGGGATCAAGATTTTTGCCTACAAACACAGTAAGAAGACATTAAAAAAAAAATATTTATATCAATATTGAACGTACAATTTACTGCACCCTGCAGGTTTATTGCTGAGGTTAATTGTTGGTGTTTTTGTAGTAAAGCAGGAACCTTAATGCTGCCGGCATCCTCTTCTGTTTTATCGCTGATTGCCAAAATTTCATTGAGTGTATCTCTCTTAGCTTTACTGCTACCTGCATCCCCTTTTGTATTATCACTGATTGACAAAATTTTATTGCATATTCCCTTTTTCTTTATTTCCGAGTCTTCAAAGTACCCTTCTGCCACAGTGGCCGCCTTTTAATGTTAGTGATTTCTTTCTCAGAATCAGCCAAAAAAGTAGCCGAAAACGTCTAAAACTATGGCCAGTTCAGCACTGAGTTTCTGGAAGATGTAGATAGGCTGCAATTTTAGACGGCATTTTTCCGAATGAATTCACTCCTACACACTGAGTGGTACATTTGCCATGTTTATATTGGATAAAAAAGCGACGCTGAGGAGTATGTGAAGGTTGGAAACATTCATTTATTTTAAATAACCTGAAGAATGTACCGTTGTTAACGTCTTCCGAAATTACGAATGCTCTTGAATAATGATTTTTTGAGTCAACGATCTTCATGGTGACGAAGCTTCCTTCATCTTCAATTCTGTCCAGGGTTATTTCGGTCAGTTCCACAAATATGGTGGCTATTTTGATCAGAAGATAAATATCATCTGGGGCCGTATGCATCAATTTTGCAATGTCGTCTTTGCCAAAAACCTTTGTTTGCTTCTTTGGTGTCTACAGATTGTTTTTTTAATGTTGCCAATAAGTAAAATTTTCCATTATCAACATTTTGCCTTATCTTCATTATAGCTTATATCATTCAGAAACGTGAGCTGAGGGTATTGGGCTTTATCATTCCGCTTAGATACAAAAAATAAGCCATAAAAATCTCTTCTTTGTAGTTTTTACCAGCCTTTGAGTCCAGCTGAGAAAATGGTTATATTGATTCTCATACATTTCTCTAGTAATAGTTCCAAATTGGCAACAGCTGCTGCTTCTAGAATGTCTTCATCTGAAGATTTTTTGTTGTGGTTTTTTCCTATGAAAAACGAGAAAAAATCGCGATAAGAACTTCAAGCAATGTTACAGGACGCTATTTTGACCAACGTCTAGGTTTTGACTTTGACAAACAATTGGCGTCAAGGCTACCAATATAAAACACATGTTGTCAAAGCTCTGAATAGATAGTCTTGTCGTTGTTTCAAATAGATTGTATGGCGTGATTCAGAGTATAAATTGATTAATTTTTGTTTATTAAAAAATTAAGCGAAATATTCCGAAATTTAATACTTATATTGATGTGTTAGAACAAGGTAAGTCTGAGATTATGCCAATTTAGCAAAAAATTCTTGTAGCACTCTAGAAAAAACTTTCGTGTGCGCTAGTGCGGGAAAGACTCATTTTCTGAATAAAAATGTCTGCGCGAAAGATGTGTTCTCTGCACGTTTGTAGAAAAAACTCATTTTCTCGACTGTAACGGATAATCAGTCGAGTGCGGGGAAATGTCTCCACACATGAGTTAGAATCGATTTTTTTTCTACAAGTTTTGGAAAACCTGAGAGACATTGGCGACGTCCGCAATTGGTAGTATTTCAATGAATCCCACCTCATAATCTGATACCAACCATCAATATGATGCTAACATATTATATTAGTATATTATAGAAGTAGTTCTTTATCCCATTGATTATCACACCAAAGTAAGATATATAGATTTTGTATTCACAACCAATTCACAAAGATATATTTCAATTTGGGATTTTTTTTCACGAAGATTAGACCACCAAGGGGATATCGTTTTCATTTGTAGGATAAATGACAAATATTTTTCATTGATCTTTGAATACTTGATGAAAATCCATATTTGAAGTAAACTAAAAATGCTTAACTACGATTTTGACAAAAAATTTTTTACAAAACCCAAGACACGTGTTTCGCTATACTATAGCTTCTTCAAGCCTAAATCACAATTACTAGGGTTTGACATAAATAATAGGAGTAGGTAGTCAGTTAGATATTTGGTAATTAAGTGATTATTGAACGATAGATTACTCAATTTCTAGTGGGCAGATTCAAAAGGGGCGAATTATTCAAATTAATCTGGTCATTTAATAAATATTGCGAAGTCTTGTCATTGTTAATCTCTAAGCTTTCTAGGAGATTGAACTTTCGCATGTAGAAAAGAGAGATGAAAACTCATAGTCATTAGCAAAGCGATGCTTTTCAGTCAGGAGATGGTTAGCGAAAGTGGAATTAGATTTGCCCTTAATAAAACTGCTTCCATGCTTGGATATGCGTTGCTTGAATCATACTAGTAGGTTACCTACTGGATAGAAGCCAATCATCAAAGATGAGATATTGGATTAACTTACAGTTGGTTCAACACAAAATAATTTCCTATTCAATGATTATTTTTATTCTTATAAATAATGGGTTAATAATGGGTAATCCCTCAAATCCGTTACTACCGGGAATTCTCATGGATAATCTCGAGAGTATAATTCTTAACAACCCGTTGATAAAAAACATCTTATACTGGTATATATATATATATATATATAAATATATATATAAACATCTTATACTAGTATATTAAAGTATAAGTGGATAAAAAGGGCTTTAAAACACGCGCGATTTTTCGAGCACGACGGCGCAGCCGGAGTGCTCGAAATAGAGCAAGTGTTTTTAAGACCAGTTATCCACGAATACTTTACGTAATTTTTTTTTATTGGTGCACTTTGAAATCATATATACTGGTATTATTACTACAAATAATAGAAATAAGAACTAATAATGCAAGAAGGTTGAATTCGTGATGTGACATCAGTATACCTTTCGTTGTCATGGAAATGAGAAAAACATTGCTTTGCAATTTGTTACCAAAGATCAATATTTGTTGTCACCAGAGCTCAAAAATGAATTATTCTAATATCGATTTTTTTAATAGTGAGGCAAAATCGCGGTTAATACCGCGAAAATCCAGTGATATATATAAAAAAGAATATGAAAAGTTCATCAAATGGATGGAGGAGCACATATAAATGAACGAATTGTGAGTAATATTTTGACGTTACAAGGTACTCCTGTCAGATCAATAATAAAAAAATTGTCATTTAGACTTCACGTTTCTCGATTTGTTGATGTTGTCATGGTTACCTTTAAAAAACGCGCGTTTTTTAAAGTTCGATTTAAACACGCTGAGGCGTGCTTTAAATGGGTAAAAATAATATATATATATATATATATATATATATATATATATATATATATATATATATTAGACGATATCTTATGTTCTTTGTAGGAACTGATAGACAATTAAATACATAAATTTACAAATTAAATTAAAATTTCATAAAAAAAAGGTTAGGTTAGGTACACGCAATAGGTCAATTTTAGTCACCCCAAGCATAAATCATGTATCTTTACTCGCAGTTATTCTTATTTGGCACCAAAATACTATAATATTGCTACCCAGTGAGTTTGGGTCTTATCCAATTATTTCAAATAAAGGCTGAAACTGCATTTCCATGATTAATATATTCCTTCTTTCCCACACCACTATCGGAGACTGAAGCGTTATTGTTTTTTTTTCCTTTTTTCTCAGCTACTCATAAATCGAGACCGTCAAGCAATATTCGACATTTTCTCAGCCCATAAATTGAAACTCAATTCAAAGAAGTCGGCAGTGATGATTTTTTGACCCAAAAGAATCAGAGGTGGAACCCAAAACTTACTACAAATTTGCATTAATAATGATGTCATTACAACTGTTTCCGGAATAAAAAATCTAGATTTGTGGTTTGACCAAGAGCTCCGCTTCACAAGACATGTCAGTCACATAACCCAAACTTTCTTCAATGTTCCCAGACATTTATATCCAAATTGGGATCTTTTACCTACTGAACTCAAACTATGTGAGTCGCTAATAATCTCAAAGGTCTCCTACTGCGACAGTGTTTATGGACCGGCTCTGAGAAAATCTGATTCCTCGCGTTTGCAACTTATTCAAAACAGCTGTTTGCGTTTTTCGTTCGGTGTTCCAAAATCCGACCGTATGTCCCCTGTACTGAAGGAATCAGGCTGGTTGAATCTGGAGAAGCTTAGAGCTTCGCACCTCTTAACCACCACCCATAATTTATTAATAAATAGTAAGCCGGATTATCTTGGAAAAAAACTCAAAACTTTTTCAGATATAAATAGGGTTGCTACACGCAATAGGTCGATTTTAGTCATCCCCAAGCATGAATCATCTATCTTCACTCGCAGTTTTTCATATTTTGCACCAAAATACCACAATATGCTACCCAGTGAATTTAGGTCTTATAGAATTGATAATTTCAAAAAAGGCTGAAACTGCATTTCCATGATTAATATATTCCTACTTTTCCACACCATGACCATAGCTTACTATCGGAAACTGTGAATTTGTGTTTTTCCTTTTTCCTCCTCTTATCTATACATTCTCATTATTTTTACTATTTGTAAAGGTTGAGTTTGAAAACAGCCTAGGCTGACACTCCACCTATTCACCATGTTTTCTTCCAAGGCGTTGTACCTTTCATTTTACTCTTACCATTAGTTTTGGACTTGTATCCTACGATGAATAAAGACGATTTATTAGATAGATAGATAGGTAAATAAGTTTATTGTGTTAAAAAATACATTCATTTTTATTCACGAGGGCCCGGCTAATAAGCGAGCGTAATTCCACATGGATCATAAGTATAGTTAAGAGTTGTACAAATCTCTACGTGGTAGCTAATAGCCACATTTACACAAGCATTCGTTCATAATGAACGAACGGAGCTTCATTTTATGCATCAGGGACTTCGCTAGGTTTGCTAACAGTAACATGTATTGAGTACACGTACCAGACCATCAATATTGCCGATTTCCGACAGAATCGCATTTTGCCTTATGCCCAAGTAGATAGGGCATCGGATGACAACAGAATGTGTTGCAAAGACTCGGTCACATGTAAGTTACACATTGAACACAACTCTGTAGTATTGATCCGGTAATTATCCTGCAGAAAGTTGTCAATGTTTTTGTATCCTTGCATGTTCCAGAATATTAGATTTGTCCCAGCTCCCGCTCTTGGTTTTTTAATGTTGTGGGGGAGTATCTGTGTTAGCCACTCCCCCAGCTCTGCTAACTTTCTGTGGATTTTGTCTGGGCGATACTTATTCATCGCGCGCTCGCTTTGGATTCCCTTGGCGATAATCAGAGACAGTGACGATTTTTGGGATGTTATTCACATATCTAATCGCCAAATTAGGAACTCCACTGGCTTTTCGGGCATTGAGATCATCGTACAGAGTGCCAAGTTGTTTCATTTGTTTTGGTGTTTTATCACTCCTGTGATACGCCCGGACTACGGGGTGTTGTGAACTAACCCACCACACCTGTAATACCAGACATTATTCGTTAGATTGGAAAAAACAGTATTAAAAGCATCGACTATCTGAATAGCGTCGAACCGAATATGATCTATGGAGCGGTCAACATAGATCAAGTTCCTTTCTTTCAATACCGGAACATGGGCTGTTTATTCAGGAAATACTACCGTTCAGAAAGATTCGAGAAGTTATTCATAAAAGAAAATAAATAAAAGAATGCACTCATAAAATGTTAAGAATGTACATATATATTTAATAAAAATTTACACAATTCTCTCAATCGTCTATGGACGAATGATAAGCAACAATCTTCATATAATGAAAGCTAATGTAGCGTATTGGCAGATAATTCTGCAGTGGGCTACACAATAGGAATAATTTTACTAAAAGAACAATCTTGAAATTCAATTGCCACAAACAGCTAGAAATAATTCTCTTTTGAGATCTTTGTAATCTTGCAAACTATGGAGATACTTTACAGACATATACACATTTCCATAGGTTGGGTTTTTGCCATAAACATAAATACAGAAAAACTTACATATCTCCCCTTGTTTCACACTTATTCACTCGAATAGGTTTTTACACGACAATTAGTCTTAAATGTATTAGTAGGTCGATTAGTTCCGCGTCAATTGGTTATTATATTTTAATTCGCCCGATATAGTAGTAATCGCTTAATACGGCTATGGTTCTGAGAGATCGTGAACTATGGAATTGCTGACTCCCGTTGTATTATCTCTGTTCTGGAAGCGTTGACAAAATAGACAATTTGTGGAAAACTATGCTGTTCACTCGTGTTTTTACTAAGAGCTTAAATACTTGATTTGAATGGGCTGAGTTTCTATGTTTGCTGAAGTTCACTACACTGATTTGGAAACTCTCATTATTACTGTACGATACTGTAGTTCGACTGACTTTTTAACCTCACTTTTGATAGTGACATATTCTCTGGTTCACTGTGGAACCCCGACTGATTATTTTGATCTCGAATTCGCGTTTTTATATGATCTTCAACACGGAAACTAGGGGCGGGACTTAGGTTGTTGTGGGCAGATAACGAGGTGACTCGTAAAACTGATAAGGGCCTTGTTTTGCTGGATATATTTATGACTAACCCGCGTTTGCTTATCTCTGTTATAATTGGATACCCTTTTACTGAATGACAGGTATTTATGATGGCTGTCGGGTAGTCGCTGAATTAATGACCAACCAGTGTGTTTATGAATTTCAGAGGTGTCTAGTCCCGGTGATTCACGAGTCGTTATCGCTTCTTTTAACTGCTCTGTGTTTATCGACTTTGGACGTGTGTCAAATTTACGACGTTGTTTGGTAGTTATTGAAACTGACTTCCTTATCTCGCTGTGAATGTACCAAGTAGCAATCAATAATCTTTGTTTACTCTCCTAGATGAATTATTTATGCGTCCGGTCTACAAGGGGTACTTCTGGATAATTATTTTTAAATGCATTTTAATTGTCTTCCAATAACAACGTATGGTTTTACGAGCGTATGCTTATCAGCTGTTTCAGTCTAGCAGGTGGTCCCTATTGACCTTTTCTGTTTATCAAGTTTTTATTTAAAACTATTACGTTGTTTTGCATCGTAGAAAGTTTCTCTATAATTACGTGGCTTAACACCTGATTCTGATGAGAGGATACTTGTTTCTGAAAATTTTGGACGTGTTTCTTAGAACAGTAACCATCTCTTTGCCACTAGAGAGCTCCACTTGGACCAGGCGATTATGGTCAGTTCTAGGCTTTCCCAGACGAGTAATATGATTGATGGCCACAGTGTGAGGCAAGGTTAGCTCGTTTATGAACATCGCCACCTCGTCCGCTGAAACAGTTTCTTCCAGACCAAATACAATTAGGTTTTTCTCACGCTCAAAGCGCATTTTCATTTCATTGTATGTCTCATCAAGGTTGGTCTCTTGCATTTTACTTTCAAGATTCTGTACTTTCGACTTCAAAGTGTCAGTTTCATGTTACCTGGGTCAGACACGATTCAATTTTTTCACTTTGGGCTAACAAAAGATTTCGAATTTCGGTTGTGCTTTGTGTTAAGGCATTAAACTGCTGTAGGATGATTTGTAGGAAACGATGGAATTGTAGGGAAAATTAATGAACTTTTCGTTGAAACGTAAATACATGGATAGTTGGCGGATGGAAACTAACAGTTTTACAGGATACCTACTTGTAGGTTTTGCACGGACACAAATTCTGGTTTAGAAAAGATCGTGTATCTACCACAAAAAGCGTTTCTACCCAGTGAATCACAATGGCGTGCGTATCACATCACATCACATCACATTAGTTTGAATATTCCTAGTTGTAACTTGTCTTTTTTCCTAAAACCTGTCACACTTATAGACGTGGAAACCCTTATTGATAACTTGAAGACATCCACCTCATCAGGGTATGATCAAGTTTCAAATAATTTAATTAAAAAAACTAGTCACTACTTATGTCCGCCATTGGTATTCTTGATAAATAAGTCCTATGAAATGGGCATTTTTCCAGACTGTCTTAAGCTAGCAGAGGTAATGCCTCTCTATAAAGAAGGAGATTCTAATGAACTTGCAAATTATAGAGCTATCAGCTTACTTTGTAGCTTTTCCAAAATCATTGAAATGAACGTTAAAAATCAGCTGAATTCATTCTTAACGCAGCATAACATTTTATCAACAAGCCAACATGGTTTTCGCACTAATATGGGTATAGAGACTGCACTGAATACCTTTCAAAATGAACTCGTCTGTAGATTAGACAAGGGTGATTATGTGTTTGGACTATTTATAGATTTTTCGAGGGCTTTCGATGCGGTTGACCATAACATGTTAATTGCTAAACTCGAACGATATGGAATAAGAGGTATACCTTTGAAGTTCTTTGAATCATATCTCTTGAATAGGACTCAGTTTGTTTTACTCAACGGCACTAACAGTCCTTCCTATACCATCACACAGGGAGTTCCACAGGGATCTATCTTGGGACCTATGATTTTCAATGTATTTGCAAATGACCTCATATATTTTGTAGAAAATATTCCGAATATCAAGATTATATGTTACGCTGATGATACTAACATCATTATATCAGGCGACAGCCAACAATCACTGATCTGTTCTACAGAAATTGTATACGATAACATAATACAATGGTCAGAAAATAATAATTTCCTATTGAACCACAAAAACACATTGTTGACATATTTCGGGCACAGACGACAAGACCCACCTATAATATTTAAAGATACAGAAAAACAATTACTCTGTTCTGAGAACGTGAAACTACTAGGAGTTATTTTTGACAGGCAATTATCATGGACAGAGCATACCAACCAATTATGTAAGAAACTTCGAAGTGCCTGCTACAGCATCAAATACTTGAAAAATCATTGCAGCAAACACATTCTCATAGAAAAATCGAATTTAAACGGTTTTCTTCACATAAAGGATTCAATATAAAATTGAACCAGAGAAAGGTAGATCTCAGGTGAAAAACAACTACTTTCCTGGCAAATACCACGCAGAACGTTGAATGATATTCACCCCATTCTCATCACACTGTATTATGCCAATTTTCACTCCCACATGAGATATGGAATACTAAGTTGGGGAAACAGTGCTAATGTAAACAGAGTTTTTATTTTACAAAAATACGTGATACGCATTATTGGGAATATTGATAAGAGGACTAGCTGTAGAGAACTTTTCAAAAAACTAAAAATCCTGACATTATTTAGCGTATATATTCTGGAGGTGTGTATATATTTCTATAATAATTATAAAAACATTACAATGTGCTTGCCAAAACATTATCATAACACTCGTTACCGCAATATGTTACAGCCCAATTCTCACTGCTCCGCACTTTATCAAAAAAGTTTTTATTTTATGGGGTGCAAATTATACAACAAATTAAATCCGGATATAAAGTCAGCACCAAATGTCAGAATATTCAAAAATAGACTGAAAGAATTCTTAATTGAAAAGTGCTGCTACTCACTAGATGAATTTTGATAATTTTTATGGATGCATGTGTGTGTATGTGTACTTATTTATTTATAGTATAGTATTTTGTATTATTTATTTGTTTTCTCTGACATAATACGTACTAGTCAAACTGTTTCGTCCAAAGTGTACTCCATTACATGGTTTTAGTTTTCCTTTTTCTGCGTTACTATGTAACAATTTTTATACTGTGTTATATCTCATAATTTTGTTATATGCATTCTGTGTTTTTGACATGTTTGTCCATTTATATTTCCTTGTGAATATGTAAAATGGTAAACGAATAAAGTATCTATCTATCTATCTACCGGTTTCGCATCAGACCCGAACCCGATTTATTAATATTATTATTATAAATGAATGAGTCGATAAACTTCTTATATTTGACCATAACGAAAATAAACAATAAATAAGGTTTATAAATTTTCCACAAACCTTCATATACAACAGATATTACTTCGACTCATCCCTACCGATACAAAGTGAGCGCATATTATAGTATGATCCACAGACTAATTAATGTTCTTCTGTTAGGAGAGAATTTCAGTAAACAATTGAGTATAATTAAACAAATTGCAGCCAATAGCGGCTATAACCCGAGTTCAGTCGACAGCTTTCTATCGAAAAAACTCTATGAAAAGGCAATTCAGGAAGTTTATCCAACCGATTCTAATACAAAGTCAAATTTCAGGGTTATTCCTTATTTCGGCAAACCTCCAGAGAAAATGTCCAAGTTTACAATATAACCTTTAAGTTGTCTACCCTGTTTAATGAGTTCTATCATTGCAAATTTACATTTCATCACTCTCTCACTCACATCAGGAAACGGGGTATAATTATTTGAAACATACTTTGGGAAAATTCATTAAAAACAACAAAGATCGAATTGAAAAGTCCGACAAATCTGGAGTATATAAACTTGTCAAGTTATCACATAGGAATAGAATAGAATATAATTTATTGATGCAGTATATACATAAATAATGTGTGCATACGTTAAGTCAATGGTATCACATAATAGTAAATATTAAAACAAAATATATGGTAAATATACGGTCAATAACATAACATAAATACAGAACATAATAATACAAAAATGTATAATTATTAGACAGACGACGAATTAGATAAAGAGTTGAAATAATTAAAATATTCTTCAAATGTGTGAAAGGCATTTTGTGAAAGTATATTTTTAATTTTCACTTCACAAGTGTTTGAACTCATGTCAAGAGTTTGGAACTCATTTGGTAACATATTAAAAAAATTTAAAGATATATATAAATAGGAGTTTTGCTATTTACTTAATCTATATTTGGGTAGCCTTAAATTTGTTTCAGCCCTAGTATCGTGGTAGTGTATGTCTTCCTGTTTGGTCAATTTATTTTTACCTTTTAAATTTTTGACTTAACACAAACATTCATATGAGAAGCAAGATCGCAGAGTTAATATATGGAGATTTTTTAAGAAGGGTATGGTCATCATATTTAGCATTTGCCATTATTCTGACAACTTTTTTTTGTAATTTGAATATTATCTCTAAATGACATGATGATCCCCATACTATCAATCCATATGTCATTATACTGTGAAATATGCCAAAATGAGCTACTTTCAAACAATCCATTGTTGTTTTATTTCTAAGTTGTCTTATTATGTATATACACGTGGATAGACGCTTTGAAAATTTGTGAATATGCGATGCGACACTTAATGACGAGTCCAGATACACTCCGAGAAAATTAATTGGTTCATTATTCTCTTTATTAATTTTTGTTGAGAAATCTAAAGTTTTGATTTCATCATCATTTATAGTAAGATAATTGCTTGTAGCACAGTTTGTCATGAAGCTTTCAGATTCATTAGCATTAGAAATTAGATTGGAAGACAGAGTGTCACTTAGCAAAAGAGTGGCATCATCAGCATACATTATCGGAAGCACATCTGTCAGATTAAAAGGCATATCATTAATGTAGATAATAAATAATAATGGACCAAGAACTGACCCCTGTGGTACTCAATAATTAACTTTTAAAAGTTTTGATATGTCACCGTTGAATTTAACACATTGTTGACGGCCTGCAAGATAAGATGTAGGTAATTAGATTTAAGGCGTTTTCTCTGATCCCATAATATATTAATTTTTGTAATATTATACCATGGTTAACCGTGTCAAATGCTTTGGACATGTCATAAAATTTTGCACAGCATAATTTACGCTCCTCAAAAGCTTCTATAATATTTATATACAATTCGCGGATTGCATTAATAGTAGATCTTCTCTGTCTGTACCCAAATTGAGCATTATTTAATAGATTGTTTTTTTCAAAGTATTGTAATCTGTTTTTCAGGATGATTTTAAATATTTCTGAGATAACAGGTATGATAGATATAGGCCTATAACTGTTTGTATTGTTAAACTCGCCTTTTTATGTATAGGGATAACTTGTGATATTTTAAATATTTGAGAATTAATCCCGCTCTCGTTACATATGTTTATTAAATATGCGATAGGCCTAGCAAGTGAATCGATTACCAGTTTTAGAACCTCACTGTTGAAGTTGTAATTATCTATAGATTTACTATTTTTTAATTGAGATATTATGGTTTTGATTTCCATGTCACAAACAGAAAATAAAAAAAAAAGATTTATTTGCATTAGGTGCATTATTTTAAAAAAATTAAAACTTTGTGTCATCTACATCATTAGAGTTGATCATTAAATTATTTATTACATCAGAGAAGTTTCAAGCAACGCATATCCGAGCATAGAAATAGTTTTATTAAGGGCAAATCTAATTCAACTTTCGCTCAACTTTCGCTAACTATCTCCTGAAAAGCATGGCTTTGCTAATGACTTTGAACTTTTGCATGTGGGAAGAAAAGGTCCAAAACTCAGCCTCCTAGAAATTAGAGATCAACAAAGACAATAATTCACAATATTCATTGAATGACATGATTAATTTTAATAATTCGCCCATTTTTAAATTTGTTTACTAGAAATTGAATAATCTTGCGACCAATAATAACTTAATTACCTAATATCCAACTAACTACCTGCTCCTATTATTTATATCAAACCCCAGTAATTGTAATCTCCACTTGAAAAAGCTATAGTATAGCGAAACACATGTCGTGGAATTTGTAACCCAATTTTTGTGAAAAGCGTAGTAAAATGTTTTTAGTATATTTTGTTTTTCATTGGTGCAATTCTGATCATTCGAGTAGGCCCTGGAATCCGTTCTATTCATCTCAACATCAAACTCATTTACGTTCAAGAAGCATTCATCAGAATCATAGCGAGTGAATCTCTGAATGAAATCATTTCGAATATAAACATAGAATCCTCTTCTCCCATATCAATTCATATAATTGTGAAACAGGATAAGATTACATGAATAAATCAACCCCTAATGATGCGGCAGGATCCTTTTGTTTTCCACTGATGCGAGCATGCAACCGAATCGGTAGAAGCTATTCATTTAATGTACAACGACGACCGAAAAAAAGCGGAAAATAAAACAAACCCGAAGAGCTGGGAAGTAATTGAAAAATTCAAGGAGAAAAATAAACTGTTAGTGCGCCCTATTAGCCCATAAAGAATGGCACAGTTGGATGTTCATTCCACACAAGCGCCTGCATCCGGAAAATAAAACGGTTGAGAATGAAATGGTCGAAACTGAAACAGATTTATCTCCCTGATCGCACTACTTGTTATCCCTGACCGCTTGCAATGGATATCATGATATACAATGGATTGGGGAAGGGCATTCCGCTCGAATATCCATGGTATTGATACATGAAAATGTGATAGGAAGGTCGAGAAAATGTTGCATTTCGTTATTCATTTACAATAAAGAACACGGACATTGCGAAAAGGCATATTATGAGGAATTTGACACAAATTAAAATATCAACAGCATATTCTTTTGAGGCAACAGCAATCAACTGTTTGAGTATATTAAAATGGTGAAACGCCAACAAAAATTGTTCGCTGTTAGAATGGGAAGAATAAAATGATTACTGGGAAAAACTAATTTTTGGTGAGTCTTCTTATATTTTATAATTAAAATCTTTTCCATATTTTAAACCCCTGGAAATGTTTCAATATTTTCTAGGTATTTTTTTTAATATATTTTTCTAGTAATTTACCATATTAAAATTTTCTCAAAAAGATCTGTAAAGTAAAACTCATTGTTACAGAGCCCTGATGATGCATTTATTGAAGTTCGAAACTTTGGCGAGAAAGCAATAGTTTTTCTCTAATCATAACCAAACCGTTTGAAGAATAAAATTATAGTTTGAAAAACTAAAAAAAACACGCTTATATAATAATAAGGACAAGAAGTTAAAAATATTAAGAATAAAGTCACTGACCCAAAAATTTCCTGACCTTAAAAAAGCGTGAGGTGCTCTTTACTTAATTTTCATAATGATATTAAGATAATTGATATCAATCACCTAACGCTTCTTTTACATAGAATAATTTTTTTTATCAGTGACTTTATTCTTATTATTTCAACATTTTTTCAAGCCCATATTGCTATATAAGCGTGTTTTATACTTTTTTTCAACTATAAGGTGAAGTGGGGTAAATGTGATACAGTTTTTGAATAGTTCATAAACAAAGAGTTAGAAGTAACACTTTAAAGAAAGCTAAACAATTTAAAATGTTTATTAATGATCACAATACAGTTCTTAATTGATTGTATGATGGACAATCTCTAAAATCTTCTGTGCAAGATTTTAGATAATATTTTTTTTAAATTATGTTGGTATATCACAATTGCCCCAGAGGAGTAAATGTGTTAATAATTTTCAGCTACCTATGGTTAGGTTTTCTGAAAAGGATTGGGGCAAATATATACAAATCATACTTTATTGAATAATTTGGTTTTCACAAAATTAAAATATTTTAGTTATCAAAAAAGTAATTAGATGAACTTATTTCAGTCTACCCCAAAAAAAATTTAAATTAACCAAGCAGAAACAATTATATCAATAATAAACTCAATATTTCAATTAAACATAATTATTTTCCACCATTGGAATACATTATAGCCGTCAAAACCCGGCCTATTCATACTTGTTTTTTTTTATCGTTTTTGACTTGTTACTTGAAAACTGATGAAGCAATCTCAATACTTTCGGAATGGCGGAATTATGAATTTTTAAAAAAAGTTGATTTTTTGCGGATTTTTCTCCGTTACTAATAATCCGATCGAATTGAACTATGGCTCATTTTCTTTGCATTCAGATTCTCAAGATTGCTTTATTAGTTTTCAAGTTACAAGTCAAAAACATAAACACCGTTGGGAGTAGAAAACAAAACAGGATATAACTTTCGTGTGATGGCACAGTCGGTTTCCTGGTAGTATTTTTGTCACAGAATCAATAGAGCAGAAAATCTCAATTGATTGACCTACACTGGTTATAGATATTTGACGTAGAGTTTACTCCGATATTTGTATGCCAATAGTGTTCCAGGAATACCACTCGAACAAATTTCTTTTTAACCGACAAAATAAAAAAGGAGGAGGTTCTCTAGTCTACGCGTATTTTTTTTTATGTATGACCACGAATAACTTTTTACAGAGCAGTTCGATTCTGATGATTCTTTTTCAATTGGGTAGGGTGTACTTCGAAGTTGGTCCTATTTGAATTTGAACAAAAAAATCCATCCCTAAGGGTAGCAAAATGAAGGATATTGATCACTCGCCCTCTGAAATTTGGTTCGTTAACCGATTCTATCAGGCATAACTTTGTACTTTGTACCGATTTGGATGATGCTCTTTTTCATTAGATAGTGTATACCCCATAGCTGATCATATTTCAATTCGGAATGGAATGATCCACCCCTAAAAACGAATGTGATAGATATTTTATGCATTAGTGAACACTGGGTGATGACAAGTGACATTTCTTCTTTACATATTAATGGATTTAAATTAGTATCATACTTCTCTAGAGCTAATCATATTAGAGGGGGCTCGCTGATTCTAGCCAGGAATTTGAATACAGTGAAGGAGGTGCCGAATATAGGTCGATTGTCTGTTGAATGTGATGTTGAGATGTGTGCCGTGCGTTGTAGCATTGCAACATTGAAGTTTGTTATTATTGCAGTTTACAGACCAACTAAAGGTAACCTTGACATTTTTTTCGAGAGATTATCTCTAGCACTAGACACTGCTATAGGGTTAACCAGGTGGGTCATACTTTGTGGTGACCTAAACATTAATTTTCATGACAAATCCTGTAATAATGTAAAGAAATTAACTAGTATATTCGAGGCATTCAACTTGAGTACCAATAAACCCACAGTATCTACAAGAATTTTCACAGACACAAATGGACACACAAGTTCGACATGCATTGATCATATGGTGACAAATATTCCAATAATACTTTTTGACTGTAATCTAGTTAATCCGAATGTAGCCGATCATCTATCACATATACTAAGCATCAAAACTCCTAATTCCAAAAATGTTACAAAAATGCCACCACCTTTGAGCCAAAAAAGGCTGTTATATCCAGAAAATATGACTGAATTCAGAAATCGTCTTTCTTTATTAAATTGGGCAGAACTTTATCAACTAGACATCGACACAGCATTCACGCATTTTGTTGACAATGTAACATAGTGCTTTGATATATCTTGCCCAAAAAGACTTAAAAAAAAATTCAGGTCTGAACGGAGCTGGGTCAGAACATGCATAACTGAAGAGAGTAATTATCTTAAGGCATTACATAAACGGACTCAACAAGAAAATGCAACGGAACATATCAAAAACATATATAATCAACGTTTGAAACAACACAAACGGAATGTCAAGCTAGCTAAAATAGAATATAATAAAAAAGAATTAATAATTCTGGCAATAAATCTAAGGAAACATGGAAAATAATAAATAGAGATCTAGGATATGAAGTAATCACATGTGAGGAAGAACCTGCTGTCATGCATCATGGTATATTATTGAGGGATTCAACCAATATTGCAAATGCTTTTGTGGATTTCTTCTCTAATGCTGCTACTAATGCTCTGTTGAACTACTTTGGGTCAAACATGTCCTTGCCATCTACAACATCAAGTACTATAAATACTATACATGAGTATCAGACTGATCCTATAACTGAGACAGAAATTATTGAAACAATTAAAACCACAAAGAATAAAAATACATATGGCTCGGATGAACTATCACTTCACACTATTTCATATATACTAGATCTCATCATTACTCCTCTGCTGTACTTAATGAACCAATCACTCTTTCAAGGATGTTTTCCAGATATATTCAAAATAGCATTGATAATTCCATTATATAAAAAAGGTAATAAGCAGGAAATCGAAAACTATAGGCAAATATCTTTACTAACATCGCTAACTAAAATCTTTGAAAGAATAGTTGCCAATCGTATTACATCATATCTAGAAATGAATAATTTGCTATGTGACAGTCAACATGGATTCAGGAAAGAAAAATCTACGGAAACTGCCTCCTGCTATCTACTCAATCATATTCTGAAAAAGATTGATGATGGGGATTATGTTGTATCCCTTCTATTTGACCTATCGAAAGCTTTCGATACCGTGGATCCTCTCAAATTAGTTTCCAAGCTTTATGCCCTAAACTTTCCTGAACATGTAATAAACTGGATACTCTCATACATGACAGCACGAGATATGGTAGTGAGATATGGTGATGTTAATTCTAAAAAATATCCTGTGAAAATGGGTGTCCCCCAGGGCTCTGTCCTGGGACCTCTACTCTTCACTATTTTTATTAACGACCTACCTGAACATATGAAAGCTCACATAACTATGTATGCTGACGACAATACGATAACAATCGCTAGCAATGATATTGAAGTATTGAAAGCGGAAGTTTTTAAAGTTGTTGAAGAATTTGGATCCTGGTGCCAACGTAATTCATCAGTACTCAATGTGGATAAAACGATGACAGTGAACTTCTATCTTAGACGCCCAATTCCCAATCCGATAAAGAGTGATGTAGATATCAATTTATCTGAGAAAGTGAAGTTTTTGGGATCGCAAATAGATAGTCAGCTCACCTGGGATGATCACATAGACAGTGTCTGTAAAAAACTTAATAGCTCTCACTTCGCAGTCTCTCAAATGAAGTATTGTCTTGACACAGCTGGCTTGTTGACCATTTATTATGCCCTAGCATACTCACACCTATCTCGAAACATTCTCTGTTGGGGTAGAGCTACAAATTTCCCAAGAGTTTTTGTAATTCAAAAGAAAATCGTAAGACTGATTTTTAAAGTTGGATATTTAGATAGCTGTAAACCAATTATGATTCAGAATCAAATCCTGAGCGCTCCCTGTATATATATCTTTAAGTGTCTTATGTACGCAAGAAAAAATCTGAAATACCTACCCACTCTCTCAACTGCACATGAACACAATACACGCAACAGCAATACTTTAATGGTACCTACACATCGAACACTAGCATATGAGAGATCACCACATTATAATGCAATAAAATTATATAATAAACTCCCACTGAAAATCAAGCAAATTCCTGGTCAACTTAAATTCAAAGCCGAGTTAAAAAAACTTCTTGTGAAAAAATGTTTTTATAGCATACATGAATACTTGGATGATAACCAACTATCTGTATATTAGGAATAGTGCCTTCCTGTTTGTAAATGTTTATCTCCATTGCTATATATGTTTTTTTTAATGTATATGTTTTTTGTATAGTACTTATTTATTTCACCATAATATTTATATTATCTATTTATTTATGACAATCACTTTATGACGTGCCATATGTACTACCTGTACCTGAATGGTTAATAAATTCCTATTCTATTCTATTCTATGGGTAGAAAAATAGGGGATGATTGATTTTTCACTTGTGAACATTGGAACACATATGTAGTTGACATTGACAGATTGCTATTGTCATTATTTTTGTTCTCCTACATCCGCCACAATAATAACATTCTATGAAACGAAGTGATGAAATAAACTAACCAGAACTATCAAAAATAATTTATTCTATATAACATTGAATAATTAAAGTAGATAATCATATCATTTAACTGTTAATAGTTGAAGAAAGGTGGGTAAGTAAGTATTTTGGAAGTCATGAAAAATTAAATAGGTTTTAATTAGTAGATTTCAGCTACCAAAAATTGAAAAATAAAAACTTTTTAACAAAAAATTAAACCGACGAAAAACGGAACTGAAAAGCAAAACATAAAATAAACCTTATTAGTCATAATAACTAAGCTCCTAAACTAATGTGGGTAATTGATTTTGAGTCGGCTCCAAACAAACAATCAACGAAGGACATTAAATTACTTAAAAAAAATTATCAAAATGTCACCGCGCATCTCGATGTTATCATTTTACGCTTTACCTAACTCATTTACTTGTTTGCTTGGCGCCGACTCAAAATTAGTTACTCACCTTAGTGTAGGAGCTTAGTTATTGAGATTAAAGAGGTTAATTTTTTTTTTGCTTTTCAGTTCCGTTTTTGGTCGGTTTAATTTTTTGTTAAAAAAGTTTTTATAAAAAATATATTTTTCAATGAATTTGGTCTCGTGAATGTCTACAACAATATTGACACAAAAATGTCAAAGTGTACTCACCAAAATATCCATCACTTGTGATATAAATATTCAATATATTACTTTCAATTCTTTATGAGAGTCGGGAGTCATTACAGTGGTAATACTTTTCTTGATCTAGGATATCATCTCAGAGGAAATAAGGAACTGGATACAAACCAGGAAGTCAAAAACTGCAGTTTCTTATTTCACACAATTAGTTCTGATAAGTGAAATACACCACATTTCTCTTGCATTTGGAAATAACACTTATGGAATTAAAAGTAAACTTTCAGAAACTCTCTTTCTTCAAAGTTAGAGCGCTGTTAATATATCAAGCGAGTGGAGTATTAACGACTAAAATTCACCAAAACATTAATTTGAATAAAATACACCAACACAGCTAAAAGTTTTGAAGTCTGAGTGAGTTGAATTTAATAATTGTTCGGCGAAATTCCACCTCGAATTCTACTCATTAAGAATCCGAGGAATTATAAAAGCGTTCGAAATTTTTCAAGAAATGAATAGAAAGTGGATTAATACGGCGGATTTGAATTCCGTCCCGCCTCTCCACTTACCTTGAATAATTTTCCTTTCTGCTGAACTATTAAGCTCTGAATTAGGGAATATCTCTCCGTCAGAAAGTTCTTGAATTCTCAGAAATCAGACTGCACCTGAAATGTTCGCTTCAAAATGTTTCCTAGAAATCGACTCAGGACTTTCGTTCGTGGACAGCTTTGTTAACTAAGCATGCGAGAATCTTGCATGACAAGTGTATCATGTTCGAATCATTACATACAATGGTCGCATTATACAAATATTCAATTGTGAATCACCACATACAATGGTCGCATTATAAAAATATTCAATTGCGAATGTTTCCCTTTTCAATAATGTTTGTGTCGTTTGTTTCTCACAAATGACTGTGATGATTATGATAAGTGCCTCAAAGCAGAGTATGACGTCAACTAGTTCCAATTTTATCACCAGTTTGGACAAGGTTATTTTTTTTTCTCCACTTTGAAATTGAATATCTATCTCAGACAGCCTGCAATGTGTACATCCACCACACAATTAGTTCAACATTCTACATTTTCCAAATGTCGAGTTAAATGTTCATTGCATTCGGAAATTGTCAAAACTGAAAGCAGGTGAAATTAGGGGGGCAGCGCTACCTAAAATTTTGTCGAATTTTAAAACGAACAAAACATGTTTTCAATTCTATTTTTCAGATTTTTAACCAGTGTAATTTGTTATGAAATGTTGATTTACGCTCGAACATTACGAGTATATCTATAGACACAAATTTTCTTTTCTCAATTTGCGAATTTGTGAAGTAGGTTATCATTCAATTCTTTGGATCGTTTTTGACAGCGCTTTCAAAGTAATAATGGAATATGTTATGAAATATATAATAATAGATAACTGTACCCTATTCTTCACACATTAAATTGTATTTTTATTTTATTCTATTGTATCTCATAGTATTCAAATATGGGTCTTTGTGTTTTATTGTATTTTTATTACTGTATTTTATTATATATCATGTATTTTATATTTCAGTATTATAACTGGATCTCATCATTCATTCTTTTTTTGTTTCAGTGGAATTTATGTATCTTATCTGTTTTATTTATATTTGTCTGTACTATATTTATCTGTATTTTTTATATATTTATCTGTATTTTCTATATATTTTTTTTTCTTTATTTTTTTATGGGAAACAAGTGCTTGCACTTATCCCTTAGTTCTTAATTCACTCCTAATATGTAGCCTTTTAGCTGTATTTATTTATCATGAATAAAGTTATATTATTATTATTATTATTATTATTATTATTATATCATAGGCCTTCATTGGACATTTTTCACTATATGACTCATTACGCAATGAAACTGTGAAATTTATAATATTGTCATCTAGTGTACTTGATAAGATTACAATCCTGTTTTCCACTATTTGTCTTCGTGGGAACTGATTTTGGAAAATTATTGTAGGTAATTGCACAAGTGCATCAAAATAACCGATTATTTTGCATGACAGCGTGTTGTAAAAAAACTGCATGAGGTCATTTTCATTTTTGGAGAAAGAGCCCGACACCAAAGGTGGAGGTTATTTTGGTGGACGAGTGTAATTGGGGGGAATATTTCCCGAATAAACTGTCAACTTGTCAAACTGACGTTATTAATTTATAAATTCTTAGCTTGTCATCAATAACCATCCCGTAACTGGAAAAAAGAAGAGACGCAGAAATACGTTTGTTTTAATATTCTTCATTTATATATTATGATAGTATACGTAAAAATATAACGAAACTATTTATTCAAAGTTAAACTAATCAAATCAAAAGTTGCAGGAATTGCAGTGAAATACACAATTAAAATACGTATTCTGGTTAGACAATGGAGCTATCGGTGCATTAACGGCTGAAGAGGATGTTTGAGAATGCTGTGCCTGTGGTACATCAGTGCCACGCATTTTTTTGACTATTTCTTCATGGTGATCTCCATCCATTCGAAGATATGGCGTTAATGATTTTTAATTTTAATGTCCCGTGATTTTTATAAGTTGCTGCTCGCCCACCCCCTTTTTGCGAGATTGGAGACGGCCGTAGCTCGTAACGAATGGTTAGTAAGCTTGATATTCTCTGTATTTGAACCAGAAGCTTTGGCTTGTAGGTCCATTTGCTCACTGTATTCCGTCCAGCAGGAATATTTCTATACCATTTTCGGTTCAACTTCCAAGCGAGATTTACAGAAAGAGTCGTTTTGTTTTTATTCCAACCCGCTTTTCTAGGAGTTTTTTGTACAGTCGAATCGGACACAAATCAGGATCGATTTTATTGTTTATTAGCCATTTCAATGGAGCGCATGGTTTTTCTCATCCTTGCGTCGTCTTAGTAAACACAGGATCGTAAAAAATCCCTCCTGTTTTTCCACCTATGTTATTTTCTTCTTGTTTAAAGTACGAAATTAAGCACTTGTAGCCATTTCCACCACGCCAAGCTAATTCTAAAGTAAAAATAAAAAATACCTTTTTCTGCAAACCATCTGGGGTGTTTTCGTCACAACCACGAACTATATTTTGGAATTCATCGTACTTCAGAAAAACTGCACTTTCCTTTCTCTTCTCTGGATCTGTTTGTAGTTGTTTTCTCTTGGCATTTCTCGCGTCTCTGGCTGCTTTGAACTCAATATTAGTAAAAGGGTTGAAATTGATGTTGTATTCAGTGAAATATTTTTCCATCAGTAATTTAGCGGTTACGTTCCAAATTGTTTTAACAGTGAATTCTTTGTACTCATCGCCATTCTGCTTACGCATATTTTTTTTATTTTTTTATTCACAAAATAACCGCTCCAACCCTTTGGGTCATTAGCGGTGGAGTTGATGAGTTACATTCATAGTTTGTTGCCAAGATTCAAGTTATTCAAGAACATTATGATATTGTTACTATTACTATAATCTAACATTTTCTTAAAGTCATGGGATATATGAAACGTGTCTCTTTGGATCTGTAACATGGGACATTGCACTATAATATGTTTCACTGATAACCGAACTTCACAAATATCACATAATGGTTCATTTTGACCAGATATCAAGAATTCATGGGTGAGTCTTGTGTGTCCTAAGCGTAGTCGAGTCATTAACACTTGTTCTCTTCTGTTCATCAATGTGTTTTGCCATGGTCCAACGTTTAGTTTGATTTCTCGGAGTTTCGAATGTGAGGTTTGCCACTGGGTATTCCAGATGTCCAGTCCATCAATATTTTTGCCAGAACATTAATTTGTGTTTTTCCATCCAGAGTATAGTTTTTCTCAGCACAGAAGCTCATAAACTGACGTCACACGTATTTTCTGTTCTGTTTTGTGTTATTTGGTTCGTTTTCCAACACATTTTCTTCAATAGCTTGTAAAGCCCGACCGAAACAAGACATTTTCAATAAATAATGTTTTTGACATTACTTGTCAAACTGACGTTACTTATAAATTGTCGCTGTATTATCAAAGTGTACAATGGAATTGCCATGGATATGAACTGTGCAGTTATCGGTCTACAGTGCAATTATCGCAGGGCTCTTTCGTTCTCTACAATGCAATTATCACTTATAATCTCCCTAGAGCATGAATTATTGCCGGAAATTTTTTGAGTACATGAATTTTTTGATAATTATCACGAGTCGCGAAGCGACGAGGAATAATTTTCTTTGAAAATTCATGTACGAGACAAATTTCCCGCAATTAATTCAAGCTCGTGGGGGATTCGGTAGGAAAATTTTATACCGGAATTATATTTGGAAACATTAAGTAAATATTTATTTTGTTGTTATTCACAAATGAATAGAAGGCTGTGTGTAATGGGAGTTTTGGGGGTTTTTTTTTCTGATTTTTCCCGTTTCCTAGTAAAATAAAATATATAATATCAGATAAACTATTTGTAGGGGGGGATTTTTTTTTTTGAACAGTAAAATGAAAAAAAAAATAATAGATACATTTTTATATAAAATTGATTGTTTTCATACAATTTTCTTACTGTGTTTCAGGGAAATGTCAATATTGATTAAAAATAAAAGTGGATGTTCGCATTGCGGGATATTTTTTTTGTTTATTTTTCCCGTGCCCTAGTAAAATAAAATTTATAATATCAGATATACAGGCTGTTTCCTAACTACGGTACAAAACTTCAGGGGGTGATTTGTCAGGTCATTTGACAATAAAAAGTTACTATGAACATATGTCCGGAGTTGCTTCGTTTCTGAGATACAGGGCGTTGAAGTATTAAAAAAAAGGTATTTAAAAAATATCCTGAATATCCTGAAACCGATGGGGTTGAAATGTGGTACAGCTATTTGAAGTAATAAGGCAATTATTTGGCCCTAAGTAGGTCCAGGGGCGTATCAGTGGGCACCACAGCCAACAATACTGAGAAAAAAAAGTACTTTTTTTTGTAGTATTTTATTTTTCTACACTACACTAACAACTAACAACTAAAATACAACTCTTCGGTCTCTTGTGTTTTATTCATATCAAGCTCCGTTTTCGAGAAAAAAATACTTTAACTTATTCTACAAATTATCCATAGACAACATAAAATACAAACCTAAAGTAAAAAATAAACAATTTCGACCTTCTGATGAAATACACGACTGCAATCGATGTGTCATTGATTGTCTGACACGTTCAAAAATACCTGGAGTATTCCTTATGACATTGCAATTGTCACTTATTCGATTCCTCAAGTCATTCACATCTAGTATATGGGTTTTATAAACGACGGCCTTCAGATGACCCCATAAATAGAAATCTAGAGGATTCATATCAGGACTGCGAGCGGGCCAATGTTGAGGTCCTGCACGTCCAATCCAGCAATTAGGGTAGGTGATGTCGAGATGCTGACGAACAAGAACACTAAAATGAGCTGGAGCTCCGTCGTGCATAAACCACATGTTGCCTCTTACAAGTACGGGTACTTCTTCCAACAAAATGGGTAAATGATTTCGCAAAAAAGCCGTGTAGGATGGACCTGATAATCTTGCTGGTAAAAAAAAGGGTCCAATTAGGTAGTCACCAATAATTCCTACCCAAACGGTCAGCGGAAATCGTTGATGAAAATGACGTTCTCTAATAATGTGGGGATTTTCGTCGGCCCAGAAATGGTTATTTTGGAAGTTCATAATAGAATTTCGTGAAAAATTTGCCTCGTCCGTAAATAAAATATTCGGTAAAAAATTATTATTGTGTTAAGATATCTATTCTGGTAGATTATCCGTGCTCCTTCCGCATTTCCATTTGCTAATCCATAAATAAAGTGCATGTCAGCCATTTCAGCGTTAGTAAAAGTATTCATGATGGAATCACTGCTAATTGACAACTCTGACTTTTACTGATATGTTAATACTATCACTGTCAGCTGGTCTACATAGCAGATAATCATGATTGTAGAGTGCCTTCATTTTTTTGTTCTCGAAAACTAAGCTAAATATGAAAAAAAAACACAGGAGGCCAAAAAGTTGTATTTTAACCACGCTTATAAAAAACTTTTTAGAACCTACGCGTATATTCAAATGCACTGAAAAGGAGAAAATAATTTTTTTCTCATTATTGTTGGCTGTGGTGCCCACTGACACGCCACTGGACCTACTTAGGGCCAAATGATTGCCTCATTACTTCAAATAACTGTACCACATTTCAACCACATCGGTTTCAGGATATTCAGGATATTTTATAAATATATACCTTTTTTTTATACTTCAACACCCTGTATCTCAGAAATGAAGCAACTCCGGACATATGTTCATAGGAACTTTTTTTTGTCAAATGACCTAACGAAACACCCCCTGAAGTTTCGTACCGTGGTTAGGAAACACCCTGTATTATTATATAAAAATAATTGATTTCATATAATTTTATTACTAGGTTTCAGGGAAATGTCAATATTGACTACAAAGGTGATATACAGCAAAAAATATATAACTATACCTATACATATATACTTGAATATTTTTTATATTCTTCAGGTTTAATTCTAAGAAAAATTAATATTAGCGGTAATGATTTGTTTTTCAAATGATTCAGGAAATCGGGATATTTTATTCTTTATTCTAAATAGAATTTTGTGGGCGTATGTTGCCGGTTGAAAAAATATTTTGTAAAGTTAGCCATGGATTTGACATTCACTACTCCTGTCAATCAATATTTTATTTGTGGCATTAAGTTCCTCATAACATTGTATACAATCATAAGTTAGTGAAAAAGTGATAATGTAAAATATCTAACATACCTAGTGGAAGAATCTGGATTGAATCCTGAGCAAGAAAACTTATTTAAAGATATTGGCAACATTCTGCGTGATATTGTGCCTTTTTTTGGACACAAATCTAATACCCAAAGAAATGAACTGGTGTCTCAGTATTATTTTTATTTTATGAAACACAGGCATTAAAAAAACACCGGTTCTGAAAAGAGGAGGTAGAAGTGGAATTTTTGAAGAATTTAAAATTAATTAATGATATTATAGAATGTACACTGATTTGTTGAGAATAAAAACAGGATGTTCATAAAATCAATTCACTGAAAAATCTTTCTTATCAATATTCAATTGAGAATGTTTCCCTTTTCAGAATGTACACCTCAATAAATTGTTATAATATTTCCAATTTGTAAAGTAAGTAAATGAAAAATATTGTCAATATTATTTCAATATTACTTTTGTCTAATTATATGACAGCTGTCATGTGCCGGGAAATTTCCACTTATTAATTTTACGTTTACATGCTAATGTGGATGAAACATTTTCAGAAAATTTGCTGGTTAACATAGTAACAATGTCAAATAAAGCATCAGATTGGTTAAAAATGGAAAAATCCCTACTATTCATGAGGACAAAGGAACTTAATCAAATAATCGACTACCTTGATCTCTCCGTATTTCTAATATTGTACTATATAAGTCAACTGTCACTATGTGAATTTTTGTTTCAAAAAAATTGAAAAGATTGATGTGTTCTTCTTCATGACAAATTGGTTGTAATACTATTCTAGGTCGTGATTGTGCCGATGAAGATCAGTCGTTCCAGAATATTCCTCAATTATCATTCCACCAGTTTTGTCAGCCACTTCGAACAATTTTACAGACAAACGCTCTGTCTAAGTGGGGAAATGAATTCCAGTCCAAGTGCCGGCAAACTCCAAATACCTCAAAATCAAACACGAGCGTGGAATACCAATGAGAACAAATTTAAACAGCAATAGTGCAGACTTCGAGTTTTTTTATTTTTCGCTTTTTTACCGGATTGTTGTAGGTTCCGAAAGAAGTGTAATCAAGATAATTGGTTGAGCCAGCCCGGTGAATATCGATCGAGGCCTGTTTAGTAAACATCGAGGCTATTAATCTGAAGAAAGTCTGGCGCGATGCTCCATTTGCACAGTGGCGGTCTCCTTCTTCCACATCACATCAGAGCACGAGAAATTAAGCTTCTTAGACCAATCATCAGATATTTTTTCGTGATAAACATAGTTCCAGGAAACCGACTGTGCCATCATACGAAAGACGATCCTGTTATATTTCCCACTCGCAACTATCATTGCTTAATTTTTTACAAACATTCAAGAGCTAGAAATCGTGTTTTTTTTTGTTTTCCGCTTGTAACATGAAAACTAATCAAGCAATCTCGATGTTCTCGATCAAAATGCGAGAAAAAGCCCAAACCCGACTCGATTGTATTATTGGTATCGAAAAAAAACCAGAAAATCTGCGTTAAAAAAAATTATCATACCATCATTTTTCAAGATGTATCGCAGGCTCTTCGCGACATAGTAGTGATGTTCAATAAATTCAGGCGGTGTCGGATCATTAGCTTTTGCATAAGTGCAATTTGCATTTTTTTATGTACTTTATAGATACGTAGTGTGGTAATGAATTGAAAAATAAAATTCAACCAAAATGAATCGTTTATTGGATGGATAAACACAAAATTCAAATAGAAAACGATAAAAATTCAACAAATACAAGTGCAAAAAGTAAGTGTGTATTGCACTCGACGTGAAGTCGAGTACAATAAACACTTTTTGCACGAGTTGCATACAATATTTTTTTACGTTCATGCAAAAATAAAAAAAAAATCAATCTTTGGTAGAAATCCATTATATCTCAAAGTGGAGTGCAGGTGATGAAGAGGGAAATAATCTCAAAATCGTCTCCACAACATTTATTTACTCTAAATAATCAGACATGTTTCGGTACCAGACGGAACCATCTTCAGCTTGAAAAGGGAAACATTCTCAATATAATATTGATAGAAGTAATACATCAAAAGGTTATAAAAGGTAAAGTTAATCAATTACTCCATCTGAGACCAATGTAGGGCCGTTGCAGAGCAAATCAAAACTATCTGACGGTAGATAATCCATCAGGTTATATCCACAACTTAAATTGGTAGGATAACTGTACCTCCATAGGAACGAGGTCGAACATAATATGTCACAGTACATGGAGTAAAGAACCATTATAATCAATGACAAAGACAGAATTATAACAACTATCAAATTTAGCACGATGTGTAAACATTTCATGATATTAGATGCGAAATAATAAATGAAGTTGTCAACTGTCATGAGTGCATGGAACATAGACTAAAAGACTGCAGAGTGAGGGTTAGGACACAACAAGTGGAATTGTAACTTCCATGATAATGCGAGTGTGAGATCAGAGCAAATCGAATAACCACACGTTGAAGTTTCTGAAGAAAATTGTGAAGGCTATAGAAAATTTAGTGAATTAAACAATTTTGAACAATCAAATTGATCTGTTCATTCAGAGAGTTGACAGAGGCATCTTTCAAAGTGTGATTCTTTCAAAGTGTGATTTATTCCAACATAAATCATTGAACCTAAGTCTATTACCTCGACAACATCCTAAAATAAACTTTTTATCTATTCCTTTCCTTGGTGAAGTATCCTATGACATACAAAATATTCTTTGCCGCTACAAAGAGAATATTCGTATCTCTTTCTACACCACTGACAATATAGGTGGTAAATTGGTAAACACTTAAGACAAAATGCCACTCTTATATAAATCAGGAGTATACAAAACTTCTTGTTCTCATCCTAATTGCAATTCTCAATACATCGGTCAAAGTGGCCGTAGGATCCATATAAGGGTTTCGGAACATACCAAAATCTTGAAAAGGAAAACATTCTCAATGTTACGAATGATTTCTGGTAAGTACTCTCTTTTGGAAAACATTCTTCTTTGCCTCATTCATCTTTATGAGTTCTTAATTAAGACTGGAATGGAAAATCAAATAACTATCTGAATGAAAATGCAAATTTTCAATTTCAGATTTTTTCTTTTGAGTTAGGGCCTTTGCAGACTATCTATCAGATGTAGTTCAATGTCCAGCGTGGCTTTAGCCGGGGAAGTAGTTGTTTTCTGTTAGACATTCACAAAAAATAACTTCTTTTAATCGTGGTTTTTTCAATTCACAGAAAAATCTTTCTATCGATATTTAATTGAGAATGTTTCCCTTTTCAACATGAATACGCCACAAGAGGTTATCTTGACGATGGAAGATAGTGACTAAAGTTTATCTTTCAGTTGCAGATGATTCCACATCTGATTTTATGAACATCCTGTTTATATTTTCAACAAATCAATCTATCATACCCCAAAAATTTTTCCATCTTTGCAAAGTGAGATTGCTTCTTGAAAATGTGTTTACCATTTCTTCCGGTCTTCCTGATGATCGTGGAAGCGTGAAATAGATTTTCGTCGACAAAAATGTATTGAAGACCTAGTGAATGCGATGTCTCTCCTGCGTCAATGATACGAATGATTTCTGGTGAGTACTCTCTTTTGAAAAACATTCTGCTTTGCCTCATTCATCTTTATGAGTTCTTAATTAGGACTGGAATAGAAAATCAAATAACTATCTGAATGAAAATGCAAATTTTAAATTTCAGATTTTTTCTTTTGAGTTAGGGCCTTTGCAGAATATCTATCAGATGTAGTTCAATGTCCAGCGTGGCTTTAGCCGGGGAAGTAGTTGTTTTCTGTTAGACATTCACAAAAAATAACTTCTTTTAATCGTAGATTTTTCAATTCACAGAAAAATCTTTCTATCGATATTTAATTGAGAATGTTTCCTTTTTCAACATGAATACGCCACAAGAGGTTATCTTGACGATGGAAGATAGTGACTAAAGTTTATCTTCCAGTCGCAGATGATTCCACATCTGATTTTATGAACATCCTGTTTATATTTTCAACAAATCATACCAAAATCATTGAGAAATTTATAAACACGGATCTTAAATCCTACGACACAAAAAGTTCGTATCCTATATTCTAAACACCACTTTGATATTAACCAAGACCTTAAAATTTTACACATTTGCTCCAAGGAAACTCTTTTGAATTTGCTCGAAATCTTTGAAATAAATCACACTTTGGAAGATGCCTCTGTCAACTCTCTGAATGAACAGATCAATTTTGATTGTTTAAAATTGTTTGATTCACTAAATTTTCCATAGCCTTCACAATTTTCTTCACAAACTTCAACGTGTGGTTATTCGATTTGCTCCGATCTTACACTCGCATTATCATGGAAGTTACAATTCCACTTGTTGTCTCCTAACCCTCACTCTGCAGTCTTTTAGTCTATGTTCCATGCACTCATGACAGTTGACAACTTCATTTATTATTTCGCATCTAATATCATGAAATGTTTACACATCGTGCTAAATTTGATAGTTTGTTATAATTCTATCTTTAAAATTGATCATAATGGTTCTTTGCTCCATGTACTGTGACATATTATGTTCGGCCTCGTTCCTATGGAGGTACAGTTGTCCTACCAATCTAAGTGATGGACATAACCTGATGGATTATTTATCGTCAGATAGTTTTGATTTGCTCTGCAACGGCCCTACATTGGTCTCAGATGGAATAATTGATTCACTTTACCTTTCATAACCTTTTGATGTATTACTCAACTGTAGTTTTTAATTTTTCCTCCCCATGTAAGTACATAGAAATATTTTTGTATCATTGGTTTTCTATCGATATATTCTCTTTTTAGAATGTTTTAAGATTAGCTGAAGATGGTTCCGTCTGGTACCGAAACATGTCTGATTATTTAGAGTAAATAAATGTTGTGGAGACGATTTTGAGATTATTTCCCTCTTCAAAAAATGTTTTATTTAGGTGGCCCTGAGTGTTGGAAAATAAAAAGCGTAATTCAACTAGCAAAATATTTAATGATTAATTAGCACTATCGATTTGCATTGAGAAAGTTGGGAACTAATACCTATGTTAGGAAAAATTTAACTCAAACTTTATTTTTGATAAATTGCATTTTCTAGTGATTCCGGAATCCAGTATGCAATAAATATGATTGAAAATAATATAAAATATGCAATTGTTTGAAATGTAATACAATATCACAGAAAATGGACAAAAAATGGGGTCGATTTGAACGTTTATGTTTGTCATGATCACAAAACGCTGTAGTAGAATGACAGATGAGTGTTTTTAATTGTCAGAAAAATGTCATGAGTTCGTCGAAGTATGATATTTTATAAGATATTTCTATAGATGGTATTAGAAACCTTGACAGTGTAGATAAAAAAATTTACGCCAGGCGTGGGATACTACATTATTAACGTATAGTTATTCTAATTCCAATTGGAACGGCAATAAAAATAAGAGGACTACGAGGAGTGTTCATATGCACTGCCCGGCAAATGAGAAATTTATACATTGCTTCTCAAAAGTCCGCTCCCCCCCTCTTATTTTTGGAACGATTATACATAAACAAGTGAAATTTGGAAACTGAATATTGAAGGTTGTAAACTTTCCTACTAGTGATGATAAATGACGAAATCGTCAAAGATGACGTCACAAGGCCATTGTGACCAATAATTTTAAATGGAACCCTACGGCAAGCGACACCTCTTTTGAAAGGTATCAAAAAAACCTATTCAATGATACTAATTTTGTTTATGTTTATGGTAGTTTTGGCAACTCGCTTTCAAAAAATCGCAAAGCTGTGATGAATTAAATCAGTTAATACTTAAATTCCAAATTCAAGCTCCGCCTCTGGATAGTTGTCAAATAAGCTGACGTTTTTGTTAGTCTCCCTAATTCGACGTTTTTGTAATTGTCCAAGTTTTTGTACATTTAATAATCTGTGTATTGTTGATCGAACGTTCAACTGTTTCAGCAGCTTTTGGTACTTTTAATATTTTTGAACATTTTATTAATTTGTTAAACTGTTGTGAGCCGAACGTTTAAGTGCTTCAAGAAGCGAAATGGTGCGTGCTTTAGGTGATAAAGTAGCAGCGATCCTGATTCTTGGTGAAACTGCACAAAATATTCATGCAGCAGAACGCATTTTTAATGAGAAGTTTCCGGACCGCCCCGTTTCGAGGACTTATTTAAGGGAGCTTCTTCGTAAGTTTGAAACAACGGGTAGTATTAATGATGCGAAACGATCTGGCAGACCACAAATTTCTGATGAGAAAAAAATTGATATACTGGCAGAAGTAATAGGTAATCCTACTCCTTCAACAACTCACGTTGCATCTACCTGTGAAGTCAGTCGGAGTACAGTACACAGGGTGTTGGAAAAAAAACCAAATTTCATCCATACAAATTGAAAATTGTTCATCAACTCTCAGACGACGACCCAGACCGAAGACTAGAATTTTGTGAAAATATGGAAACTAAAATTAACCAACAGCCAGACTTTGTCAAAACAATTTGTTTTAGTGACGAAAGTACTCTCTATCTAAATAGAAATGTAAATACACAGAATCTGAGGTATCGGAGTGACGCAAATCCTCACCTTTTTCGTGAAACACATACCCAATTTCCCCAAAAGGTGAATGTTTGGGCAGGTATCCTGGAAAACCACATCGTTGAGCCTCTTTTTTTAAATACTGATTCAACTGGTTAGGTTTATCTGGAGCTGTTGCAAAACGCAATAGAACCGTTAATCCTCGAAATTTTGGAAGATAATCCACATGAATTCGGCAATTTGGAAATAACATTCCAACAGGATGGTGCTCCTCCACACCATAACGGTGCAGTAAGACGGTATTTGGATGAGGAGTATCGTGGTAGATGGATTGGACGACGAGGTTCAACGGAATGGCCAGCTCGATCACCGGACCTCATCCCTTTGGATTTCTTTCCTGTGGGGGTACCTTGAATCGAAGGTTCACGCCACTGAACCTGACAATATTGACGTTTTAAAACAACGTATTGTTGCAGAATGTGAGGCTGTTTCCGCAGACACATTTGTAAAAGTA
This sequence comes from Gonioctena quinquepunctata, assembly GCA_018342105.1. Lineage (NCBI taxonomy): Eukaryota > Metazoa > Arthropoda > Insecta > Coleoptera > Chrysomelidae > Gonioctena > Gonioctena quinquepunctata. The sequence continues at coordinate 732,919 of JAFIRS010000374.1, read as the reverse complement.
CGAGAAGAGTTCAAAAATAGGATATTTCACTGTCAGGAAGTAAATGAAGGTCACTTCGAGCAATTTCTTTGAGTAGATACTGATTCTTAAATCTGTAATTAATATCATAGTGAATGGAATTTAAATTTTAATGTTTACTAATGAGCAATTAAAACTGCCATAAACACAAACAAAATTAGTATCATTGAATAGGTTTTTTCGATACCTTTCAAAAGAGGTGTCGCTTGCCGTAGGTTTCATTCAAAGTTATTGGTCACAATGGCCTTGTGGCGTCATCTTTGACGATTTCGTCATCTATCATCACTAGTAGGGAAGTTTACAACCTTCAATATTCAGTTTCCAAATTTCACTTGTTTATGTATAATCGTTCCAAAACTAAGAGGGGGGGAGGGGACTTCTGAGAAGCACTGTATACTACCAGTGTTTTTACTTTCAAATCGTTCCTGGTACAATCATAAAAAAGTTCTGGCGTGAGTCTCTAGTTGCCCAGATTATTAGTAGAGGCGCTATCCAATATATTCGAGTAATAAAAGCTCGGCTAGCTGGATTGGACACATGTTATCTGAAGCCGCATGATATCCCCAGTACACAATAATCTCTAATCAGTGCCGTGCTTGAGGTAGGGAATCATCTATTGAAAATTATTTTATCAATATGGCTTTCTGGAGACCTTTCGAAACAAATAATAGAATTCAGTTGAGATAACATGTGTCTACTTTTACATGGGGTGATCAATTGCTATGATTGTAAGAAAAATTAACTGAAAAAATACCACTTAAAAATGATATACGGACGCCTATGTCAAGGCGGCAAGTGATAAGAGAATTCCTTCCCGAAACTTTTTATGTCCGTCCAATTGGGATTAGAAATGTGATTAGACGACTCGGCCCACTCTTGATGTAAATAACTATTATTTCTCCAAAATATATGGAAATTTATTTCTCCCGAAGTAATCGGACGCCGCCACTGGCATGCTCCTGCCTCTCCAGTACGTGCTTTTTCGCGCGCGTTTCTTCCATTATCATTAGAAGGAATATGAAATTAAATAGGTCGCTAATGACGTCTCTGCTTAACCATGCATTTAAATGACTCCTCAACGTGGAGTTTTTAGAGATGTTTTACATTCATCATGAATATTCGCCGGATAAAAACCCGCCACGCTTTTATTTCGTCTTGAGGTACTCGAGAAAAAGCATCGTTGCAGAAATGGTGAGTGTTCAAAGAGCGATTCGTTATCGAGCACGGATCTGATTCTGTTTGTTGAAGCTTTTCATTCACAGTCGATTTATTCGCGAAGCTTTCGAGTTGTAATTGAAGTTGGCCTGGTTATCTTGCTGGAGATTGTTGGTGACTCACTCAGTAATCGAATCGGCTCCTATTTTGATGACTTTTTCAAAATAAAAAAGTACCTAATGATTTTTTGAGAATTCAAAAATATGTTTATACTAGCTGATACCCCCGACTTCGTCCGCGTGGAATTTATATTTTTTCTTATGTTTCACTTTGTCTCCTTCTACCTAGCTTATACTTGTGGCTTCGGCAGCTTCCCTTTATCTTGTTTTCCGTTATCTCATTCCTCGTTATCCACCTCACCCATTCTCCCGTTTGGCGTCATTCCGTTTCCCGTTATCCCGTTATCCTGTTATTCCATTATCCCGTTTCCCGTTATCGCGTTATCCCGTTTCCCGTTAACACATTATCGCGGTATTCTGTTATCCCGCTATCCCGTTTTTTTTTTCGCGTTATCCCATTAGCCCCTTATTCTGTATGTATTTCATCCCGCTATGATGACGGAAATAGAGTATGTGACAATAAAACCACATTTCTTCATAACCAAGTGCAACCAATAGAAGGTGAGCTCCCATTTCAAGTATATTTATGTATATATATATATATATATATATATATATTGTTATGTTATGTTATGCCAGTTGTAAAATTTTAAAAGACTAAAAAGCCACAAAAAGAATAAATAATAAATAATTATCAATTTCAAGAGTTTGCTTGTAAATAACTTTTAAAATTCAATGTATTTTATGAGCCTAGGTATGATATGGATAGATAAAAATGTCAAAGTACTATAAAACAGTCAATTATATACACTATCAAAATTATTATAACTCATAATTGCTCAAAAGACAACTAAAGGTCAAGATTTACAAAATTATCATGAATAAAAAGTTATCAACACATTGATAAACTTGAAACACTCTGTACATGAAATTGTAGCAAACTAAAAGTAGCCAATGAGAGAACAGCAAACGTCTTTATGAACGATCGCCAATCAGAGAAGAGATGATCAGATGTAAAGTTGTAAATTGTGAGAGAATGGCAAAGAGAAGGTATCATAAGCAATTATTATTCAAACTTGTAATTAATGATTAGAATGGGAATTTAATTGTGTGTATAAATTGTGCAACATTAATATAAACAGTGCAAAGTGACTATTTGGTGCGCGAATTCGAAATTTCAAATGGAACAACAAAAAGGCAAGAGGTTGCGAAGCGACGAGAAAACAAAGCTTCGAAGGAGATCGAAAATATTTTCCAAAGCGGAAGCACGCACAAAATTTCACTAAAAGAAAAATGGAATAATTCCATCATTTGCTTAACAGAACAAGATTACCTTGATGATATCGTATATCCACGATTCCAAAAGCTGAGTCCCGCATCGATACGTTCCTGACACATGGTTTTTGCAGTCCTAACGAAGGCTGGAGAGAGGAGACTTCCTGTTTTTTATGGTATAGTTGTGAACACCAACAGTTCCAACCAGGTATAAAACCTTTAATAGTGCTTTCCCGGTCCTGAACTATTTCACAAACAACATTTTCACATTCGATGAACTCTATATCACTTTTTATGAACAATAACAGAAAATTACTCTCACAGAAAAAGTGAGGTTCTGTTTATCTATCCATGATATGCAATTGTATGATTATTCGTGAATAATTGTTTGATTCACTCTAGCATAAGTTATTTCTCGTAGGCCAGGTATTTTTAAGTATTCCTGAATAAAGGAGATAATTGTTTTTTTTTTGATATTTGGTTTGTTTATTTTCTCACAATGATCAACTAACATAACTAAGATCATTCAATAAACTGATGTTAGCCACCAGTGGCCAAATTCCTTGAATCGACTATATGAGATAAGGGCGTACCAACTGTTGTTAGCTGTGGCGAAGGAAATAATAATTGTTGGTAGCGTGACGAGAGAACAGTGACGTACGCTGACAATTATTATTACAGGGTCAGAAATATCTATTTACATCATATCAAATTTGGCTCTCAAATAATAGTAAAAAAATTATATTAGCTATTTTCATTCATTTTATGAAATTTATAATTTTCAAATTCATGAAACCATATCAATATATATATATATATATATATATATATATATATATATATAGTATCGCGCACTCGGTTTGTCATCGTCGCTAGAATAGCTCGCAGATGATAGATTTTTTCCTACTTACTTGACACTTATCGTCATATTTCGGACAACTCACAAAATATCTTTATAAATTATAGCCTATGTGTTATTCTGATGTTTGAACTATATTATTTTAAAGTTTCATCAAAATCCATCCAGTAGTTTTTACGTGAAAGAGTAACAAACATACTTACAAACTTTCGCGTTTATAATATTAGTAGGATGTATTCATATAACAACAACAATGACGTTTATTCAAGAAACATTATTATAACAATATTGAATTACATACACCTGTTTACGTTGAACAAACAATAGGAGACCATTTAAGACCCTAAATGACTGATAAATGCACACTAGATTTGCGATTGTATCGCGATAAATGTTTAATGTCAAAGTCATATGCCTAAACAATAATTTGGAATGAAGTAATTCAAAGATGTACGTCATCTTGGGTTCAGGCAAAATGAATTCTCGAGAATTAGAAATGATATAAATCTAGAAAAACGATATCCTGAAAAATTTGTGGTTATTAATTCTTTGTGACTACTATGAGGTGAGAGCAAATGTTTGTGGAAGTGTTGCAAACACGGATTTTCCCGTTTAAACATGATGATAACATACCAACTGGTAAGTCATGAAATTTATTGCCATCCAATTATTAGTTGAAAGTGAATCAATCTATACAATGACAACAAAAAATTATACCGACGAAAAACGGACCTGAAAAGCAAAAAATAAAATAAACCTTTTTAGTCTTGATAACTAAGCTCCTAAACTAATATAAGTAACTAATTTTGATTCGGCGCCAAGCAAACAAGAATTATTCTAGTTATCCGTGACAAACAATTAAAACTGTTGTTGCTAGGATTACCTAAACAAATAGGCTAATAACTATGATGTCACTTTCAAAAATGTATTTGTTGCGTAGCTTATCATTCGGTATGGAAACGAGAATATTGACATGTTGCTAATCTACAGAGAAGCAAAAAAGAATGCAACTGATGCAGCTCGAATTTATGCTCAGAGATTCCCCAATTGTCGCCATCCCACTCGGCATTATTTTCCAAAACTGGAAAGGAAAATGCGAAATGAACCAGAAGAAAATGCCAATAACTTCATCGTCAGTGAAGAAAGAGATGTAGACGTGTTGAAGTGAATTGTACGGCGTCAATTCGCCAAATTGTTTCTGAGTGTGATATAAGTTATTCGTCTGTTTGAAGAATTCTTCACAAATTCAATTATCGATCATTCAAGTACCAAGTACACCAACATCTTTACGATAACGACGACAACCAAAGATTAACTTATTTCAACTGGTTTTTGACTAAATACAGAGAAGATGTACGTTTTCCATTTGAAATTATGTATTCAGATGAAACTCGACTCACCAACTTGGGTCTGTTCAATCGGAATAAAAAAGGTACTGGTCTCAAACAAATTCACATCTAATGCGAGAAGGAAATTTTCGAAAGCGATTTGGTTTCAATTGCTGGATGGGTATTATCGGAGGAAAACTTTTGGCGCCAATAATTTCCGACGGACAACTTACTGCGGAAAGATATCTTCAGTTCCTTATAAATCAAATTAATGATTGAAAATTTGCCACTGGCTAACCAAGTTGATACCTGTTTTCAACAAGATGGAGCGCCAACTTACAATTCCCAAGTCGTAAGAGAACATCTGAATGACACCTTCCCAGAAAGGTGGATTGGCACTGAATAGTGGACCTATTCAGTGGCCTGCGAGGTACATTCTTAAGTTGTCATATTTTTTCATAATGTATTATTCCTTTTCCATATTCTAGATCCCAGATCTTAGTCCGCTAGATGTTTTTCTCTGGGGAACAATTGAGAATCAGATGTATAACACAGCATCAGCCACTCGTGAAGAACTGGGGTATGAAGTAAGGGTGGCATTCCAGAACATCACTGCGGAACAGCTAATCAATGTGATGCGCGCAACAATTGAAATTATTGAACTTTGCCGTGATCAAGGAGGAGGTCATTTTGAAAATTTAGAACCTCAAATGGACTAATTTGCGACTTTTAAATAATTCTTGAAACGACTGTGAAGTCATACGCCTCAAAGTTGTATTTTTTCCATGTAACTTGATCTAGAATGAAGCGATTTACACAATCCATGGCATTCTAGATCGAAAAATACGAATTGGAATGAAAATAACTTCATTGACAAGTGACAAGTGGGGTATTGAAGGATTAAGAATGTCATTCTCGATCGAAATTAGTAAAAATATATAGGATGTCCCATTTAAAAATCGGAAGTTGGGGTAATTTCCGGTCACACCGGAAGTACGGCAAAGCAAGTAAATATGTGAAAATATTAAATTGAACTATAATACACAACCCCCAAATTTCGTTTTTCTATCATCCATAATAAAAAAGGTATAGGGGTGAGCCACCTTGGAGGATCACCCGGTATAACCTCAATGAACTCATTCGTAGTGGAACATATATTCAAGATTAAAATAATTATAACAATATAAATGAGAATATATAATAAAGAAAAAAAAAGCCATATGAAGGGGATATGATATGGAATGAAATGCATAAAGCACACACAAAGTCGTCTTCACGAAAGGTTTAATATAAATTGAAACAATTCGTAGACCGACATGCGAAAAACGACTACTTTCCTAGCAAACACCACGCAGAACGTTGAATGATATTCCCCCGACAATCCATGCAAACTTCCATATAAATGGATATTGTTCGCAAATGTTTCTTTCTGATGAGCTCGATTATGTTTAAATTCATGTCGCGTCCGCCTAACAATCCGCATACCGGTTTCAGGCTTTTTTGGCCCTCATCAGTACGGAGTAGTCACCAGCCAGAGATTCAGAGAGCTCTGGCCGAAGCGAGACACAACATAAATAAAATCATCATCGAGCTTAAAACATCTTTAGGTGCGTCGGAAAAGATAACTTTCAACCGGCGACACCTAGTGACAGAAAAAAACACTTCATACAATTCTCCTACCTCGACAGGATTCTAAATAAAATATTCCTTCTCAGTAGGAGTTGCTCAAAATGCCCGACTGGCATATTTTAATGAAAGAAAAAGCCATATGAAGGGGATAAGATATGAAATGAAATGGATAAAGCACACACAAAGTCGTCTTCACAAAAGGTTCAATATAAACATAATCGAGCTTATCGGAAAGAATCATTTGCGAACAATATCCATTAATATGGAAGTTTGCATGGATTGTCAGGGGAATATCATTCAACGTTCTGCGTGGTATTTGCTAGGAAAGTAGTTGTTTTTCGCCTGTCGGTCTACCAATTGTTTCAATTTATATTGAACCTTTTGTGAAGACGACTTTGTGTGCTTTATGCATTTCATTCCATATATGGTTATATGGTTAGGGTTTTTTTTCACATAACAATCAATTAGGTTATGAATATCTTGTCTTGAAGTGTACTTTAGATATTTTTTAATTTGCTTCTCAATGAGTGGCAGTGAATGTAAGGTGAGAATATACGTTTTGTATATATCAGGTAGTGAATTTTATGCTTTACTATATAGGCAAGTGAATATATAACCAATGGGTTTTTGGGTGAGCGGAATTTTTGCTGTTTGATGATGTTTACTGCGAGTATCATATATGTGGTACACCTTTTTCAGGAGAATTTGCCGGTTTTTTAATGTGAAAATAAGAAGATTATAAACATAAATCATCAAGGATTGTGGTTTCTTGAAAATGTATATCGGTAGAGTACCTGATTTTTTTTTTATAAATATCTCAATAATACTTTTTTGTATCACATCCAGTTTCCTTAGATGATTTTTGGTTGTTCCACCCCATGCCAATATACCATATTGGAGACGGCTCTCCACTAGGGCGAAGTAAAGAATCCTTAGATAAGTTACGTTAATAATATTTCGTAAGTATTCATACATTAAAGATCTTAGAGTTTGTATAGTATTGTTTATGTGAGCGTCCCAATGTAATTGGGAGTCTATAGTAACTCCTTAGTATTTACAGTTGCTTTTTCCTCGTTGTCTCCACTGGTTAGTTTCAAGTTTCTAAATGTTGCAAGGTTTTTTTGTAGCTTGTTAAGGGAAGAAAAACTGTTTTATTGTAATAATTAGTTGATTGCTCATGTAAGAACAATTTTTTTTTCTAGGTCTTTTTCTGCTTTGTGCTTTAGATCTATCCAAGTACTCTCGGAGTAGATCATGGCTGTGTCATCAGCTAAACTGATAACTTTGCCTGTGGTGTGCAATGAGAAGAGGTTATTAACATACAAGGAAAACAGAAGTGGCCCTAAGACTGGCCCCTGAGAAACACCGAATTTAACCTTCTTCCAGTTGCTATCTACGTTATGTATTCTCACCGTCTGAGTTCTGTTTGTCGGATAACTCTCAAGCAATTTTGGAGGGGTTTCCAGCATCCTCCAAGGCTTCCAACAACTGCGTGTGAGATACAGTGTCAGAAGCCGTGTAAGGTCTAAAAAAACACAATCACAATGTTTTATCAATTTCTTTATATACCAGACTCATCAAAGCAGCGATTGCGTCAGTAGTTGATACTCCCTCCTTAAATCCAAATTGGCTAGTGCTCATGAAATTGTACTTATGAAAAGATGAAGTGATTTGTATTTTCAGTAACTTTTCAAATATATGAAGCAACACACCCATATTTTCATATTAAAGTTCAAGAAAGTTACCAAACACGTTTCTTGTTCACATTTATCCACTCACTTTTAAAGCGTCACCATCGTTTCTTGTCAACAAGATGAGCCCGGAATAATCTTGTGAGACGTTAATTTTTTACTTCTCTGTTCCGTGTTCCCTAATGGAATAATAGAGTTAGCTGTACTCCCTGGGTCATGAAGTTGTTTGTCTGATGAAATAGAGTTAGTACGCTATCCACCTACACGGCGTTACGACGAAAATACAGGATGTTTGTTTCATCGAAATAATTGCAGCGACATGGATTTGATCTGGATAATGGAAACTTGATACAATAACAATAAATTCCGACTACTGAGAAATCACGCTCTGAGAAGTGTGAAGCAAGAAAATGTTTTCATCTGAAATTGTTATGTTCGAACAATTCAATATTTATCGTCTATTGAATAAACAACTTAGACGTAATATATTTTAATGTATTTAATACATATTCATAGTGATGTTGAGAGGATTGAAAACAATACATATTTGAAAACTGAAACCCCCAAAGATTCCTTTTATTTTATTCCTACCAATACCCAGGAACTGAAAGAAGTCCTCCTGAGTATCAGAAACAAAAATTCTGCTGGGGAGGATGGTATATCAGTGAATATTTTCTCAAATTTGCCTGATTCTGCATTAGATGCACTAGCTTCCGTTATCAATAACTCATGGCAATCTGGGCATTTTTCTCCGTGTCTGAAATCAGCAAAAGTAATTCCGCTTTATAAAGGGGGGAAAATCGACCAACCCTCTGATTATCGGCCTATTTCATTGCTATCGACACTTTCCAAATTAATCGAAAAACTTGTGGAGACTCGCATCATGGCCTTCTTAGAACATCACAGCCTACTTAACCACAACCAGTTTGGTTTTCGAAGTAATAAGAGTACAAATGATGCAATGTTTGAACTCTTGGAACATCTTTATGGTCAAATTAACGATGGAAAAATAGTTGCAGCAGCGTTCTGAGACTTAACAAAAGCCTTTGATTGTGTAAGTCACAGAATACTGCTGCAAAAACTTGAATTTTATGGATTTAGAGGATGTGCGCTTGACTGGTTCCAGTCTTATTTGACGAACCGGACGCAAAAAGTATTCATCGGACATAATTCTTCATTATGCGGAAACATTAACTACGGCGTTCCACAGGAGTCAGTTTTGGGAGCAGTACTCTTTTTGTTATACCTAAATGATCTAGCGCTCCTTAATGTTCAAGGCAAGTTCACTCTCTTTGCTGATGAAACCACTAATTTGTGGCAAGGAAAACATTCTTCAGCATTGAAGAAAAATATCCAGAACGATTTAGAAAAAGTTAAGGAATGGTGCGACTGTAATTTGCTAACATTGAATATCAACAAGACCAAATTACTCTCCTTCAAGTGTGACATTGAAGGTATAACTATTGGCCATGATACACTAGATCGTGAACACAACACCAACTTTCTTGGCCTAATAATTGACAACGAGCTGAAATTTCAAGAACACATTTTGTTTCTTGGTAAAAAACTGGCCTCAGGATGTTATGCCGTAAAAATGTCCACAAGCGAGATTGGTTCTGAAACAGCAAAAACAGTTTATTACGCCCTCCCACCTCAGATACGGAATTGCCTTCTGGGGCATGTGTAGCCAACAAAGGCTTAATAACATATTCATTTTGCAAAAGCGAGCATTAAGATACATCTGTAGGGTATCTCCCACACATTCGTGCAAACCGCTATTTGTCTCTGAGAGAATACTCACTCTATCTTCTTTTTTCATATTAGAAACCATGTGCTTAGTTTTCAGAAACCGTGATAATTTAGCAAGTCATCAGATTCATCACAGAACACGTAGGATAAATAATCTGTATCTACCTCTGCCTATACCCTCCTCGACTTTGACTCGGAAATCAAGTATATATGGAGGCATACAAATATATAATCACCTACCCCTACACATAAGGTGTATTAACTCTTTTAAAAAATTTCGGAAGTCTATTAAAGATGTATTACTTGAGGGAGCTCACTATTATATATATATATATATATAATTTGGAAGAGTACTATTCAGAGAATTGGTAGAGTATGCAGTTTCGTTCAATTGTGTGTTTTGTATGCTAAAATTTGTTTGTATTGTATGTGTGTATTTATTAAAAAATGTTTTATACTCTTGTGTAACAATGAGAAATACGTTTTTAAGCGCATCTGACATACCACTTCATTAATGTGTAGTTACTATAATTGATTTTTATATTATTTACCTACAATTATTGTGAAAAATTTGTATTTTTAACTTTGTCAACAGGAACATGTTTATTCTTTGACAATAAAGTATATTTCCCTCTCTCTCTCTCATTATAACAGTAGTGAGCCATCATCAGCTCTAGGGCAGAGGGGCATATGACCACTGCTATCCTCTGAACATCACTATGAATATGTATTAAATACATTAAAATATATTACGTGTGAGTTGTTCATTTAATAGACGATAAGTATTGAATAGTTTGTATATAACAGTTTCAGATGAGAATATTTTCTTGTTTCATAATTTTTCAGTAGTCGGGATTTCGTTTTTGAACTTACTTTTATTTCATACTTTTTAGAGCCTGATTCTTCAGTAGTCGGGTTTGAACTTACTTTTTATTTGAATTGTTTTGGGGTTATCAATTTTAAATTATTTTGGGGTTATAATTTCGTGATAAAGTATTTGCAGAGCCGCTTTACATTTTTTTCGTTTAGGTTTCAATGTTTTACATGTACCTAGGTGATATACCGCGTGGAGGTGTTCCCAGTTTATGTCATTATTATTACACACATTTTTTTTATATAACTTTAACATGTGTACCATAGTCCATAATGGAATACGTATTCATTATATATGTATTTTGGGTAGGTTTGGAGATAAAATATGTTTGGCTCACATCTGAGGCGTGATTTTAGAAATTATTTCAAATTATCGGGTGCATGCAAGCAAAATATGCTAATTAAGCCATTTCATTTGATATCCAACAAGGCATCTCAAAAAAAAATATTTTTTAGTTCATGACTTTATGTCTTCTAGAGGGTGCCGTATTCAATTGAATGTGACATAACTCAAACTAGCGGACATTCGAGACGCTTCCAACGATACATCCTTTGTCAAATTATGATAGGTGGTTTAGAAGTTATGAGGGAACAGATGAACATACCGGTAAAAAAAAACTCTTTTTTGCTTCGCCGTAGTCGGGTAAAAATACCACTAAGGTCCGCAATAGCTCATAGAATCCGAATCAAACTTATAAAAATTCCAACGTAGGTTTTACAAGCCTTCGATCTTACCATATTGATTGAATGGTACTTCTATATTTCAAGTTATTGACATGTACTCATATAATTCTGAACAATATAGATCCAGATTTCCAGGAATATATTACATCATGATTATAATCCTATAACAATTCTGATGTTCGCAATTTTTAACCAACGAAATAAAAAAGGATGAGGTTCTCTAGTCGACGCGTATATCTTTTTTATGTATGATCTCGCATGACTTTTCACAATGCAGTTCGATTTCGATTATTTTACTTCTATTAGATAGGGTATACTTCAAAATTGGTCCCATTTGAATTTGAAAAAAATGTCACCCTTAAGGGTAGAAAAATAGGAGATATTTTTCGTTCATCCACTGAATTTTCACCCGTTGACCGATTCTACCGCTCATAACTTTGTACTGGGTTATTCGATTCAGATGATTATTTTTTTAGTGGACAGAATTTACTTCAGAGTTGGTCATTTTTGAATTGGAAAAGGAATAACTTATCCCTAAGGGTAGAAAAATTGGGGATCATTAATTTTTCATCTGTGAACCGATTTTGTTGGAGCTTGGCGCACATATAGGTAGTTCTGATGACACTACAACATAATGGATACCTGGAATCAATTGAGTAGATAGTTATCAGTTGATTTCACCCACAAGAAAGTGAAAAATAAATATATTCTAACAAAAAATTAAACCGACGAAATAATCAACTGAAAAGCAGAAAATGAAATGAACCTTATTAGTCTTAATGATAATTGAGCTCCTAAACTAATGTGAGTAGCTAATTTTGAGTCGGCGCCAAACAAACAATCAACGAAGATCATTATATTACTTTGAAGAAGTAATCAAAACGCCGCCGTGCATCCCTCTGTCATCATTTTACGCCTTACCGGTTCCAGGCTTTTTGGCCCTCATCAGTACGGAGTAGTCACCAGCCAGAGATCCGAAAAGCTCTGGCCGAAGCGAGACAAAACATAAACAAAATCACCATCAAACCTACATCATCTTTAGGTACGTCGGAAAAGATAACTTTTAACCGGCGGTACCTAGTGACAGAAAGAAACCTCTATACATTTCTCCTACCTCGATGGGATTCTAAATAAAAGATTCCTTCCCAGCAGGAGTGGCTGAGCTGCTCGAATACGTACTGATGAGGGCCAAAAAGCCTGAAACCGGTATGCGGATTGGTAGGCGGACCCGACATAAATTCAACATAATCGAGCTCATCAGAAAGAAACATTTGCAATCAATATCCATTTATACGGAAGTTTGCATGGATTTTCAGGTGAATATCATTCAATGTTCTGCGTGGTATTTGCTTGGTAAGTGGTTGTTTTTCGCCTGTGGTCTACCAATTGTGTTTCAATTTATGTTGAATCTTTTGTGAAGATGACTTTGTGCACTTTATTTCTTATTTCATTCCACTTCAGTTGGCTTTTTTCTTAACATATATGCTAGTCGAGCAACTCAGCCACTCCTACTGAGAGGGAATCTTTTATTAGGAATCCCATCGAAGTAGGAGAGATGTATGGAGTGTTTCTTTGACACTAGGTACCGCCGGTTGAAAGTTATCTCATCCGACGTACCTAAAGATGATGTAGGCTTGATGGTGATTTTGTTCATGTTGTATCTCGCTTCGGCCAGAGCTCTCCGGATCTCTGACTGGTGACTACTCCGTACTGATGAGGGCCAAGAGCGGACCCGACATGAATTAAACATAATCGAGCTTATCAGAAAGAAACATTTGCATATATTTTCAGGTGAATATCATTCAATGTTCTGCGTGGTATTTGCTAAGAAAGTAGTTGCTTTTCGCCTGTGGTCTACCAATTGTGTTTCATTTTATATTGAATCTTTTGTGAAGATGACTTTGTGCACTTTATTTATTATTTTATTCCACTTAATTTGGCTTTTTTCTCAACATTAGTTATAATTGTTGAAAACTTTCGATATTTTGTTTTCTTTATTATACGGTATGCTTTGTATTATGTCATCCACGTATATTCTCTTAGGAAAGGTATGAGACAGGATAGTTTTTCATGCTATTTCCTACTAGATCATCCATGACATACTGTGCTGGAATGGATGATAATGGACTGCCCATTGACATGCCTTGATGTTTTTTGTAAAATGTACTTGATTGAATAACGTATTACAGGGTTGAAATTCTCATACAAAAATTTCAAGACATGTTTTGTTCTTTGTAAAATTCGACAAGATTTTGGGTAGCGCCGCCCGCCCAATTTTAGGTGACTTGCTTAGAAAAAAACTTTGGCAATTACCGAATGCAATAAACATTTTTCACTCTACATTTGAATAATGTAGAATTTTGAAGAGATTGTGTGGTTAATGTATACATTGCAGGCTGCCTCACATATATATTCAATTTCAAAGTAAGGAAAACAACTAACCTTGTTATATCCAAACTAGTGATGAAGTCAGAACTAGTTGACTTCATACTTTGCTTTTGCTTTAAGGCACTCACTTGTAAGAAACAAATGACTCAAACTGTATTGAAAAGGGAAAACATTCGCAATTGAATATAGTTTTAAAAATAATTTCGCGACTATTGTAGTGATCCAGAACACGCATACTGAACACCGTTGCCAAGCAAAATTTTCGCATGCACGGTTTACAAAGCTGTCTACGAACAAATGTATGTTAGATTCTACTAGTGTTTTCTGTTTGGCAGGTGGATGAAAAATCTTAATTAACAACTAATCAGAAAACAGTACGCGATGTGCACGATAATCATTTTGAACATTATTGTCTTTGTCTTTGAAAAATTTTGCTATTTTATCAACAGATAATTTATATTATATTAATATTTCCAGTACGAAAACGCACGCACAGTGATTGGCGACTCCGGAATCAAACCAGAATTGAAATTTACCACTTCATTCATGAATGCGACGAGTGATTCATTTCATCTTCTACTTTTCAAATTAGCTCGGTGCTTAGTTTTAGAAGCCAGCAAAAGACAGAGACAATAATATTCAAATCAATTCTCCTGCACATCGCGTACTGTTTCCTTATTGGTTGATGATTGGGACATTTTATTCACCAGCCAATAAGTAAACTCTAGTAGAATCTAACAAACTTTCGTTCGTAGACAGCTTTGTAAAACTTGCATGCGAGAATCTTGCTCAGCAACAGTGTTCAGTTCACGTGTTCTGAATCACTAAAATGGTCGTGATATAATTTTTAAACAAATATTGAACTGCGATTTCTTCCCTTTTCAATACCGTTCGGGTCGTTTGTTTTTTACAATTGACTGTGATAATTATGATAAGTGCCTCAAACCAGAGTATAAAGTTAGTTAGTTAGTTCTAACTTTATCGCCAATTTGGATATAACAAGGTTAATTGTTTTCTTCACTTTGCGATTGAATATATATCTCAGGCAGACTGCAATGTATACATTTACCCCACAATCAGTTCAACATTCAACATTATTCAAATGTCCAGTTAAATGTTTATTTGCATTCGGCAATTGCCAAAGTTTTCCTATGAGTAGGTCACCTGGAATTAGGCGGGTGGCGACCCAAAATGTTGCCAAATTTTACAAAAAACAAAACTTTTTTTTCTTTCAGATTTTTACCCATTGTAATTCGTTATGAAATGGCATCATACACTCGTCATTCACGGGTGTGAAATATGAGAGATAACACCCTGTTTATGCTGTGCTTGGCTAAGTCAAATAGTGCTTTTCTATTCAAGCTGATTAGCATATAATCTTGAGGTAACTGAAATCCGTTAAAAAAATCACAAAATAAAAGTTAATATCTCACGAAATACTCATTTTCATATGCTAACGCCAAAATATTGGTAATTAGTTGTGATACGCCTTCGTTGAGACTGTTGTTGATATAAATAATGGGGCGGAGTTGGAGAGATGGCATATGTATGTTAGGAAGTCCATATAACTTGTAACTTGTATGTTCTGTACATATTACCTCCTTTTGACAAAATTATTGAAACTTCTGATTCTGTAATTGATTTATTCGCTTCGTGTTGCAAGTTAATCGACTGCGCGGAATGCTGCCTTGAACAGAAGAGCTCCTTTCACTGAGATTTCATTGTCTTTGACCATGCAATGAAGGATATCCAAGCTCCTGATGACTTTACAGGCTCCATCCAGCTCCATCCTGTTGTGAAGACACTTCATACTCAGAAATCCACGGCCTCCCTGGTGTCAATACACGTCAAATTCACGCAGTTTTTTCAGTGTCCACTTCACTACCTCAAAGGAGTAGATTAGTATCGAAACGGCAAGCATGTTGGTGGCAGAAACTTTGTTCATGCCCGACAGTTCTGATGACCAGATATGCCGGAGTTTCTGCTGATACTTGCCGCGGAGAGCGTTTTTTACCGCCACTACCTCTTGGGTGTAACGTTGTTGCACTCCTAGGTAGGTATACGCATCTATGGCATCCAGATGGCGAAAGATGCTTCCATCCACCAGCTGCGCGTCCTCTCTGAGATCTTTGCATCTTTCTCTTCTGAGATGAACCAGTGCACATCTATCCATCCCGAATTCCATACCGATAGCATGCATGTACTCTTGCATAAAATAGATGAGTGACCTTATGCCATCGGTCTCCGGAGATGCCGCAATTGTAACCACGGGTTTTTCCGAGCGCAACGGATAATGGCATAAGAGAATCAACTTACTTGACATATTATGTGATGAAAAAAAACCGAACATTTTGTGCATAACTGAACATTGGTTAACAGAAGACCAACTAAATGTAACAATAATTCAAGGCTATAGAAAGCATTTCCATTTTTGCAGACAAAATATAAATACACATGGCGGGAGCGCCATCTATGTGAGAAATGATATTGCATCCCTCTGTAAAGAAATAAAATATATAAAACAACTCTCTATTGAACGCGTTTTAGAATGTTCAGCAATCTCAATGGAAAAAACAACTAGCATAATTACAATTTATAGGCCACCGGATGGCGACATAAAATTATTTTTCACTATACTGGACCAAATTCTACAGTATTCAAATGAGAAGTTCGAAAAAACCATAGTGTGTGGTGACCTGAACATCAAAATGGATAACAAGGTAAACAATATAAATTACAAAAAACTCATAGACATTATGGAATGTTATCAGTTGAAGTCTATGGTGAATGAACACACCAGGGTCGAAACAACTACCAGAGGCACCAGCTGTTCATCAATAGATTATATAATGACAAATATATCAAATAATGCCGAATGTAAGGTGTTTGACCCGGGATTCTCAGATCATTATGCCCAAGAACTCACTTGCCAGACTTCAATTGATAACAACAAAATTAACGAAAATTATATCCAAAAACGAATAACAAACGAAAATACTATTTCCAACTTCAAGCACTATTTCAATAAAGAACCACTGAATTTATCGACATGAGATGATATAAATATAGTATACAAGTCGTTTTGGGATCACGTGAGATATTGCTTCGAGATCACACATCCGTTAAAAAAAATTAAACCAAATACAAATGATAAAAAAACAAATTTCATTATGTCCCGAGAATTGAAAAGTGAATTTAATGAATTGAAACACCTAAACTGAAGTTTGAATCAGAAAAGAAAAAATTTTATAGCGACCTTATATTGAATGCTGAGAACCCTACAAAAAAATTATGGGAGTTAGTAAACATGAAACTAGATAAAAAGAAAGTTTCCCATAACGAAATCACCATCTGCTTACATAACGAAATTATTCTAAATAAATGCCATATCGCAAACTTATTCGCAGATTACTTTGCAAACTCAGTAAATGATAAATATGCTGCTCAAATGCCTAGTGTTGAAAATTGCACATCACCCAGAACTAATAGTAACTCATTCTTCTACGAACCATATGACCAGAAGGAAGTAATGGATATCATTTCAAACTTGAAAAATAAAACCTCCTTAGGATATGACGAGATACCAACAGCACTTATCAAAGCCTGTCGGAATGAATTCAGTTTCTATATCAGTCAATTTATAAATATGTCAATGAGAGTTGGTCAATTTCCAAATATCTTAAAAATATCAAAAACCACCCCAGTATATAAGAAGGGTGACCCACAACAAATTGAAAATTATAGAGCAATCACGACATTGAGTCCAATAGCCAAAGTAATCGAAAGAGGAATCTATATACGCCTAACAAATTTTTTGGAGAAATATAACATTCTCACGAGTTGTCAACACGGGTTTAGAAAGGGGTTATCAACCCAAACTGCAAAAACCGAGGTCACTCAGTATATATATATATATATATATATATATATATATATATATATATATATAACAGTCTTGACAATGGTGAATATGTTCTTGGTATATTTTTTGATTTAACGCGGGCTTCCGCGATACGCGGCAATTGTTTGTGAAAATGGGGAATGATCTCTCTAGCCAATATAATGTAGGTATAGGAACCCCTCAGGGGAGTATCTTAGGACCACTCTTATTCCTGTTGTATATAAATTACCTTCCTGACTATATTGAAGGGGGAAAGGTGTTTATGTATGCAGACGATACAACAATAATAGTGACGGGCTCCTCGCTGAGTACTCTTAATGTGAAAGTGACCTCAGTAGTAAACCAATCCTATGAATGGTGTACAAGAAACCATCTTGTGGTGGATCTACAAAAAACTATGTTCATTCAATTCAACAGCGCACGCAGTAATAAACCAAACCTAGTCAATCTAAACATAAATAACAATCAACATGAAATATCAAAATCTACAAAATTCTTAGGCATACATCTCGATAATAACATAATGTGGATTGAACGAATAGATAATACATGTAACAAGCTTAAAAAAAGCTGCTTTGCCTTCCTTACACTAAAAAAATCACTTCATGAATCGTCTCTGCTGAAAGTATATTACTCCGTAGTCTACTCGACCTTATCATTCAACATAATCAGCTGGGGCCTTGCAACTGAATGGACTAGAATATTCGTTCTCCAAAAACGCATAATAAGAATAATATATAGTATGAAACCTTTCGACTCATGCCGAGAAATATTTAAACTAAAGGGTATATTGACATTTCCCTGCATATACATCTTAAATATATTACTATATATACATAATAATAAAGATAGCTATGCTAAAAATGGAGACAGGCACAGGTATGAAACAAGAAACAAAGATAACCTTCGCATCGAAAAATTCAACCATACATACTTTACAAAATCACCACAACATAATGGACTCACATTATACAATTATATACCAAATAACTCAAAAGAATTATCGTCCCCTCTCTTCAAGAAAAAAATTAAAAAATGCTGACAATGAATGCTTTCTATAGCCTTGAAGAATTTGTGAATTTTTGTAAAAATACTTAATTTATGTTATTACTTCTATATATGTCCTTGTATGACTATTGTTTTCTCGAAATAATTTATTGATTTTTTAAATCTCTTTCCCATAGCATTAATAATGTGCTACTGAGTGTAAAATGACTTGCCATATCCAAGCACTGCTTGGCTACAAATGGTCAATAGAGAATTTGAATTTGAATTTGAGACATGTAGAAAAGGAGAGGCCTGAGGGAATCCCCTCGGAACACACCACTCCTGAAGATAACCTGTTCGGTTTGGACTTTGGCTCCACCTGGTGTTATGGTGAAGCGAGTCCTCCAGAGTGGTATCAATTGTTCAATGCATCTCACTATTTGATCGGGTACCGCAAGGCGTCTGAGCAATGCAAGATCAACTCATGCGATGTTGAATCAAATGCCTTGCGGTTATCGATCCAGACCATCAAAAGGTTGCGCTCATACTGCACGGAGTTCTGCGTGATACATCTATCGATCAGCATGTTCTCCTTGCAGCCAACTACATCTTTTTTCGACCCTTTCTGCTCATATATCCGTTCGCACCCCGTGTACACCGCGAGGAGGCTATTATTATTAATATTATTATTATTTTCAATATTATTATTATTTTTAATATTATTATTATTTTTAATATTATTATTATTTTTAATATTATTATTATTATTGATATCTTTAATATAATTCATTATTATGTAGTTTTGTTAATTATGCTTCTTCACGAATACTCATCACGATGTAAAACGTTCCAAATACATCTTGAATGATTCTTCGAATCCTTTACAAGAGAACGCACTTCCTGGAAGTCCCTGTATCCTACAACTGGAAAAACAATCCCATATTCATCCAATCGAATAACCGTCTCGCAGACTGATTATGTGGGATGAGCATAAAATAATGATTCTGCCGGAAATTTTGAGCATTTCGTTCAATAGTATTCAAGCGGGCGCTTTCATGGCGAGCTTTGAATTTTAATGAGATACTCTTCCGGGCTACACTAATAAATAACCGAATTGAATCCGCGCTCCGAATGGAAATCAATTTTCATATCGTACATGGCGTTAGGAATACACGAAGCCTAAAAGATCCAATTTACATCCACATGTGGGGTGAATATGGAAAAAACGGGGAAAATGAATCTGAAATGAGTTACAAACGAGACGATTGGCTTAGGTACATAGTAATTTCAGTAGTTTGACTTCTCGGGTGAGGTTAACGAATTGTTTTCACGGAAAATTCTGAAGAATAGGTGTTGTGGCCTCTGAATGACTTTCGATTGATATTTGTCCACATTAAAACCACATATTGGCAAAGTATCATTTGATTGACAGGGTCTATCATTAGTAAAGAATGTTGCCAACTCAAGCAAACGTAGGTGATATCTGTAATGTATTCAGTATATCATATTTATTAGAAAATTGGCAACGCTGCGTTGCCCAACAGTACGTTCCCAATATCCTCCACTCAGGTTTCACGTGTTTTCATAATGCAGAAAAAAGCAGTTAGGATAACTGCTGGTGCAGGGCCTAGGTGCTCATGTAAAACAAGATTCATCAATCAAAAAATGATAGCCTTACCGTCACTCTCCATATATCGAATCCTCTTTGATATTCATTAACCCTCAAAAACTAACACGGCTCATAATCTCTATCAAATCACTTGAGTCATCTTATAAATCTATCGATTATAGAAGGCAAGTTTCCATCGTCACTTAAATTCGCTAAAGCTATCCCAATTCACAGGAAAAATTATCCTGAAAACCTATCCAATTATCGACCAGTATAATTGCTGAGTGTTATTTCTGAAATCTTTAAGATGATACATTTTTTAAATAACAACGAGCTCATAACCACACACCAACATGGATTCCGAGCAGACAGACACAAACTGCTGCTGCATGAGCATGTTTTCGCGCAACTAGATAGGGGAAAGCACGTGGCTGGTCTGTTTTTCGACCTATCGCGTGCCTTCGATAGTTTAGACTGAAGTTCATCGTGAATAAATTGTACAATGTTGGATTCAGATGAATTTTCTTGGACTGGACTGTGGACTTTCTCAGCAATAGGAAAATGATAGTCAAAGTGAAGGATGCTATATCCAACTCCCATATTATGAATAGAGGAGTTCCTCAGGGCTCTGTGCTCGGACTGCTAATATTTCTACTTTTCATAAACAACTCACCACTTCAACTAAAATCGCAACTACTGACGATATATGCGGACGATACCTCACTGGCGGTCTCGGCACATACCTCAGAGGAACTCATATCATCCATTGCAGATACTGTAAATTTTTTCGTGAACTGGTGTGAACGTAACGTATTCCAATAATATTACGTCCACCTCATCTTCTCTAACATGTCGACCCGAGAGTAATATGATTGAATCAACCACAACAACAAAGTTCTCGGGCTTACATATTGATTCTAGTCTCAGATGGACAGAGCAAGTTAACGCAGTGAGGCTTTTTATGCAATTTCAAGAATTAAAGACTGCATGCCAACCAGTGCAGTAAATAACGTCCACTACAGGTTAGTGTACAGTCATTTATGTTTTAACCTAATGTCATGGGGAAATTCCACAGATGCAAATAGAATATTCGTTACACAGAAAAAGATCATACGAAAAATGTTCAGCCCAGACTTCAGACAAACTTATTAGCCCACATTCATAAATTATGAAAAATACCACTGTATCTTGTATGTAAGAAGAAGTATTGATAAATTTGAACTGAATTCTACAAATCATGATTATGATACCAGGAATTCCGATCATCTATGTGTCCCCAGACACAAAAACTACACTAACTTTTACAAGTATGGACTACTTCAGTAATTTCAATAGGACCATAAAAAATTTAATGCTAGAAAAATGCTACTATAGTGTGAAAGAATACCTCCATGATAGCTGGTAGGAACTGTCTTTGTCTATGCCGTCTGTATTTGCATAAATATGCCTGTATAGTGCAATAAATACATTCTATGTTAGTTTATAGGAAATGTACTATTTCAATACTATTTTATTTTATTTTATTCATACCACTGTATATTGTTATATATTATTCGTGTTCACAATCCAGAATTGGTTCGACTCTAATTTACTCACTCTGAATTCAATAAAAACAAGTGTTATTACATTCAAATGTTGTATATCAAATGTGCATTAAGGAAGCCAACTGGTGGTAAACAAGAACTCAGCAAAATTTTTGGGATTACTTTTGGACAGTAATCTGAAATTTGAAGAGCATATAACTCATTTAAATAAAAAACTGGCTTCTGGTTGTTATGTTATGAGGACAGTATCAAACGAATTAGGATCTACTGCTGCCAAATCTGTTTATTATGCACTTATAGACTCCCATTTACACTATGGCATATCTTTCTGGGGGGTATGTAACAATCAACTCTTCCAGTCAGTGTTTGTGCTTCAAAAACTGGCAATTAGATACCTTTGCAAAGCCAAATGGAGAGATTTTTGTGAACCTCTTTTTAAAGATCGAAAAATCCCAATTCTTGTCTTAATTTTCATATTGGAGACAGTGTCTGTAATTCATAAGAATAGATTGGAATATGAAATCAACAACATCCCCTATAATACTCGCCAGAACGGAAATAGCCTAAAGCTCCCCATACTCACTTCCAACCTAGTAAAAGATTCTCTGATATATAATGGAGTGAAAATGTATAATAAAATACCAAGTGATATCAAAGAGAGAAATCTCCAGGTTTTTAGATACAAACTAAAAACTTCACTTAGTGATAAGGCCTACTACAGCTTGATTGAATTCTATGATGATACACTTTAGTTGATGTTTACATTTGTTCATATTGTTAATTTTGTTCAAACTTTTTAATGTTTTTGTGAAAGTATTTAATTAAGTCTCACCATTTGTTTTTATATTTGTTTTTATCCTGTGACGTGGTTATCAATTTTTGACAGTGACTTATGTTCATTCGCATACTGTGAATTTTTATTTATGTGTTTGTCAACAAGATTTTTTCTTATGTACAATAAACATATATTCTCTCTCTCTCTCATAATTTTAAGATGACCTCAAAATACATCTTTTACAGCGGGTGACTGACTTGTCCTATACATGTTTGTGATGTCACGAAGGATAAATAAATATTTCTATTCTATTTCTATTTCTAATAACATACATCATTACAATACCAGAAATAACAATCTTCTTTTAAATCCTAGATTCAGTTCAGCAGTATCTGCACGTAACTCCCTCAACCCTTCACAACAAAATACCAGTCCATATTAAAATAATGAGATATGAGCAATTCAGATCAGCTATGAAAAACCCGCTATGTTATGAATTATGGCTTTCATACAATCGAGGAATACTTCACTATTGATTCTGATATTGACTATGAAATCACACGATTCACCTCACTTGATCCTACCACTGATAATCTCTTTATGTATACTCTAATGAAAACTGTCTGTTTCATACGAATTTATATGTTTATGCATTATGACCTGCTATGGTCACCTGTTATAAATGAGCTATGAACATAACATAGTCAGAATCTATATATCTATCTATCGGGAGAAAGAGAATACATGTCTTCTTCAAAATATATAAATGTTAATATAACCGATGCATCAATTAATAATCTCAGTGGAAAAGTATCAGTGTCTCTGATTTCAACATCGGTCTCAAGAACATTACAATATCTACTAAAAAGTTATAATTATCCTCCTCCACTATTGAAAATACCAATTCATCTTATTTTCACAGAAAGTTATATAAGTATATGTGTTGTGGCCTCTAAATGATTTTAGATTGATATTTGCTCATTAAAACCACATCTTGACAAAGTGTCATTTGATTGATATTAGTAGAAAATGATGGCAATTCAAGCAAACGGAGGTTTGTAATGTATTCAGTATAACAGAATAACTGCAAGTACAGGGCCCAGGGTGTCTGTAAAACAATATCCATCAATCAAAGAATGATGACCTTACCGGCAGTCTTCATGTCTCAAAGCCTCCTTGATATTCATAAGGACTTACACGGCTCATAATAACATACATCATTACAATACCAGAAATAACAATCTCTTGTTGAATCCTAGACTAATTTTAGCAGTACCTGCACGTTACTACTCCAACCTACGGCTTTACAACAAGATACCATTCCATATTAAAATAATCAGATACGAGCAATTCAATTCAGCTATTGAGAAGCCGCTATGTTATGAAGAATACCCCACTATTTATTTTTCATTTTAATTCTGATATTGACTATGAAATCACATGATTCATCTCACTTGATCCTACTGATAATCTGTTAATGTATTCTATTAAAAACTGTCTGTTATACAAATTTATATGTTTATGTATCATGACCTGCTGTAAATGTGCTATGTACATAAAATAGTCAGTAAACTCCTATCTATCTATCTATCGAGAAACAATACATGTCTTCCGCAAAATATATAAAAGTTAATACAACCGGTGCATCAATAAATAATCTTGGAGAAGTATCAGGTCTCTGATTTCAACAATGGTCCCAAGAACATTACAATATCTATTGAAATCCTAGAATAGTTATTATCATCCTCATCCACTATTGAAAAGACAAATTCATCTTGATAACACTGAAAACATACAGGGTGATTCAGGGGTGCCTGCAAGCTCAAAACTTTTTTATATCATAGCTATTGACTTAATTGTTTTCAAATGATAGGTCCGACAATGAGGCACATTCTGAAAAATTTCTATTTATATACAGGATGCCCCAAAATAAGATTTACTACTAAGTTCTGTTTTTTTACATTTTCGGATTCTCCACTGACCTGTCAGTAGAACACAACCAGGTTCCTTAGATCTGTAATAGTTTTTGACTGATGTCAATTCATGTGTCGAAATAGGGTCGTGCATAGACCCACACAAAAATGCATGACAAACCCTATGGAGCGGGTAATAGAGTTATCACTCAGTATATTTGTCTAATGAAAGAGGATTCGTTTAATTTGGGTACTCTCAATTGCTACTAAGAAGAAGGCAGCACACATTAATTATAACAGTATATATTAATTAATTGATGATTACACGAATAGTAATAATTTTCATTATCATGATGCAGTGAACTTATCCTAAATCAATAATAGTACTCAAAGAAATCAATTTCATTGCCTTCCAATTATTCTCCAAATCATTTCTCATATTATGTTATGTCTCAACTACAGCAATATCTCATTACTTTTGATCCGCAGTGAGTGGGCATTTCAAAGAATACTTATTAAGTCCACAAATGTATAGATAAATATATATATTGAAAAATAATAATAAAAATTGAGCCAAATAAATATAAATACAATAGAATTGGCTTACTCAAAACTAGAATCTGCTGTCACCGGCATGTTCATGGAATCGAAAAGATATTTGATTCTGAGTTCTGTTGATTATTCGCGATATGTTCTCTCCACTTTGTACCTGGACAGTGAGGTTAGTTTAATTTTCATTTGTACCAATTCGTTCTTGGCAACACTATTTTTTTTTACATATTTGGAAACTGTCTGATTTTTTTTGAATTTATTCTGAACTTGAATACATTTCACTTGACTTCTACTGATCTAAATTCCAATATCGAACTGGAAGATCTCCGAACTGAATCGATCTGATTTGCCGAACAGAATTCTCGGATCTCTCGAACTGAATTCGATCTGATTGAGCTCTGTTCGTCGCTCTTATAGCGAAAGGGTACTGCAGCTGCAGAAAACCGCGTTGTATTCCCTTATGTTCCTAGTTTTGGCTCTCTTAGTCTCTTAGCACAGCTTCGTTTTTCATAAGGTTTTTCCTACCGTTTCCGAGTTGATGGCTCATTAATGTCACCATATTTGTTAGATTTCACGGGTTTTCTGACAGAATGGGGTATTTAATTATTATATGAACTGGAGACAGTGTTATTTTATTATTTCCACGTGTTTTTCAATAGTTCAGCGTGGCTAGACGTTTTCACGTGTGTTTATTATTTCCACATCTGTTTAATATCAAAATAATTTATTTTTAGCCGGAATTATTTTGGTACTGCCTCTTATCTCTGGGTACAGGTTTGGACTTCACAAAATTCTGGTGATTGAAAAGTATATCTTACTATTTCTTCCACAATATTTTTCAAATGACAAATTACAAATGGCAATAACTCGACTGTTTCGAATGCAACACCCTAAATGTTATGCATCATTGTATAGTATTTTTTGAGACTTTTTTATCGAAATAGGGTTTGTTGGTTCACACCATTTATACACCAACTATGAGTTCATGAATTAATCATTGGAGGAAAACACCGATTTGATTTCGTCTAGGTACTCAAACGAATGAAAAATTTCCACTTTTCTCTCTTGTTGTCATATTAACGGTTTGTTGTTTTCAATCTATTGGATAAGTGATGTAGGTGTGAAATTGTACTCAAATTGACATTGCCTTGAGCACCACTGTTATAAGTTACTCTTCGTTGGTATCCACTCTGAAAAAAAACCTTCTTGAAAAATTGGAGGTTTACTGGAATCTTGTTCACCATCACGAAGCAAAATAACAATTCCATCGGATAATTTGATTACGTTCGCTAGTTAATTCAAGTAATTTTATTATGCTGCTTTTTTCTCATTCCGAAAACCACTCTGCGTAATGGGGTTGATCGAAGTAATCTTTCTGAGCTTCCAAATAATTTGAAGGACTGAATTTGGCAATATACATGCTACGATCGATTGAGAATAACAACTACATGATTTTGAAACAAAACAGCATATTATACATGATAATTCGATAACTGTTTCTGGAAAAACGTTGAAAATATGAAAAATGTCCAGTAAGATATTTTGGGACCATTTCCTGGTTTCCCCCAGTGATTCCTGCATTACCGTGATGACCTTCTGTGTTTCCATTAAACAGATTGTTTTCCACCTGAGGCTTCCGCATAGTCACTTCAAATTCCAACTCCCGATTAATTTACTGCGAACCCAATTCCCGAAATGGGTTCGAAGTGTACAATATCCAACAGAAGAACTGTTTTTTTCTTGTAAATCGGATTTTTCCGTATCCAATACAAGTTCGTTGACGTTCCCTCTTTTATTTCTCCGGTTTTCCGGAAGTTTTGTTCGAGGGTTGTTTATCCAGACAGAGATGTTAGAGTTATATTGATGTTGTGATGGCCGTCCCAATAACAAGTCATGTAAGTGGCCAGGGTTAGCTGCTCTGGTGGTAAAACTCGCGGAACTGGACAGGGTCCTACTGAGTCATGCTTAGTTGGACGTAAGCACTAACTTATTTTCCATAAAATGCGAGTTTTTTTGGTTTCATCGTTGAATGAATAAATTATTCTAATCTCAAAATGTTTTAATTTCATTGCGTAATTGAATTGCAGGTGAAAATGACCTTGAAATATCAACGCCAGTTTCAGGAAATCTTTTTAATGATCATTAATCTTCCAGATGCCAAACAACTATGTAGAAAAGACAATGTTCGGAGTGTCTGGAACAAACTTTGAAGGTTCATAATAATTTATAGTTCGAAGTATTCTACAGGTCCTTTTTCAGCTCCATAAGGAAACTCAACAATGGACCTACTCATGTTCCGGCTGAGAAAGGCTCCAAAACTGCCCTCTACAATTCTGGAAATGAAGAGATAACTGAACCATACATGTGTCACACAACACAAAAATTGGCCACGGGATCTGTAGGAAACAAATTCAACAAAAAACACGCTAAATGGTAACTGGGAATAATGAGTTACAGCAAAATTAGCAGTAACAGAGACTCCGAGTATGTGCTCTATCTTCCATAACAGGCGTGAGTAAAACATCAGCACAAAGAATATTATTGAAACATAAATATCTCCGTTATGAGTCTAAATTTATACATACGTTGAAAGAAGGAGATTACAAACGCAGATTTGAATTCTGCGCATGGGTACAAGGAGAGATCGAAGAATATAGACAGTTTGCAAAGTATTTGTTATTTTCTGATGAGGCATGTTTCACCTCAAATAAAGTATTTAGTTCGCGAAATTGCCGGTGGTGGACCGATATTCCTTTGAAACAAACGTCTGTGGCATTTCCAATGATAATTTGATTGGTCCATTTTCTTTCCGTGGCAATATGGACAGTGACATGTTCTAACATTTTTATGTTTGAGATAGAGCTAATTATTGGAAGGGGTCACTGTGATAGTAAGGCTAGAACTTATGCTTATTTCCTTACCGTAATATTTGTAGAGTTAGTAATTCCTTGGTTGCTTTTTGTTCAAAAAGAAAATATTTTATTGAAAAATATTTATTTTACGACGTACGTTTTCGGCTATATATAAGATACAAAATGTGGGACAAAAAATCCCTTTTTTTTCTGATTCTAAACAACTTTTTCGAATACACTTTTTTGATAATGTCGAAAATAAGGGTAGGTTACTCCTGATCAAAATTCCTATTCGTTTCGGAATATTAACAACTCAAATGAAAGTTTTCCGCAATGCACCAATTTTATACGGAATAAAATTCGCTGACAAATGGATATTGAAAGGAGAAAAGACTCACAAATGGTGCAAACTTTTTGAAACTCACCGTATATCGGGATTAGAATCCAAAAAGATAATTTTTTTCTCGAAGCACGATATCTTTCGTAGTTCATTTTATTCTACATATCATTGGAACAAACAACATTCTAGAAGAAATCTGTTACGTATCAATGTGAAACAATACATTTTTAGTTAGCATCTAATTCCGGTTCTTTTTCTTGATTGCATGCTATCCACAACTCGAGATTTTTTTCTTGTGGTCGTAGAAAAGGTGTGTACAATATTGCATGGAATACCTAATTCTTCCAAAAAAAAATTGCCACATTTGGCTCTAGCTTAAGTCTTGGTTTCCTCCAAAAGTCGCAGTCGCTGACGGCTACGACCGGGTAGCTAACGACCAGGTCGTTGAGACATCTTCAGAGCATTTTAAATGCTCCTGTTTTCCTAGCTGCTGCCAAGTCGTTACTACTAACTACCGGGAGCAGACGCACTTCCATTTCGTAATGAATTTGACGGTGAGTCGGATAGTTTCGTCTGTGACAAGTATCTTCCACTATATTTTTTCCACAGCAGAGTAAAAAACGTCTTCAGTTATGACAGATATCTAATAGTTTGAACCTGTCAGTTATAACATCACTAATTATTTTTTTTTTATAAGAAACAGATGATGAACAACTGGTGCATCACATATCCAAGTTCCCAGTACTGTCTGATCCGAAAAACGAGTCATATTAAGTTATACACAAAGATATATAATGGCGATTGGCGAGGCCAAGGAAAACAGGAAGGGTCGTGACATAGATTAAAAATAAAGAGACTATTTGAAACATTGGCGATCTTGATCACTTAGTTTTTGGTACGACCAGGAGCGAATGGAGGCGCCGCCCGCAATTGACAGACGACTGATGACATGATAATTTTCCAATTTCGACATTTGTCTTGTCAGAAAATGACAAACCACGTAATAATTTCAGAATAATTATTATTATCACCGAAAAATTAATGATATAAATTATACCATGGACTTGAATTCGGAAAATAGAATGTTTTGTTATTCGAGTCGACGCTGAAATTCCTGGAAATATTATTTTACAAGGTGAAATATAAGGTGTTTTTCACAAACTGATACTCATTTCCATCCATCAGTTGCGGAAATTTGTTCACAAATTGTTGCTTATTTCCATCCATCAGTTTCTGTTTCCTATCACCATTTGAGGAAGTACCAAGCACTGGTCTACTTAATAATTTTCATCAAACTGGAGTATTTGTTATACCTACCTACCTACTCGTTCTCCTTTGTGCTAATTACTTACCAAAATTATTGAAGGTATGTTGTAGATGTAATTTGTTTTCAATTTGGTTGATTTCATGATAAGACTGAAGAATATTTTTAATTTTGTTGTTTTTCAGAGTTTTATTACTGTTTTGTCTGTAGTTGTACTTTGTCCTAGATGAAATAAAATGTGTTTTTTATAGCGTTTAACTTATTATTCTTATTTATAAGAACTGTAATATGAAACAAAGATTTAATTTGAAACTTCATTTCAACCACGAACTAACATTCTACGAATCGATCACTGTATTCATTTTATTTAATGAAATACATACCATATCAATCATATAAAAGTAATACATTCGAAAAACCCGCCTTATCTCAATCGGTAACTGAAGAGAAATCTGTTTTACCAACTGTACTAACTTAGTTCGGCCAGTTGCGAAATATGTCGCTCCTGTCTAAACGTCGTGCCAACTTTTTCTGCAGGTTTGACAACTCCCTTTATTTTTAGTTTCTCTATGGGTCAAGTCGTCAGCGACTGCGACTTTTGGAGGGGACCAAGGCTTTATACCGTTAAATGAGGTTAGTTCAAACCCCCGTTATGGAATTTCTGAATACATAGGTACAAACAAAAATAATTGCATGAAATAATTTTCGACCCACCGTTATCGCGGGACTCAATAATTCAAAGAAATAGCTTTTCCGAATCTCCAACGAACTTTCGACTCCTATCCATACTTTATGGATCCTTTATTCGCGGCTTGCAATTGAGGAGGCTATGAAGCGACTGATAATGTCGGGGACAGACAGTAAAAACCGAATCGCCTAACGGAATCAAAACGGAATTCGCCCCCAGAATACAATAAACGTATACTCAAGCAGAGGTAGTTTCGGAACCGCCTATACACGTGTTGAGGATGGCGACAGAGATTCGGGAGATGCGCTTCAACATATTTGCGCTGAGCTTATGTGGAAACCTGGCGAATCACCAGGTTGGCTGAAGCAATGGATGTCTGTTACGCACTTACGTTACCGCATTTTGTTGAAATGGATTGCAAACATTTACAAAAAAAAATTCTGTAATGTATTTAACAAACAAATATATTTTACCCGTACTACCTACAAGATAGATAGAGATGGATAGGAATCTTCATTCGTTCTGTTGATTTACATACCTCATAGAAGTATAGAATATGTCAAATAAATTATCTTGAATATAATCACAATGATTACGATAAAATATTTACATGTATGTTGTTTCATACTGCCTGTCATAATAAAATCATTGAAAATGTATAAAATTGAGAAACTTGCACATATATTAAAAAGGGAAGTTATCAAATCCCAATTACCAGACTAGAGTTAAAAACGAAATGATGGGTTTCTAAATAAACAAACTCTAATAGGTACCGATATACACACATTTTCCAATTTCGACATTTGTCTTGTCAGAAAATGACAAACCGATGTAATAATTTCAGAATAATTCTACTGTTATTGTATATACACATACATATACATATAGAAAAATTGACACATATTCTCACATACTTTTACTTATATACACACACTTTTATAGACCAACATTGGGTATCTGCATATACAATTATCACAAACTTTCCATATCATGTTGAAAATATTCTTCGAATGCTATAAAACGTATTTTTCATAAAAAAAAATTAGTCTCCCCTTGATTGCTCCATTTTCCATCAACTTTATGTTATTTGGCAGCTCATTCCATATTTTCACCAAACTATACTGCACTTTTTTTTGAAAATACGTAAATTTAACTTCGTCATTTCTTAAATCAATTTTTTTTCTTCTATTGTGTTTATGAGTTACTTCCCTATCACTAAACAGGTATTCATTATTCAGAACAAAATTTATAGACTCATATATATACAAAGAGATATAATTGTTTATATAAAGGGGTTTGCAGCTCTCCCTTCGAGCAACTTTGAAAATTTTTCTCACACATTTTTTCTGAAGAATAAGTACTCTTTGTATTAAGGCAGCATGCACATCAATATTTTCTGAGAGTACATATATAGCATATGTTTTGTCAACTGATCTATATGAGCTTTCCATTCTAAACGATGTTCTATGATCACCCCTAAGAAAAATATATTGCTGGATGTCTCAACTACTGCCTTGTCAACCACTATGATTTTTTGTTGTTTTGTCTATAAAAATGCATGATTTGTGTTTTATCTACATGCAACAAGAGATTATTTTCTGGGAACCAGTCATTCAACTTTTGCGAATCTCCATTGACCGTAGCAGTAGCTGACAAAAAGTTATCTTCATTGATAATCAGAGACGTATCATTGGCGTACAATTTAACAGCTTGCTTAAATATTTCTGAAAGTTCATTCATATATAAAATGTACAGGAGTGGACCTAAAACAGAATCCTGTGGCACCCCTCTCCTTATCACAGCCTTCTCTGATTTGATGAGGTTTCCAGTTTCATCCTTTTCTACTACAGATTGTTGTCTATATGACGTCATCGATATTTTTCTCATTTTAAAAGGGTATATTTTTATATCAAAAATTAAAAGCCCGTATTTTTCTGAGTTCAACTTCACCACATACTTTATTTGTTACACTTTAATTTGAGTAACCTGATCCTAGATCAGGAGAAAAGCACTAATGAAGAGTATTTTGCTCATAGATATGATACCAGACAAGGTGCTACCTACCTTTCGGTGCCATTTGTTTCAAAAACGATATCTCAAAGATCCGCCTCATTCCTGAAACCCAGAATGTATAATGCTTTACCTATCGACCTAAAAACAATTAATTCAATCCCGTTACTCAATTCCAGATTGAAAAAGTTGACAGTAAGCAAAACACGCACCTTTTCTCACAAGATGATAGACATCAAAAACAATTACTACAATAAAAACTAAATGCAATTGTCTGACTATATTTTGAATAACTAGGAACCTTCGAATAATAATAATAATAATAATAATAATAACAATTCATTTGTCTTGAGAAACATAAAGTTTGTAGACACGTCACTAGGAGATTATATTTTGAAAATTTATATAGAGTTATACATTAAAATGCAGTAAGAATAGTACAAAAACTATTCTGATTTACAATTCTTGAGTTAGCTTATAGCAATAAACATCTTGATATTCCATTTAAAAGATAAAATGAAACCTATAAAATAAGATATAATATCATAGGACATCACTTTGAGAGCATTTCTTTATTTTGGATTATATGAAAAAAAATGATTTGTTGAAAATATGAACAGGATGTTCATAAAATCAGATCGTGGAAGCGTGAAATAGATTTTCGTCGACAAAAATGTATTGAAGACCTAGTGAATGCGATGTCTCTCCTGCGTCAATGTTATGAATGATTTCTGGTGAGTACTCTCTTTTGGAAAACATTCTTCTTTGCCTCATTCATCTTTATGAGTTCTCAATTAAGACTGGAATGAAAAATCAAATAACTATCTGAATGAAAATGCAAATTTTCAATTTCAGATTTTTTCTTTTTAGTTAGGGCCTTTTCAGAATATCTATCAGATGTAGTTCAATGTCCAGCGTGGCTTTAGCCGGGGAAGTAGTTGTTTTCTGTTAGACATTCACAAAAAATTACTTCATTTTAATCGTGGATTTTTCAATTCACAGAAAAATCTTTCTATCAATATTCAATTGAGAATGTTTCCCTTTTCAACATGAAAAAAAACATCAACATCATATAGGGGGTTAATTCAGATTTGCTCGATTGTGTTTCGCTATTTTTGTAGTGGCATGTTGCATAGTACAAGTGGAAATACATTATAGAATTTGATACCCCTGTCTTTCGTCTTGTTTGATCTGTTTTGTTGGAGTAAATCAGTTTTATTTCTGGTGTCATAGTTGTGTATGTCAGTGTGAGTGGGATTATTATTTAAGTTTTGTTTAGTGTGCACCAGGTTTTCGTAAACACAGAAAATGGTCATTATTTTGAAGATCGGAAGACAGGTTTCATCAGATTCAGCAGAAGATATACTTCTCACAGCCGCTTTTTGAAGCACAAAGAATATTCTTTGTAGTTGTGACTTTGATGCATTACCCCAATTCAATATTCCGTTTTTGAGCACCGAATGATATGTAGTTAGTGCAGCCCCTTGGCACAATAGCAGTCCTGTATAACTGTAACTCGAATTGAAAGATGGTCGGCACAAGTCTTTCTTTTCAGACACTTTCCAAAACGAGTTCAGGAATATGCGAAATGACTATCTTTAGGTTTTAAATATGATTTAGATAAATAGACACCCCTGTAATCGAAGAATTATGAAATGATCCACCACACACAAGTGGTTCCTTCTACTTTTGTGGTATTACTGTTTATTTTATTTCAAATAATTTGTAAATTCGCATATTTTTCTATAAAACTGGAATAAACATCTTCATTATTATTATTATAATATAGTGAGTATAAATGAAACAAGTGCTCATATTTCATAACATTTATTTCATTATTTCTTCTGCAATGAAAACCTGAGAGTAATTCAGTAGTCAGTTCGAGATGAAATGTCTAAAAACCATGATGTATTCACGTATACCTGTAGAATGTTGGGAGAAACTGGGGGACACCAGCCCACTTGATGAAGGGCGTTATCTAGAGTTTCAGATGGCGCCGACATCGTTTGAGAGAGATATATATTTTTATTTCAGTAGAGTAGTATATATACAACATACACAGAACTAGGTAGAGCTCGTCTACTATTGAAACGCCCGTTTGGTAGGTAGAGAGGGGGAAAACACGAGTGAGCAGGATTTGGTGTGGCAGCTTATGCTACGGCGAATCTTCACCAGTGTCTTTGCATGCAGCGTTTGAAAGGTTGGGTTTGTTTGAATAATAAATAGGTAGTGCAGTTGGTTATTCAACTTTGCAATGGTGTACTTGTTACCAAAATGCCCTCTGGCAGATTTGTCGGAAAAAATATTCCATTCAGAAGTTATAGTAAGTTCTCTACGTCTCGTGTATCGCCTATACCAAATAATTTGCGACGCCTATGGAATTTCTATTAATAGCCACAGTTCGGGCATCTTCGAAAAGAATTGGTTGTTAGGAAGGAGAAGGCCAAGATGGACGTTTCAATATTGGACGAGCTCTAGTACATTTTATATACACATGCTCTAAGAAATACGTCAAAAAAAACATTTTGGTAAAAATCAATAAATCGATAAAATTTGAAAAAAAAAACAATATCAGTAGGAACAATGGATTTAAAAACATCAATAGAAACAATGGATTCATGTGTATAGAAAGCCTGTCAAGCCTGCAGAAATTCTTCCAGCATATAAGGCTCCGAGTTGCATAGAAAGGTTTTACAGGATTTCAGGACGCGCCCTCAGCTTCAATGCTCTTCACTTCATATGGAAGTTTATTATAAAATTTCATCGTCTTGAGTGTGTTCTTTTCATGGAGTGCTATTTTGTGCAGTTCATAAGCAAAATCGTTTCTATGTCTGGTTTCGTATGTGTGATTTTTTTCAAAGCTTCAGGAGTATTTGGTTGTTAGTAAAAAATGATATACATATATAAATGTAAATTCCAGGTACTGTCAGTAATGTTTCTGCTCTGAAGAAACGTATCTGTCATTTTCATATCGAAGATGAATTGAAAAGTTTTTTTTTTACATAAAAAATATTTCTTTAAGTCCGTGCTGGAACCCCAAATGAATACCTATCCCAAACTTGACGGCGGAGTAAAAGCTTCCATAATAAACCATCATAAGTGCATCATGTGCAATATGTTTTTTCAGAACTCTCAGTGTATATTATTGATGACAATCTGTTGCCCAAATATTCTATGTGAATATATATATATATATATATATATATATATATATATATATATATATTTTATGAAAAAAAAATTTTTATAAAAATATAATGTTTTCCTATTTTTGTGAGCCAGATTGATATGATATAGATAAGTATTTTCACCCTGTATAATATTGCAATGATGTAATAATAATTGCTAGCTACGTCACTGTTCTCTCGTCACGTTGCTGCCAATTGTTATCATTTTTCTTACCACAGCTAGCACAGTTGGTAAACCTCTTATCTCAGATAGCCGGTTCAAGGCAATTTAGCCACTACTTGATATGTCAAAACTCAATTTATTCAATGGTCGTAGGAATTATTGTTGATCATTGTAGAAAACAAACAACAAAGTATCAAAAAGCAATTATTCCCTTTATTCAGGAAGACTCAATTTCACCTGGCCTACGAGAAATAACTTATACTAATGTGAATCTACAAATATTCACGGATAATCATTAAAATCAAATCATGCATAGATAGACACAACCTCACTTTTTCCTTGAGAGTGAAGTTTTATGTTATAGTTCAAAATAAAGTGAAATAAAGTTCTTCAGATGTGAGATACGTTATTTGTGAAATTGTTCAGGACCGGATGTGCACTATTAAAGTTTTTATACCTGGCTGGAGATGTCGGTGTTCAAGATATGCCCTGAAACTGGATCTCTTCTCACTCCAAGCGCTATCTGGAACTCCAATACCATAAATCAGGAACCATACAGATGCAGAAATCAGCTTCGGACACTTGGATATGTTGTATGATTGAGGTAATATTGGTTTTTTTCTTCTAATGTTGGAATTATTTCATTTTTCTTCCTCCCAAAATGTTGCGTGGCATTCCTTGTGAATTTATTTTCGATCTCCCGTTGTGGCTTTGTTTGTTGTCGCCCCGGATACCATATTTTCCTTCTTCTTTTTCATTTGAATGTTTGAATTCGCGCACCAAATTGTCACATTTCACTGTTTGGGTTCAGCTTATATAATTTATTCATACAACTATTTTTCCATTCTTATTACTATGTACACATTTCAATAATAATTGCTCATGACATCACCCCGTTGTTATTCTCTCACAATTTTCAATTTTCCATATGACCATCTATTTCCTGATTGGCTAATCTCATCGAGAAGTTTGCTGTTCTACCATTGGCTACTTTTAGTTATCTACAATTTCATATACTGTATGTTTCAAATTTATAAATGTGTTGACCACTTTTTATTCATGAAAATTTTGTAAATCTAGACTTTTTGTTGTCTTTTTACCAATTATGAGTTATAATCATTATGACAGTGTATGAAATTGATTGTGTTATAGTATTCTGACATTTTTATCTATCCATATTATACATAGGCTTATAAATAAATAGAACTTCCAAAATTATGTAAAAAACAATCTCTTGAAACTAATAACTATTTAGTTATTATTCTTTTTGTGGGTTTTTTCCTTTTAAAACTTATAACTGGCATAACATAACATATATATATATATATATATTCGAGGCATTGATGGGAAATATTTTTGTGCTATATATATATATATATATATATATATATAGCACAAAAATATTTCCCATCAATGCCTCGAATGACTTCAAAGATGGGCCAAATCGGTCCAGTATTTTCAAAATGGCGGCTTTTGAAATATTTAAAAAAATCTTAATATTTCATTTTCATACCAATATTTGCCAAGTATAGGTCTTTTGATAATGGTTTATGAGTGATAAATTCTTGATATGAACAATGTAGGTCTATTGAACCCATCAAACGGCATGAAATTACCCCCACCCTGTAAGAGCTTGATTCTTAGATTAGCTTAATTGAAATTTATCCCGTTCAAGTATTGCCATAAAACACTGTATATACATTTTTGCAATTTTTAGAATTTTGTTCCCCGTTGATAGGATATGTTCGGATGAATTTGGATCTCAAGGTATTGAATGTTTTGGGGCATTTTTTCAGAGTCCTTTAAATTTGATAGCGTC
This sequence comes from Gonioctena quinquepunctata, assembly GCA_018342105.1. Lineage (NCBI taxonomy): Eukaryota > Metazoa > Arthropoda > Insecta > Coleoptera > Chrysomelidae > Gonioctena > Gonioctena quinquepunctata. The sequence continues at coordinate 695,546 of JAFIRS010000374.1, read as the reverse complement.
ATAGGAGAATATGGTGCACGCACGGGTTAGGAATATATGGTGAATGCACAGTCTAGGAAATATGGTGGATACACAGGTTGAGAAAAAGTTGTAGCCGTTCAACTTGTAACCCGGTATACAATACTACTCCTATGTCTACTTGAATTGGAACATTTGTGTCACGCAATCCCTGAATCGAATTCCAGTCCGTTTAATTACGTTACTGAAACGTTACGTAATGGTCATCGTGCAAGTTGTTGCTTCTTTATATGCAAGAGATACAGCGGAATAAACGACAAAGTGGCGGTGCAACGGTTGTGAGAAATACAATTATGTATCTTTTGTTGCTATAACGCACATATCGTGATAACGAAATTTGTATTCAACTTTATTTTACTCTGAGAAATATCTTTGTTGTGTATCTATTATGAAATTAACAGTAGTTATAATACAAAGTTCTACTGTCTGACAATTGTGTGGTTGATTAGGCCAGCCTTATCACTTATAATACCAAAATTATCGGGTATTTCCCGATAGGTTCCCTGCAAACAAATAAAGTCGTCAAGTTTTTCAGGAAAAATCACTCGCGCTTCGCGCTCGTGATTTTTTAACCTGAAAAACTTGACTCCTTCATTTGTTTGCAACGAACCTATCGGGAAATACCCGATAATTTTGAAGCTCGTGTGGTATTCGGGGGATTATTTTTCCAAACAGTGGTCATTGCATCCCAATCTTTTTCCTCCAACGCTGCTGCACTTGCCCTCCGTTTTTCCGGAATCGATTGTAAAGCCTTACGCTTGGCATCACGAGCTCCTCGAGCGGTCTTGAATGCAGCATCCGAAAATGGGTTGATTTTGATGTCGAAATCGTTCAAATACTTTTCTTGAAGTAATTTGGCAGTCTGATTCCACATTGTTTTATTGTACCTTCTTTATAGTCTTCTCCATCCATTTTCTTCATATTGTAAGCGTAATCTTTCATAATGTTTGCCAATTGCGCTTCACTCGTTTCAGCACTCAATGTGTATTCCAGTACAAAAGTAGTAAATTGGTTCCAAACTGTTTTTTTTGCCTTCTCCGTATTAATGGGAACATTTCCTTTGACTTTTTTATCGATGGTGGACAGAGAACAAACTCCAAATCGACTCATTTTCATGCAAAATCTCCAATTGTCACAATTGAATTCAACCTGTCAGTTTGAAGTGTGGTTAATTTGACTGGATCATGTTTTGTTTTTTATATATAGCAACTACCAGAGAAAATTTTCAAAAAATTATCAGTATAATACCATGTAGGTTGTACCACGTGACGTCGAATGGTGCAATTCTATTGGTCGATATTTGGGTCGGAAAAATAATCACTTATAATACCACAAGAGCTTCAAAATTATCGGGTATTTCCCGATAGGTTCGTTGCAAACAAATTAGGAGTCAAGTTTTTCAGGTTAAAAATCACGAGCGCGAAGCGCAGTGATTTCCTAACTTGACGACTTATTGTTGCAGGAACCTGAGGAAATGCCAGATAATTGAAGCTCGTATGTATTCGGGGATTATTTTCCGTCCCAAAAAGTAGTAAATTGGTTCCAAACTGTTTTTTTTGCCTTCTCCGTATTAATGGGAACATTTCCTTCGACTTTTTTATCGATGGTGGACAGAGAACAAACTCCAAATCGACTCATTTTCATGCAAAATCTCCAATTGTCACAATTGAATTCAACCTGTCAGTTTGAAGTGTGGTTAATTTGACTGGATCATGTTTTGTTTTTTATATATAGCAACTACCAGAGAAAATTTTCAAAAAATTATCAGTATAATACCATGTAGGTTGTACCACGTGACGTCGAATGGTGCAATTCTATTGGTCGATATTTGGGTCGGAAAAATTAAGGAGTCAAGTTTTTCAGGTTAAAATCACGAGCGCGAAGCGCAGTGATTTCCTGAAAACTTGACGACTATTGTTGCAGGAACTTGAGGAAATGCCAGATAATTTGAAGCTCGTTGTATTCGGGATTATTTTTCCGTCCCAAAAGTAGTAAATTGGTTCCAAACTGTTTTTTGCCTTCTCCGTATTAATGGGAACATTTCCTTTGACTTTTTATCGATGGTGGACAGAGAACAAACTCCAAATCGACTCATTTTCATGCAAAATCTCCAATTGTCACAATTGAATTCAACCTGTCAGTTTGAAGTGTGGTTAATTTGACTGGATCATGTTTTGTTTTTTATATATAGCAACTACCAGAGAAAATTTTCAAAAAATTATCAGTATAATACCATGTAGGTTGTACCACGTGACGTCGAATGGTGCAATTCTATTGGTCGATATTTGGGTCGGAAAATCACTATAAAACTATTTTGGATTCAATACTATTATTTGGATTCAATACTATAGATATGGAGATTGGGACTAGATCTAACAAATGTCCCACGGGATACCAGAAGATATATAAACATTGCAGACGAATGAAATTTAACCATCATTTTAGCAGAACCTTTGTTAAAATTAACAATAATATTCCTTTAATGAAATTAGCCGAAATTGGTATACGAGGCAATCTGATGAGGTGGATAGCATTCTATCTTAGCAATAGATCGAAAATAGTTTCAGTTCTTGGGTGGAAATCATCACCATCTCATGCAACATCTGGTATTCCGTAAGGGATCTACTATTCTAAATTTACATCAACGACATAAACAAGTGTTCTAATCACTGTAAATTCTTGCTCTATGCCGATAACTTGAAGCCATTTCCTGTGATTGGAAAAATTTAATATGGTGAAAGATTTGAATAACCGGATGCTTTATTGTGAAAGTAACTGTTTGTTTATCAACAACAAAAACTGTTCAGCAATTTCATTCACCAAAAATATTCGTTATTTTGAGATAGAATATTACAGTAATAATGAAGTTATTACTAAGAAAGATAATGTAAAAGATCTAGGTATAATTTTTGATTCTAAAATGTCCTTTACATTGATTATATAGCTATAAAATGTAATAAGTTAATGGGTTATATTTTTCGTATCTGTCGAGACTTTAGATCTGCAAAAGCTCTCAAATCAATATATTATGCCCTTATTTACCGTAGGCTGAATTTTGGGTCCGCCATTTGGTCGCCAAGGTATTTCCTTCATATAACAAAACTTGAAAGCATTCGAAACAAATTCATTAGATACCTGAATGTTTTTTTGGCATTGTATATCATGAGTGCATTGATGTGAAACAATTTATAGTGATTTGTACTCTGAATTCAGTTGAAAACCTTGAGATGAAGAAATACCAAAAATTGAGAAAAACACGTCCAGGATTTTTTCAAATGTTTGTTGTAGTCAGCACACCAAAATAAATGGAGATTATTTGAAAGTAAAATAATGATAATAATAATTATTTATTCACAGGATAGGAGATAAAAAATTACAAATTGTATAAAGGTAATGTGTGAATAAAATAGATCCTAATCTACGAGGTATAGTATGTATATCAGGATACACATATATACCTGTATGTAGAGCGAGAATATATAAATATCTAAAATAGTACCTAAGCATAAAGTTATATATATTATATATATATATATATATATATATATATATATATATATATATATATATATATATATATATATATATATAACGAGAATATGAGAAATCTGTTACGAATCCAAAGGAGATCACCATCCGTCTACAGCCTGTTTCATGGTTTCCCAATCATCAGGACGGCTTGTGGTCTCTTTCAAATTCGTATCAGATATCTCGTAGGTTATTACCAATCGGTACGTACGGAAATATGAACAGTATCAAATTATAGATAGCGACACCTATAATCTGTGTGGTGGAGCTTAGACTATTCGTGGAATTTTGAAGATACGAGATTTCGTACAACATCAATAGGTCACCGACAGATGCCAGCATAGACCACCACGATACCAATAGTCTCTCTAGTGCGTTTTAGGGACGCAATACAAATAACGAGAATATAGAAATCTTTACGAATCAAGGAGATCACCATCCGTCTAGCCTGTTTCATGGTTTCCAATCATCAGGACGGCTTGTGTCTCTTTCAAATTCGTATCAGATATCTCGTAGTTATTACCAATCGGTACGTACGGAAATATGAACAGTATCAATTATAGATAGCGACACCTATAATCTGTGTGTCGCTATCTATAATTTGATACTGTTCATATTCCGTACGTACCGATTGGTAATAACTACGAGATATCTGATACGAATTTGAAAGAGACCACAAGCCGTCCTGATGAGGAAACCATGAAACAGGCTGAACGGATGGTGATCTCCTTGATTCGTAACAATTTCTATCATTATTCCTCGATTATTGTATCTGGTGTTAGCATCTCGTACCAAGTACGAACTTCATTATCGATGATTGATCTACCACGAATAGGTGACTATCTATAATTGATACTTTATTATAAATATATATATATATATATCAATAGTACCTGAATATGAACATAATCAAAATATATAAAAATAGTGAAAATAGTACTCTAACATCATATTAATTGTTAGTAATATGAATAGTTTTAATTACTATTTTTTATTCTTTCAGTTTTCTATTATTGATTTCACGTATGTGGTTGGTAACTCTTTGATATAGTCTTTTAGCGTTTTTAATATTATCAGGTAAGCAGTTGAATACTTTCGGTCCCTGATATTGGTAGCATCTCTGACCGACTGATTTATTCATTAAAGGGGGTATATATTTATTTTTTTGTCGCGTCTCATTATAGTGAGAATGAGTAAGAAATTCGTTCTTTTGCAAATATTGTGTTTTTCCTAATTTCAAAAAATAAAGTTTCCTCAAATCATAAATTTGTGTCTCTTCAAATAGCGATTCGCTAGGATATCGGTTATTTCTACACATTATTTGTTTCAAAAACCGCATTTGTATGATTTCTAGTGATTTCAGGGATGTTTTGGATACTATATTTTGTATTTTTGTTTGTTGTTTCCTGTCAGTTAAGTATGATTTGAAAAGGTCGTGTGCTTTACCCTTCACTTCCAGATCGTCAAGGCTTGATAAAAGTATATTGTGGTCTACAGTATCGAATGCCTTTGCTGATTCTAGAAGAATTCCAATGGCCGGTTTTTTTTATCTATATAATTATATACTTTGCTCGTGAGTTCTTTCATCGCATCGGTGGTGGCCTTTTTCCTGTGAATCCATACTGCGCTACTGACAACAATTTGTGTTTCTCCAGAAAGGAATTTAGTCTTTTTTTTATAATTTTGTCTATAATTTTAACCAAATTTGATATAAGTGTTATAGGTCGATAATTTGACATTTCTGTTTTTGCACCACTTTTGTAAATAGATACCACAGTTGACATTCTGAAAGCAGAAGGAAAGTGACCACTTGACAAAGATTTATTGATAATACAACTGAGAGGTTTGGCTATGTAACTTGGTATGAGTTTCAGTGCTTCTGCTTTCGAACCATCAGGTCCTGGTGATTCTTTATTTTTTAACTGTGGAATGGTTTCTTGTATTCCATATGCATCAGTGGGAAAGAGGATTATGGTATGATCTGATTTGATTTTAGTTCCCGTATAATTTATATCCTGCTTAATATTTTTTGCTAGATTTGCACCTACATTGCTAAAGTATGCGTTGAATTTTTCAGAGATTATAGTTGGATCGCAAGTTATATTTCCATCTTCGGTCTGTATCAATGATATTTCTGCATGTTGTCTTGCTTTGGTTAATTCATTTACTACTTGCCATAATTGTTTTGAATCTGCCCCTTCCTGTTCTATCTTGTTTTTGTAGCATTTTATTTTTGTGTCTTTTATTGCTTTCTCAAGTATTTTTTTGTGGGTATTATATTCATTTTTTGAAATTCCATTTCGTGAATTTTCCTTTAACCTGGCATACATTGCATTTTTCTTATTGATGGATTTTAGAAATGACCCAGTAACCCATGGTTTCCTCTTTATATCTTTGTTTTTTACTCTTATGAATTTTGAGGATCTATCTATTGTAGTTTGGACTAGTATAACAAATTCAGTAACCGATCTCTCCAAATCATTTATTTCGAAGAAACATTTCCAATCAGTATTTTTAATGGTTTGTTTCAATTTTTTTTCATTTATTTGTTTATGAAATTTTGAGTTGGTTGTGCTTTCTTTTGCGTACTTATTGTGGAATATAATTCGCACTAGTATTGTGTAATGATCGGTAATAAAAGTTTTTATAGTCAATGGAATAATTGATTCTAGGTTTCTTTCCTTCGACTTAATGAAAATATGGTCTTTGCATGAACCTGACTGTGGTCTAGTGGTAGTGTTCATTGCTGAATTATATCAATGCTCTCCTAATGTGTCTAGGTATATCTGTGAGTTGTCTGTATTTTCATTCAAGTCGATGTTTATATCGCCAATAAATACACTATATGTGAAATTCTTTGGGTGATTTTTAAATATATTATCCAGGTATTCAATAAACGGTTCGATTTGGGTATCACAAGGTGATCTGTAAAATGCATTGATAATAATAACTTCTTCGCCAATAGTTACTGTCAATTGGAGTAGATCTGTACCATTTATTTCAATTTCTTGGTGAGAGTATTATAAATTTGATTTAATGAAAACTACTTCTCCATCATTCTGATTGAGTTTGCCAAAGATATAGAGAGTTGTATAGTCTTCAATATCATACACTCCGATGTCATCAATGATTCTAGTTTCGGTGAGTACTATGCAGTCTATTGAGGAGTCGTAGTTCCTCCAGAAATATTATTAATTCATCTAGGTTTTTAGTTATGCTTCGAATATTATTATGTATTATTCTGAAGTTGCAATGAGAACTATTTTCTTTCAGTACTTGTTTTGCTTGGTCTGCATTTTCTAGCAAAAATTTCTTATTTTTTCTACTCTGATATCTCTAATATATGGATTCATTTCAGAACGCTATATAGATATAATATGAAACTATCAAGAAATATCAAACAATGCATGGAATTTAAAACCTACTCATTTGCTTACTTCAGAAATGTTCCTAGTTTTTTATCGATACATGTATCCATTTGAATAAATATTAGTTATTAGTCTGGGAGTTGGTCAAATTTAATTTAGTTTCAGAGTTGCGGATGTATTGGCTGACGTATCTTCAGAGTTTTCGAAAGTTCTGAGAGAAGGCTCCGCATGGATCGAGAAGCAGCCACCGCGAACACTCTGGAAGGTAATGAGTTTATACTCTGGGAGCGTCGCTAGCAGAAAGTTGTTCAGAAATACTATGGATCTTGAATCGCTGTTCAACGATGAGATCCATAGTACAGTAAAGTGCGCGATGAATTTCTATTGAGTTATTGAATGGTCGAAGTTCATTATCGTCTCGTAAATAATGATAATGTTTATTTGAATACAAAAAAATCTTTAGAGAATAACTGATTCAGTATTACAATAACCACAAACCCCAGATACGTAACAATATTCCTACTTTTCCGCAAATTCTTGCTCGTTCCTCATCACACTCACACATGATGTTTTCCCAACTTTTGTCAAAGACCGTTGGCTACCACGGTGTTCTCTAGTATATCATGAATAAACTTCTCGTGAAACCTACTGATATCATTAACCAATTTCCAGATTCGACATAAGAATAAATGAGTTCATTGAAAAACACTTCTACTTTTTCTTGAATACATATTCTGATTACCGATGTCGGGATATTAAATCTGGTGAGCTCAAAACATCAGAAGTAACTTCAATTATAAAACTTTCTGGGTGCTTACTCCAACTATTTCATAACCTTTCCATTATAAATTCCATCCGCTCGAAGTGATAACCTCGAGTGTCTCCATTCAATAACGGATGATAAGGGTCTATCAAACTCAGGACTGGAAAATTCGCGAAGATGAAGGTATTATAATTACGCGTTCATTCCATGAATAAGAATATTGGAGTTTCCGAAAGTACCTTCTAGATTACTTTGTTCACTTCTCATTCCCCATGAAATTTCTAACTAGGAGGTATCATTGGGAATCTCTGATGGTATTCAGGAATTTCTTCACGGATAACGTCTAGGTATACACAGCGATATTATTCCGTTACTTTATCGATTCATCAAAAGCAATTAATTACCTTGTTGTACTCTCGTTAATAAAGAATGTGTAAAACGATTTTATAATGCAGTGTTGAAATATAAAAAATTTAAATTTGAAAAAATCTAAAATATTTGTCAAATTCAACCATATTTTTGCCATCCTTCGGAAGGGACGTTAAGATGGCAATACCGAGTTCATGGATATTGAGCTTGTTAAAGACAACACAAGAGATGCAGCAAAATTTCCGGATAGGGGTCGGTGAAATAGGCCGACGTTGAATAAAGAAATAAAAAAAAATTGGGAACCAGTGTTTGCCTACCCTAACCTACCCTGCTGCTCGGAGCGCTAAGAGCACACCGTTGGTTGCCAGATAGAATGAACATTAGAATATCCTGAATCTTAAACTGACTCTCTGAGGAACAATAAATCTGAGAATCCTTATAAACGTTCGTTTCGGACTACCGGCGATACGCTTTTAAACTGTGCCCCTGTAATAACTTCAGTTTTACCGAACCTCGTTATATCCAAATTTGTAGATGCAGTCGGACTCAGTTTAGGAAGTCAGCATGCTTTGATGCTTTTGAAAAAACACAATTATCAAAATAGTAATTTAGGATACAAGTATCAAAAGTGGCATTTTTTTCTGCGAGTGGGGGGTATTGCGAGATGAGCGTTAGCAAGTGAAGCAACTCCACGAACAAAAATTCAAATGCCCCAAAAAGTATGGAAATAATTGCTTTGGATGTGTTGCCTACATTATTTCTAGAATTACAGATTCAAGAGCTTGTCGAGCAAAGTTTTCAGTTCGATTACAAAGGCGACAAGCTTTTGAATCTGTAACTCACTACGTCACACATCCAAAGCAATTATTTTTTCTGAATGAAAGCTTGTCTTGGAGAAGGTTTTTTATTAATTGTTTTATTTTGTGCTATTTAGTTAGTACGCCTCATTTTATGCATGTTAGTTGAAGCATCGTTATCATGAGGCCTTTTTCCTGTAAGTTTTGAACTATCCAGTTCTTCAATGAGGAGACCATCTAAAAATTAACTCGTCCACCATCCTGGAGCTGCCATCTTCAATTTATGAATTTTAACAAAGAATCATTAATTTTCGAATGAATTCATAATCTTAGACCCCAAAAATCTGAACATACCACCAATCATGGATAGGAATGGTCCATACTTACAAAACTCGTCCACTATCTTTGAGCTGCTATCTTGAATTTATGAATTATGACAAAAAAACACATACCAATTTTGAATAGAATCGGGTCATAATCACAGAGATCGTCCGCCATATTGGAGCCACCATTCAGATTTCGTGAATTATAACAACAAATTGTTGATCTTCGACCCTGAGAACCCCTACATACTAATTTTGAATCGAAACGGTTCATAAACACAAATCTCGTCCGCCATCTTGGAGTTGCCATTCTGATTTTTTCTCTAACAAAATTTTTATTATGCATTGTCACGGGAATTGAACTCCTGCCAAATTTCACGTCAATCGGACAACTAGAAGTGGGTCAAAATTCACTTTCATGATTTGAACTTTGAACATTTTTTGTTCAAAGTTTAGCTTTCAGCAAATATATACTAGAATTGATCATCAACTAACATGTTACAGGCTGTCAAACTTTGACACAAACAACCTCTCACTTGTTGTTGAAAATGTGCCCGGCCATCTTTGATCTGATTTTTGTCGAAATGAGTTTTTTCTGTTACATGCAGGAAAACGGTTTTTAGTTGTTTTCTAAAACACGAAGCGAGATACGAAAAAAATTTAGGAGATAAAAAAATTGCATTTTTGATAGAAAAATCTGAAAAATATACTAATATCAGTTAGATTACCCTCTGGGACGCCACGGGGGTCATTAATTCTATTCAAAATGGCGAATTACATACTTTTTTACAACCGCCTCAGTATGGATATCAAATGAAAGAGCTTGACTAGTAGCATACAGTACACTATGAAAAAATTCCAAATCCAAGATGGCGTTCGAAACAAAATGGCAGATCATAGAGTTTAGACACTAAATACCTACATCAGAACTGAAATCTAGATATCTAATCAAAACAAAGGAATTTGTCAACTTAGAATCGTGATTCAAGCATGAATCTTCCACACAAGTCAAGATTACGTTTCGTTGTCATGGGCTCCCACTGTCCACAAAGTGCAAGGCAGCACTGTAGACCACGCAGTGGTGTATTCAGGATCAAAATTGTTTGAGGAAGGACAAGCTCGATACGTGGCACTGAGTCGAGTAAGGTATTTGGAAGGATTATGTACCGAGGAGTTAGATTGCGACAAACTTACAAAAAAAAATTGTAATAATGAGGCACTAAATGAACTAAATAGAATGAGAAATACTGAGTAACTGAATAAAAAATAAAAAAACTTGAAAAAAAAATTAAAATTAAGTTCAACGGTTATTGTAAAGGAACATAATAATAATAATATAATAATAATAATAATTTATTGCATGAATATATATAAACAACTGAGTTCAATTGAGTTTGATTGTTACTGTGTGCCTGATAGAATTACGTTGAAGGATATAACTAATTTTTCATTGCAATAAACAGAAATCCAAAGAAACAATGGACGGTTGTATATGGGTATTTATACCACAATTATGATAGAAAGGTGTTTGAATGAAACATTACCTAGCACGTAAGATATGTACAACGGTAGTTTCTTCTCAGATAGTCCTATATCACATAAAAATTTGAGAATTGTGGTAGCTTAGTATATAAATATGAATAATATAAGAATGTGCAAAAATAAAATGTATTTATGTAAAATTATTAAAATGTAGGAAAGCATAATGTTGACAGTGTGAGAGAAAAAAAGATAAACAAGAAAAGGTTTGAATGAGGGATATTTCAAACGAGGGGAACAGATTTAATTATTTTGTGTATTTTTTTGCGGTCGGATTGTTGAATATACGATTTAATGTATTTTTGAACATTTTTGGATATTTTAGTTACGTGGAGTTTGTTGAAGATTACCGAAGAAAGGCATGTAAAACATTTTTCTGCAATTGTTTTATCAATAGTTTCAACGGTAACAAAAGTATCTACCTGTATTTTGTCTTGTGTTGTAGCGGTGTTCTGGATTTTTCAGTGGATGCCTGTTCTGTGAGTATAGATTAATATGTTGTAATAATATTGCTGTCTCAGATCCAATACGTGACTTTCAAGAGAAACAGAATCGGATGGATAAAATGAAGGCTTTTTATAAATTATTCTCTAGATTATCTTCTGAAGGACATCTAGCTTTTGCAAGTGTGTGTATGAACATGCAATCCAGCTCAGTATACAATATTGCAAGCGTGATTCGACCAGAGCATGTTATAAGATTTTCAATTGTTTGTGAGTTAACCAAACATTTGAATTTATACAGAAGGATTCCTAATGTTTTTGTTACCTGCTCAGTGTGGTAATTCCACCTGAGTTGAGAGTCGATAGTTATACCAAGATATTTTATCTTATTAGTTGCATTCATTTTGACATCAATTTGATTTACTTTCAGTTCAACAGTTTTGAAATCTGGCAAGTGATTCTCATAGCTAGCAGAGGGGACGCAGTGGCTAAGCCAGTTGAAGATATTTTCCAAAACTTGTTCAATTCCTTTTTTCAGGTTTTTCCAAGAATCAGAAGTGTAGGGAATGACTGTATCGTCGGCGAAGCTATACATTTTTCCCGCAGATTTCTGGGTGAATAGGTTATTGATATAGATTGAAAACATCGTTGGTCCCAGAACAGTTCCTTGTGGGACTCCATATATTAGTGTATTTTCATGGCTTTTAGTTTCCCCATTTTTTGACGATTGATTGCGGTCTTTGAGGTAACTTTCAGAGAGGTCAAGTGCTATTTCTCTTACACCAGAGCCTTCCAGGGCCTCGAATAACTGAGAATGATCCACAGTATCGAAGGCCTTGGCAAGATCTAGGAAGACACAGATTGTTGGCTTTCTGGTATCAATGCAGTGATTCATTTCGCCACTTAATTCAGATGTAATATCGATCGTCGACATTCCTGTACGAAAACCAAATTGGTGGTTCGATATAACGTGATTTATTTCAAAGAAATTGTTTATTCTATTTTTCAAAGATTTTTCAAATATTTTTGCAAATGTGTTGATAAGATGAATCGGTCTGTACTTGACCTCATCTTTCCTATCACCTTTTTTATATATTAGGGTAACTATTGCCTTTTTGAAATTTGCAGGATAAAGTATTGTTATGAATATAACGTTAATTAAATGTTTGAGTAGGGGCGCTATTTCATTTGTAATAATTTTTATCGTTTCCGTTCTATTTGTGTCGTCACCAGGGGGCTTGCCCGTTTTCAAATAATGATGCAGATAATGTACTAAAAGCTGAAAGATAAAATAAGTAAAAAATTGTTTTAAGTTAAACGGTTTTATTGCAAAGAAACATAATAATGATGCAGATAATGTGCTAAAAGCTAAAAAATTAAATAAGAAAAACATTTTTCCAAGTTGAAAGGTTTTATTGTAAAGAAACATAATAATGATGCAGGTAATGTACTAAAAGCTAAAAAATAATTAGGTAGGTTAGTGACGACTGACGCCACTCTCCTCATCAATATAGGGCATTGATCATACTAAAATAAATTCGTGGGGCGCGTCGAATTACTATTATCTACAGCCAACCGCTCATATCATTATATGATTTGTTTGGATGCACCTTCTCAATAGACAACTTATGCAAAATGTGTGTAAAAGTTAATCCGTCACTATCATCGTGCGACATCACAGAACGATCATTTACATATTTACTCAAGTTACGCTACGCCCCACGATTTCATTTTAGTTTGATCAATGCCCTGTATTGATGAGGAGAGTGGTGTGATCACTGGTGGCTGGTACCTACCTTATTATGTTTTAGCTCTTAGTGCATCATCAACATCATTATTATGTTTCTTTACAATAAAACCGTTTAACTTAAGTAAAAATAACAAATTTTATTAGAGGATTGAAATCTGAAGCCAAACTGGCGTGACTGCCAGTCAACAGACAATGGAATTGTATACTTTCGATATGGATGGAAACTTCAGTTCAGTATATTTTTAATCAGTTCCACCGCTCATTAATTATGGAATCGTACAATGAGGCAATTCATCCGCAGCGTCTAGAGTTAAACGGCAGCAGAAAAAGCGATCAGAAATCGAAGAGACCACAAAAATTTCCCACATAAGTGCTATCCAAGTGATTCATCTCGAAACTGTTATCGTTGAATTTTATCGTTCTTTTTTAGGCGATGTCTCAATTTCCATGACAAAATTTGAGAAACTTCTGAATTTTTTAACTGTCAAATTTGGAAAACTCATTATATATATTACGTGACTTCAATATACATTTTGAAAGAAGTTCAACATTATTTGGTGATTTTATTTGTCTGATTTTATCAATTGAACTAGATATCACTATTTCAGAGTTCACTGGCTGCATTGATTAACTAATATAAACCCTAACAGCTACAATACTCGAATTCTTGATGCAAATTTGTGAGATCACTTTGGCCAAGTCATCTCGATCGAGAGGGACATCAATTCATATCCGAAAACCAGTAGAGAAAGAATCATAACTGCACGGGGCATTGAAAGAATAAAACAATATCTGACCGAAATTGATTGGAATTCCATATACGACAACCCATCGGCTGATTTACACTATCTTTCTGTATATTTCGTTAATAATCTCTAGGATTCAATTCACAAACATTCACCAATGAAAAACATTCCGGCAAATGGAGCTCGATTCATTTTTTTCGACAACAATCTTGAGAAATGAGAAAATTGCCCGCTGCCATAAAACAAGTATACGATGTTTCAAAAAACGAAAACGACAATGAAGCTCACATAACATATAAAAAAATACCGCACTGCAATTACAAAAGCAGTGCGTCTAACACACCTAGAGACTTAATTACCAACGGAATTCCACTCCTTCAAAAACAGAGTGCACTATAACTTGTGATAGATTTATGATTAACTTTTCAACTGCGGCCGAAAATATTATCAGAGACTTACCCGCTGCCGACTGTGATTCTGAAGAATATTTGAGACACGTGCCGTGCCCAAATGTTCCTTTTTTTCATAAAACAGTGACCGTTATCGACGTGATGGCTGCAATAAGTCCTTGAAAAACTCGAATATCAAACATTTTGAAAGAACTTATCGATATTGTCACTCAGCGATTAACAAGTTTAATAAATCTATGCTTCAGTACCGGTAATTTTCCAGATTATCTGAAAATGTCCAAAGTTATTCCAATTTTCAGAAAAGGCAACCACGATGACCCCATCAATTATTGACCGATATCCTTAGTCCATGTTATTGGGAAAGTAATTGAAATTATAGAAAAAATGTCTAACTAGCTTCTTCTAAAATTATTCTCTATTTCAGTTTGGGTTTAGGAAAATTCTGGGAACACTAGATGCTATTTATACGGTAGTAAAAAAACATCATCGACGGTTTTGAGGAAGGAATTTATACATCAATCACACTTGTAGATCTCAGTGAAGCGTTTGATTGTTTGATTTGTTGAAAATATAAACAGGATGTTCATAAAATCAGATGTGGAATCATCTGCGACTGAAAGATAAACTTTAGTCACTATCTTCCATCGTCAAGATAACCGCTTGTGGGGTATTCATGATGAAAAGGGCAACATTCTCAATTGAATATTGATAGAAAGATTTTTCTGTTAATTGAAAAATCCACGATTAAAATGAAGTTATTTTTTGTGAATGTCTAACAGAAAACAACTACTTCCCCGGCTAAAACCACGCTGGACATTGAACTACATCTGATAGATATTCTGAAAAGGCCCTAACTCAAAAGGAAAAATCTGAAATTGAAAATTTGCATTTTCATTCAGATTCAATTCACAGAAGAATCTTCCATCAATATTCAATTGAGAATGTTTCCCTTTTCAACGTTTGATTGTGTTTCTCATAATCTTTCAATAAAAAAACGTGAATATTATGACGTGAGAGGTTCACCTCTCCAACTGATAAAAAATATATCTCAGGAAGAACTCAGTGTGTCTCTGAAAATAAGAAGCCATGCGACTTACGTGAAATTTGATATGGTGTGCCCCAAGGGTATGTCTTGAGACCCCTTCTGTTCATTATTTGCATCAACGATCTTTTGACTACTCTTTTCCAAACACTATTGTCATATATGCCGATGATGCAACATTGATTAACATACTTGCACACTCTCAAATACATACATACACAAGATGAGGTGGAAAATATAGCAGATCACTGGTAATAATCTTCTCAGCTTGAACAGGAATAAAACACAAAAATTGAAATTTTTCGCAAATCAGACACTCTCAATTGGTGGCTTCGCTAATCTCCTTGGAATAACTTCGGATGATAATATCCACTGGTCCGCACATATAGATGAACTGTGCAAAAAAATATCCAACGTCAACTCAAAAAGTTTGCAAACGTGGAAACTCTTTAGAGTGCCTTCCAGGGTCTCATTCAATCCCATTTGGATCACGGTATCATTCTATGGGGTTATACTCTAAACTTAAAGAAAGTTTTAATTATTCAAAAGAGTGCTATAAGAGTCATAGCTAATGCTGGACCACTGCCGGCCGCTGTTTGCCGAATATAGAATAATGTCCGTACCTTCTCTATACATATACCACTCACTACATGTACATAAAAACAAAAATGTCTACCAAAGTAATGCGGAGTATCATAGCTATAATACCAGAAATGAAAATCTGCCAAGAGAACCAAGACCAAATTTCTTGGCTTAATAATTGACGAGCTGAAATTCCAAGAACACATTTTGTCTCTTAGTGAAAAACTGGCCTCAGGATTTTACGCCGTAAAAATGGCCACAAGCGGGATTGGTTCTGAAACAGCAAAAACAGTTTATTACGCCCTCGTGGAGTCCCACCTCAGATACGGAATTGCCTTCTGGGGCATGTGCAGCCAACAAAGGCTTAATAACATATTCATTTTACAGAAGCGAGCGTTAAGATACATCTGTAGGGTATCTCCCAAACATTCGTGCAAACCGCTATTTCTTTCTGAGAGTATACTCACTCTGTCTTCTTTATTTATATTAGAAAGCGTGGGCTTAGTTTTTAAAAGCAAAAAATAAAATGAACCTTCTCAGTCTAAATGATAATTGAGCTCCTAAACTAAGGTGAGAAACTGATTTTGAGTCGGCGCCAAACAAACTAGCAATTGAATTAGGTAAAGCGTAAAATGATGGCAGCGAAATGCACGGCTAGGTTTTGATTACTTCTTTCAAGTAATCTAATGATCTTCGATAATTGTTTGTTTGGCGCCGACTCAAAATCAGTTACTCACATTAGTTTAGGAGCTCAATTATCATTTAGACTGAGAAGGTTTATTTTATTTTTTCTTTCTAGTTGATTTTTTCGTCGGTTTAATTTTTTGTTAAAAAGTTTTTATTCTTTCTTCTCTTTCATATACTTTTGACATATACTCATAAATTTTCCTTTCCTAATATATTCCGGTAACATATACCTGCTTGATTATTGCCTGTTTGGCAACCTTTATTCATAATGTTATTATGTTTATGTGATTTTTTGTCTTATTAAGTGCATTCTCTATTTTACTATTTTATATATACAAATTGTCCACACCTCATGACAAATGTAACTTTTATATAACATAGTTATCTATCTATCATAATCAGACATTCACGAGTATAACAACCACGCTGACCTTCTATTTGGTTCAAAGGGTTTTCACTAATAAGTCGACTTGTTCCTCGAACTTGTTCTCTCATATGATTCCATTTCAGTCCCATCCATTAATGAAAGATGGCAGAATTTGTGTTGCCTACATCATCCTCCCTCGCAGATGGTTGCAAAACATTGTAATCTCGGAGATCGTTATAGTTCTAGCGCGTACATGAAAGTCTCTACTCTCCGCGAGAGATTCACAATAGAAATTGCATAATTTTTCATTCGCAGCGTAGAGACTTATTAAGGAAGCAGTATGATGCTGTACGAACAACATAGTTGCCTGAATAATAAGTGCAATTTGCGAAAGGAATGGTATACAGAGGTAGAGGGAGGAATGGAAGCTCATTTGAATTTTTATTAAACAATGCATCATCTATGACATTCGAATCAGCCAGTTCCACGCTTGTTGTGTTGCGAGGTAATCAGGAGAATCCCACTCTCTGTCAACTGAGAAATTATGGAAAAAAAGGAATTCTTTTACGGATTTCAATGTATGGATATCAACATTTGCACAATTTTATTTGAAGTAGAAATTATGATATTGTGTGATCCTAGTCAATAAACATGCATGACCCAACCATTCCATAAAAAATCTCCGAAATTGTATTCGAAAGGAAAAACCAGTCGAGTGCGAGTCATACTTATGCATACTATGCCACTATATTCATACATATCGAAGACATTGAGGTGTGTAATTTCGTTACATTGCACAATCTATCTTTCATATTGCGGGTCACAATGGTTATTTGTGCAACCAGTTGGGAAAAGCACTATTTTTCGTAACGAGCGGATTTCTGCAGAACGAACGAAGCGAGTTCTGCAAAAGAAAGCGAGTTACGAGAAATAGTGTTTCCCAACGTGTTTCACACAATATTTTTTCTAATTTTGTATATGATTTGATCCTTCTTAATTCAAGATAGAAATGTAAAAAAAAATATATCTCAAAACTAAAGAACATGCTTTCAACGCACTAAGAAGAAAAAAAAATATTTTAATATTCAGCAACTATGTCAAAAGGATGGGGTGCTTTTTGGTTACGTATCTTTGAGAAATATAATACTATTAACTAATTTCGACAAACAAAATATTTTATTTTTTATTTTTCAGTCTTATATCAATTCTAACATTATACCAATTTAAATTTAAAAAAAAATTGTCTGGTTTGAGGTTTCGAACATACGACCCCTTTTGAGAAAATAACTTGAAGCTGGCGCCTGAGACAGCTCGGCCGATGTGAGGATGTTTACAAGTTGGATAAAATGTCAGCTGGGATCAATATAACCAATGTTCAAATTGTGTTATTAATAATATTTTTAATTAGTTTTTACCACACATATTATGTTTTGAAATTGAGTAAAATTTAAACTTAATAATATATACAAAGGAATATAATAACAATAAACAAGTACTTCAAGTAGTTTAGCCTCAAAATTATAACAAATTTTATTCCTGTAGTTTTTGCAACTAATCTTACTTCTCGCAACTTGAAAAAAAAAATTACTCAGCGTTACTTAATGCCCTTGTTAGATGCGAAAACGGCAATAACATAACATGTCTAAAAAAATGTTTTTAACATAATTTTAGAGTATTTCATTAAATTTCAACTTTAAACAATTATAATAAACAAATCAAAAAACTTTTATGAACCTTTACACCTGATCTTCGTAAGTATTTATATAAGAAAGTCAATTTTTTTAACTTTTATGTCGCCATTTGTGAAACCAGAATTCGGAAAAAACTTTTTAGTTAACCCTCTACCGCATAGGAATCCATTTATGGTTTCAATGATTTATCTTTTTTTTTTCTCTGACCCAAGTACAGGCACATAAACGTACACATCAATACGTGAAATGCACATCTTCAGTGGACTCTAATATATTTTTTAAATCTGACAACTCTGTTTCTGAGTTGAATATTAATTTTATCATAACGTGGCCTGTATGAGCGGTCTGTCCGAAAAAGTTACAAGTTCATCATCAAACATGGCGATTTATTGGTAAGTTTTTGATGCTTTGAAAATTTGTTTAGCATATTTCATACCTTCTCATCATAATCTGATTAATATTTGTTAATTATGTACATAGATTCGTCAACAAAAACAACATTAAGATGTCATCCATATAAAATTTTTTTTTTTTTTCGGATGGAATGTTTGTTTTCAGAAATGGATGCCAAGCAATTCTACAATGATTCCAAATATGTGAACGATATTCCCATTGATGGGAAGCGTCATTTTGCTGGATTCTTTGTTAGGCTTGTTAGTCTACTCGACAAGTTGAAAATGGTCTAAAATAGAGATACTGCTCTTGAAATTATGTGTGATAGCTCATTAGATCCAGAATAACGCCTAAAAAAATGTGCCGAAAGCGTGTATTAGCACATGAAAAATTGCAAAAGTTATAAACAATTGAAGATGAAAAAAAAATGGCATTTCGTTTTTTGCTAATATTTCATGAACTATTGATATTTAAAAAAATTCAAATGAAGATTCTGAAAGAAGAGGACATTTGCAATAAAAAACTCCCGGCTTTCATAACTCTATCTCCATTATTTATAATTTTAATATAACGCTGAAAATGGGTCTCCGAGCGACATTTTTAGGTTCCGCGCGCGGCGTCAAAAGCGAGTACGACACATTAATTAATTTATTTAAAGTATTAAATATGTTTTTTTAAATTTGAAAAAATAATGGTGTATTCAGAACACTATGAATAATTTATTCTTGTTGGAAATTTTACTTAACGTTAATTTTTCAACAAGTTAAACGATTGTTGACTAACAACATTTTCTCGAACTTCTGTGTTAATTGTAAATGAAAACAAATGTTTAAATAATTGTCGTAAAAATTTTTCGCTCCGTAGAGCCTCTTTTATAAACATAATCAACAAGATCAGGCCATAAAAGTTAAAAAAATATTCATAGTTTGTTTATAATAATTTTTGTACTTAAAAAAATCCAAGTAATGTTGTTAAACAAAATTTTTTTCCTCAATCATCATATTATCGTTTTCTTATCAATACAAGATATAAATTGATTTGCAAAAACAAAATTTCCCGCTATTTGTTGATAAATTTTTTATAAACAAATTGATTATTTCAATATTTTTGAAAAATTTTTTCAACTCCATTATATTACGAATAAAAATTTTTTTTTAATAACAATTTTAATTTTTGGAATTATTTTTTTTCTAAAAATATAATTGACATCCTCTATATGTTACAAAAAAACAATTTTTTTTTATCAACAATTCCATTGTTTATTAACATACCAATTTGTTATAAATGATCTTTTAACTTTGTTAGATTTTTTTTCTGAAACTTCCAAAATTTACAAAAACAACCATGTATAACAAAGTAATTTGGAAATTGGAATTGGGACAAATTGGGAATTTTTTTTTTTATACTTTAATGTATATGGTTGTTTTTATGAATTTCAGAAGTTTCAGAGAAAAAAATCTAACAAAGTTAAAAATGTGTTTATAACAAATTGGTAAGTTAATAAACAATGGAATTGTTGATGACAAAAAATTGTTTTTTGTTACTTCATAGAAAACTGTCAATTATGATTTTTAGAAAAAAAAAATTATTAACTAATTTTTTAAACAATAGAAATATAAAAAAACGATTATAAACAATTAAAAATTGTTATTAAGGAATTTTTTATTTCAAAAATCATGATATTTGTAATATAATGAAGTTGTGGAGAAAAAATTTTCAAAAATATTGAAATAATCAATTTGTTTATAAAAAATTGATCAACAAATGGCGGGATTTTTTTTTTGCAAATCAATTTACATCTTGTATTGAGAAAAAAAAACGATAATATGATGATTAAAAAAACAATTTTTTTTTTTCAACAACATTACTTGGATTTTTTTAGTTTTTGTTCAAGTACAAAAATTATTATAAACAAAGTATGAATATTTTTTCAACTTTTATGGCGTGATCTTGTTGGGTATGTATATAAGAAAGGCTCTACGGAGCGAAAAATTTTTACGACAATTATTTAAAAATTTTTTTTCATTTACAATTAAGACAGAAGTTCGAGAAAATTTTGTTGGTTAACAATCGTTTAACTTGTTAAAAAGTAAACTTTTAGTAAAATTTCCAACCGGAATAAATTATTTATAGTGTTCCAAATACATCATAATTTTTTTCAAATAAAAAGAAAAATATTTAATACCTTAAATAAATTAATTAATGTGTCGTACTCGCTTTTGTCGCCGCGCGCGGAACCTAAAAATGTCGCTCGGAGACCCATTTTCAGCGTTATATTAAAATTATAAATAATGGAGTTGGAGTTCCAGGAAGCTTTCCATTGGAAATTTCCTCTTCTTTCAGAATCTTCTTTTGAAATTTCTTAAATATCAATAGTTTATGAAATATTGGCAAAAAACAAAATGCCATTTTTTTTTTCATCTTCAATTGTTTATAACTTTTGCAATTCTTTATGTGCTAATACACGCTTTTGGCACATTTTTCTATGCGTTATTCTGGATCCAATGAGCTATCACACATAATTTTAAGAGCAGTATCTCTATTTTAGACCATTTTCAACTTGTCGAGTAGACTATGTATAGGATTCAGTTACGTACAAAAAAATTGTATAAAAAAATATTTTTCCATATGGTGGACATGTGGGATGTAAACGCATGGATCTTGTGGCGCCACAAGAGTGATGACTATATACCATTATTCACTTTCAAACAAGTTGTTTCTGAATATTTGTGCAAGGTGGGCAAAAATAGTTTGCCTAAGAAACAAGGTAGACCATCATACAGTGTTAATTCACCAAGTTCAAGTCGTGGCGAAACCCCATCAACAGAAACAGAAACATCGGTACCCAAAAAATAAAGAAAAATGCCAGTTATGAGTGAAGACTATCCACTTCCTGAAGAACGCACAGGCTTTATTGGACACTTTCCCACATGGAATGAAGGCAGATTGATGTGCTATAACGATTGTAAATTTAGGTCCTTTGTTTCCCGTACTGAATGTAAAGTAGTTTTATGTTTGAATAAGGATAGAAACTGTTTCACATCCTTCCACTCGTAAATATGTAGGTAGTCTCAGTGCATAATAAGCCATATTTGGATATCTATATTTTTGTATATTTCAGTTTTACGGTATACAAAGCCATATATGGATTTACTTGTTGTTTTTTTTTATTAGAAGAAGAATGTTGTTTTTTGTTTATATAATGTTTTTGTGCCTCTACGGTCATTGTTGATATATTTTTTTTATCATCTAGAACATAATTCATGCAATAGAGGGTTAACAAATGTATAACTTTTTGAAAAATCATCATAAGAATTTCTTTCCAACGAAACATTATTCTCTCAAGTGTTGAGATGACACCATGATTGAAATGATATTTAATACTATAAAAAAACTATTTCATGTGGTATACTGCGCGGAGCCCAATTTTAGGCGTTAAATTGAAATTATAAATAATAGAGATAGAGTTCCGGGAGTTGGGACTTTTTTATTGGAAATTTCCTCCTGTTTAAGAATTTTCAATTAAAATTCGTTAATTATCAATAGTTTTTGAATAATTAGCGAAAAAAATTATGCTTTTATTCCCACTTAATTTGTTGATAACAATTGCAATTTTTTATGTGCTGTAAAATCATCGAAATACATTTTTCTCCACGTCATTTATCGCTCATATTTTTAGGAGCATTATCATTAATTATCACCATTTCGAACTTCTTGATATACTCATCATTTCCAAGTTTTATCAATGGAACAATAGTGGAATGAATATTGGGGACAATTTTGGGCGCCACTGTCTGAAATAAACCCACTCAGCCACAGTGATTATGCTGGAGATGACGAGGAATGAGCGTGAGAGATGTTGGAGAAACGTCCAGAATACAGCAGCCTCATTAGCAAGCTTAATGGTAGCCACTAGCGCAATCATTGCATTGATGAATTTCTCAAATAATGCAAGAGCACGCGCTAATTAGTCTTGTACCCATTCACAACTCCATCGAAGCTGGCTCTGATTCCAGATATGATGGGCTGTCGCCAGGGTCGGACTGGCATGAATTCGATCCATCGAGCAGTGATTTTGTGTAACAGCATGATATTTTTTTAGCCATTTGCAGTAAATTCACGGATTGTTTGAATTCACATGATTTTGTGAAACGGGGCACTTTTAATCCAATGACTAAGAAACAAAATTTTACCAAAATCTAACAAAAACTACAGAACAGCTGCAATTCAGGATTCAGGTAGTCGAATCTATGAAGTATCCATTGAGCAATTATTTACCATTCTTTACCATAAAAATCAAAAGAAAAATCCTAAAACTCCTTCAATTTTCTTATTTTTGGCTGTAACTGTAAACATAATGTAGATACGGAATAAAGTACGAAACGAGAGTTGATAGAGACATCACAACATTCCAACAATATTAAAATGTTGGCCACGTTGAATTTGAATTCCAAATAGGCAATAAAAACGGAAAGGTAAATAAAAAACTGTATCGAATTACTAAACAAGCAGACATTTTTACCGGAAGTATCTATCTTCAGAAAAGTATTTTTTGCCGGCTACAATATATAACGAAGTAATCATTTTTTGTCAGATGTGGTAACACCGTAATATGACATGCCAATTGTACTGAATATTAAATAGGTAATGTTGATGGACACATCGTGATTGCGTACATAAGCATTAACACTACATGAAGAAGCTATTTTATAGCGAAACATGTATCGTGGTGAAAATCATTCAGTGAAATGTCTTTTGTTTGGCCTCAGTATAGATTTTCATGAAGTCTGGCGATACTTCATGAAAATCTATACTGAGGCAACAAAAGACATTTCAATAAAAAAATCCAAAAATAGTCAGTAGTTATATCACAAGTGATGGATATTTTGGTGAGTATATTTTGACATTTTTGTATCAATATTGTGGTAGAAATTAACGAGACCAAATGTTTTTAAAAATATTTTTAAAAGAAATTTGGTCGAGTGGAATTTCTGCAACAATATTGGCAGAAAAATATCAAAGTATACTCTACCCAAAATATCTAGGTATATGACCAGATTATAACAAACATACCTACACTTGGAAAAACTTTGTTTTTCTACATTTTTCGAATTTCTTCTAAAAAAGTGTTTCCGAAACGGTCGAACAAGATTTTTTAATTTGACAGTGGCTTGGACGTCATCTGACAGTGACAGAATTATTTTTATAGGTTTGGTGTAAACAATGGTGAATGCCTACTTGTTTTATAGCGAGTAGCGTGTATATTCAGTAGTAATACTATAAGTACTTCAAAATAATCAGGTTATATATCGATAACTTGTTGCATAATTACAAATTTTTACAGTTTAAATAATCTGACCGCTGGGCGGGAGGATTATTCTGTTAAACTGACATTCATTCATTTGTATGTTCGGTGTTGTTATCATTGTCTTCACTTTCACTATAACTTTCATTTCGTGGTTCTATAAAATATTTTTCTTTACCCTTATCTCATTCTTCGCGAATCTTGGAATCGAAAGTTTTAGACATATGATGGTTTGACTTATTCACCAGTTTCTTCAAAAATTTTCGATTTATCACATATTCTGCACCTTCATTTGACTTCACAAGGAAAGATCGGTAGTTGAAGATTATTAAAACTACAGCTGGTATCCAAATACCTTCAGGTGTTAACTGAACAAAAACATGGGATCCTACTTCTAAAGGAGAATCATTTTTAACACCTTTTTGTTGTAATATTTCTTCTGCTTCAACTGATTCCTCTTCAAAATATCTGAATATTCATTTCTGTTGATTACTTGGGGTTGAAATTTTTGTTTGGAACATGGTAAAATATATCTAAACTTCCTAGACATCAAAATTTGAGGTGGTGAAAAATTTGCAACCACAGGCATGTTACGATATAGTAAAAGAGCGAGATAAATATCTTTCTGTTCTTCAAGACATTTTTCAAGAATATTTTTAGCAATCTGAAGGTATCTCTCTGCCATTCCATTCGAATGAGAAAAAGCTCATGATATGTTCAAACTACCATTCTCTGGAGAACTTGCTGAATGAATCTGAAGAAAATTCAGGACCCCCATCCGCAATTACAGTTTTTGGAATACCATGTCTAGCAAAAATTGATTTCATATATTTTATAATGCAGTTACTACTAGTATCGCGTGGTGATTTCTCAAGTTCAACATATTTCAAATAATAATCTATAACTAAAAGGTACTTTTCTTTTCTAAACTCAAACATGTCACAACAAACTTTATTCCAAGAAAGAGACGGAATTTCATGTGACAATAATGGTTCTGACATTTGGGATTTGGCATATTTTTGGCAAATACCACAAAAATCTGTGTCTGTGTCATTGTTGGCCAGAAAATTCACTCTGCAGCTAATTTTAAACATTTCTGAGTGCCCAAATGAGTATAATGAACTCTTGCCATCATTTCCCTTCTCATCCCCCGAGTAATTATGGGACTGTTTCCTCGATGAATGAGTTCATCCATTATGGTTAGTTCGCTTCTGAATTGGAAGTTCGGTTTTATAATGATACATACATTTTTTATATTTTTTGGCCATCCATTCAGAATAACATCCTTTAATATTTTTAGCTCTTCATCCCAATTCGTTTCCTCAAGAATTTCTTGACGTTTATTATCAGTTATATCAATTTCTGATGTTATGATAAATACTTGAGGTTTAAATTTATTAACAAAATCTTCTTCACTTTTGTCTTCGATATATGCTCTAGACAATGTACCTGCATCAACTAACTTTTTTCCTGGTTTATATTTGAGCTCAAAGTCATATTGTTTGTAACATCATTCTTTGTAGACGAGGTGGGCATTTGTTCAAAGGTTTTTTGTTTATTGATATTAACGGTTGGTGATCTGTTTCAATAATGACTTTCCAAAAATATATTCATAAAATCTATTGAACCCGAAACAGATAGCCAGCATTTTTTTCTATTAGGGCATATCTGACTTGGGTATCTGTGAGTGCCTCCGATGTATAAGCACAAGGGAACCCATCCTGCAGCAATACAGCTCCCAAGCCCGATTTTGAGCTATCGACTGATATCATGGTATCTTAAGAAACTTCAAAAAAATTCAGTAATGGAGTTTCATTAATTCATTTTTGAACATCTGAAAAGATTAATTTTGTTGTTCTTGCCATACAGTTGGTATGGGCATATTAAATATTGCTTTAATTTTATTTTCATCCTTTGAAATTCCATTTTTAGAGATTATATGTCCAATATATTCAATACTATCATTTCCAAATTTTGATTTGCTTAGATTGAATTCAATATTATTTAGTATAACGACCTTTTTCAATTGAAGATCATGTTCTGTTTTATTTTTACCCCAAACGATTGATTCGTCAATATAAATATCATAACCCTCGTATTCATTGAAAAATGCCCTGTATCTTCCATGATATACCTCTGGAGCGGATTTCCTTACCAAAACTTCAAGATCTCTCAAACATTCCCTCAGTTGAGACTGCAATGGCAGAGCGACTCTTCTCATTGGATGTACCACAGGTATTGACTCATCTATCAAATGAATGTGGTATGGTTTTGATAAACACCGTATGCCTTGAAAAATTTCCTCCTCAACTATAACATTATATTGAGAAATGTCAACAGTGTCCACTGAATTCTCAATATTCAGTGTTCTGCAGGAAGGTAGACCAAAAATTGCTTATGTTTTGGAATTTACCACAAAAAATTCATGAAATTCTACAAACACTAACAACATTCAATAAACCCCTTGTATAAGACTTCAACTTGATGTCAGTTTGATTAATGTCATTTTAGGATATACCTACCTGTCTCAAATGTTCAGTTGAAATAATGTTACACATAGCACCAGAATCTATTTTCAGTTTCAAATTGACATTATTGACCTGCAAAATAGCATATATACCATACAGTATCGGGACCCTGAGTTTTGACAGAATCTATTTCAATAGAGCCAATGAATATATGATTTCTGTCAGTTCCACTAGTATTCACGAAAGATATATTTTCGATCTCAATTTCATTAACTTTTCGGTTCCTACAAATATTCGAAAAGTGATTCTGTATTTTAAATATGTTACAAAAATTTTCATAAGCTGGAAATTCATTAAAATAAGTGATTCAATAACTTTTATTATTTCATTTCTGTCTGACATCCGTCTTTATTCTATTATTTCAATATTTACGGTAACTAACATACAATTTGACCAATATCTAACACTGATGACCACTCAAAGAAATCAATTAGCACAGGGATCGACTAGAAAATCGTTGAGTAGGTTATTGAATTTGCTCTTTCGCTTTTGTTTGTGGTCACAGTACGGTTCTGCACTTATAAAAAGTGGTCGTGATTATTTGTGCAGAAAGCAGATATTGTGTTTGTTTTAATGAACTCCCTCACCTGTTTCATATCATCACCAGAGAATGAACGGTGCTAGCTTCGTGTTTAAGTCATAACGATAATATTTCGATCTGTCTCTACGAGTTATTATAGTAATTTTTGAATGTTTCCCTTTCAAGGGTATATTGATGTGGAAACTTTACCCATGGATAAAGTATTAATGACATTTTCCTACTCTATCAGATGTATCCAGAATGTTCAAATTGAAATCAAAACTGTATTTTCAGAATTCTCACTATATTTTTTTATTTTGCTCTACGAATGGTTGCTTTTTAATGTTCGTGAACACCATGGTAACCATACATGTTTGAGAAGAGTTAAGCCCCAGGGCTATCATATAGGCGGTCTAAGGAAAATATTGATACAGTTCATAATTTGTACAGTAGTACATTGGTGAAGTAAGAAGTAACCGTTCGAGAGAATACTGGAATATTGTAATATTCTGTATATAGAGCTTAGAAAAGAATAATGGACTGAAAGAATATATTCATTTAAATCAATGGAAAAAATCCAGTATTGATATATAAATTCATATTACGAAAGTTATACTATTCAAATGAGTATTGAAATCAATGAACCCAAAAATTATGAAGATAACACCATATATCTGTGCTAGGGACGAAGATATAATTATATACTACACGTGGAAAGCAATGAAATTTAAAACCAAGGTTCCTAAAATAAACGAAAAAAGAATTTCGTAAATAAATATGAACTTCAGTGTAACGAGTTCATAGGCAAAATAGATTACCTATTAACATTCGACCATGAATAACGACGCAGCTGCCTCATAACAGGACAGACAGTGTAATTATATTTGAAAATAAAACCAAGCCACATTGGTAGATAAAATTATAATCGGTTATAGAAAAAAGCTTCATGGGGGAACACGAAGATATATAAATCGTTTTGTATCGATGAGAGTCATTACATTCGGGTTTTCTCTTTTATTCCTTTCAGTATGTAACTTATGATGAGTATCGGCATCTTTGGGTTAATTTGATCAGACCATATTTCAGTCAGATATATGATTTTTTTCAATCGTATTCCAAGTTATATTCAGATACGAACAAGTTCAATATGTACCAGTCATTAGGACTCACACTGATGAGTTTATTTACCAGTTTATAAGAAGAAATTCAAATTCAACATCGGAGCTACAAAGAAAACGAAACGATCTAAATATACTAATATGTAGTTGGAAGAATTCATCAGAATTTCATCATTTGCACCAAAAGTAAATAAATAAATAATTACTTTACGTGATTTTTAAAGATTAAACTAAAAAACACTTAAATAAAAATATTTTCCAGGTAAATTACCGGAATGATTTTAGTGAAGTGATCTTCGGACCAAGTATATATATATATATAGGGTGAGACTACATATTTTTTCTCTTTCATTGTATTGTGTACCAAGTTTTATATAATGAACATTTTTCCACATTCATACTCTACATCTCTTAAAGTTTAATTCAACTAATCTGATGAATATTTCTTCATTCCATTAGATTTTGATAGTCTGCTTGTTCTAAAAAGATATTATATCCACTATGATTAATGCTATTCAATGCTTATAACTGAAAAATTTGATATTATGTTTTCAAGTCCAGTAACTTAGTGAAATTTGTTGTTTAAAGAAGAAAAACAATAACAATGATAATTGTTTCAACCAAGATGATTGACCTTGGTGTTTTAGATTTGTGAACTTTGATAAATACAAAATTTGAGATTATATTGACCAAGCACAAAAGAAGTTATTAAAATATATTGCTAAAGTTGACTATGCTACAATTGACTGAAAATACATTGCTAATTTCATACTCATATTTTCTGGTGAATTTATATGAAATGGTATGTTAAGAATTCATAGATTTAGGGATGTGTGTAACTTCTTGAGAATTGTTTTCAATTATATCTTTTAAATTTGCAACTATATTATTATTAATTTTTTTTTTTATAACTTGAGATATGACCAAGTACATAGGTTGAAACAAACCTCAATCATATACCGAGTGAATAAGTTGGATAGGCCGCTCTTCGAGGAATTCTAGTTGTCAGGTTTAGTCCACAACACTCAGTACAGAACCTCTGAAGATTTTTTTAAGACACGCTTTTGTACTGTCAAATGGTGTGAAAAATATTCAGTACGGATTTGGGTGAACCAAAATAATCCAAGTATAGTTATACATCATCGAGCGGTATTTGTAAAATCCTTATGTTGAGTTTTCTAAAGTGTTTCTTGTGTAAAAGTAAATTTGTGGTTCGAAAAACAATTGACTGATCAGTTGTGAGGTCTTTAGGTTCTCCAACTGTCCCTAGTCATAACTATGGTTTAACAGATGTGGTGTGTGAATTCATAACACCCTGTATTTAACCAGGGTTTAACAATGGCTAGGCAGGTGTGAGGTTTTTAAAAGAATAACACCCTGTACAGGTTGTAACAATATTAATCAAAATTCTTCATGTTGAGGAAAACCGCGTCATGCAGTGAATTCCAGATTCTGCATTGCGAGAAAAAAAAATCCTGACAAAGCGATGTTCTGCAAGTTTCGAACATAACAATGTAAGGATCTGCTGACAAAGACTGCTTGGGGTGGAATAAGACTTGTTATTTGAAAGGTATAGTTTCTGCTTTTTTTCTGAATGAGGGTGTACTTGCACTGCGAACTATATATGAAAACAGTATCACGTTTCATGCTATTGCTAATATTCAGTATAGGCATATATACTGAAGGTTGCATTGATTGATCAACTTGAGATCGTTACATTTGTCAGAGTCAAATCAGTTTGTCCTGGAGAAAATACAAGCTTGATTCTTCGTTGCATGAATCAGGTTAACCAATTCCAGAAATATTTCCGGATCTTTGTTCATACTTCCCATCTACCTGTTTCGTGCAATTCAAATATCCTAGGACGTCATGGACGATTTGGAGGTGAACGGAGACAACCCCGTGAACCTATCTCAAATGAACGAAACGTCCGAATTCATTTTTATTCATCAGCCTATTTTTCACTCTCCTCTATGGCTTGACAACTGATTCGGGTTGTTACTCTCATGCATTATTGAAACAGTGAAAGCTTTTTGCAATCTCGATACATAACAGGATATTCGCTATATGTGTTTTCGGTTCTCGGTTATCCAGGTTTTTGGAAATTAGGATAATGCAGCAACTGATATCAATATAATGAAAATTTAAATGATGTTCTTTCAATATGGCAAATAAATCCAAACCATATTTGTTTTGAGTCATATGAACCATTCAAATTTATGAGTTCAGTTGAAAACAGACCATTCTATATCTCAAAGGAAATATATGATTGTGTGAAAATGAATTATATCACGATTTACTAGATAATATCTCAGATCTCTAATAAACAGCCAATTCCATTCCCATTTCCTGTCGACAAAATATGGAAAAATGTTATTTTGTTGAGCTCTTCAACTAACTGAATACTGCAGGTTCAAAAGTGCACGTTGATATATTATTATTATGATGATGCTATTATTATTATTTCTAGTGTTTTAATTTTCATTATTTTTATTTTATTAATAACTAGTCATCATAATAAAATATCTCCTATTTGTTATGATGAGTTGGATTAAATGATTAAATTTTATTTGAAATTTTTGAAAAGGAAATACCTATTATAACAGTAATTGAATATCCGGTTCTGTTGTTTATCCTTTTCCAAATACTCTTTTACCTGTATTCTTTCACCTTATCCCAGATCAGTCGGTACGCCTAAGGAAACATGATATTTCCCTTCTCATGGCAGGATTCAGTGGTGCCATCTGGTTGCTCTGCTGAAGTCAATGTTTAATGTACTGTTTTATGA
The DNA here is from genome assembly GCA_018342105.1 of Gonioctena quinquepunctata. Lineage (NCBI taxonomy): Eukaryota > Metazoa > Arthropoda > Insecta > Coleoptera > Chrysomelidae > Gonioctena > Gonioctena quinquepunctata. The sequence continues at coordinate 664,471 of JAFIRS010000374.1, read as the reverse complement.
AAAGATGTGTGGTTATGTGATCAAACAAATAAATAATGAATCCAGAAAATATTCAAATAGTTATTATTTTAATGAAATGAATCCTTATAAATACCTAGCCTGCGAAATCTATCTTAATTTTAATAATTCTACCAAACAATGAAGTAAAGTTGTCGAAACCTCTGCTCCTATGCAATAAAGTAACTAGTGAATATACGTTTGTGGTTTATACTCAGTTTATGAGCATGAATATGAGATAATGTTCAAATGAATGGATGAAAGTCATCAAAATACCCGACAGAAATGTCTGACAAGAATACGCTTACTTTGTTTAGTTCTGGGTTAAAAAAAATGCCTGTTTTTCGTCTCTTGAGTGTTTTCGTGAATCATGGAAGTGTTCTTCGGATACTGGAGATTGTAGCTCCACTGTGGAAGGCCCCTTTGTTGTTGGCAACGTCACGGATAGGACTTAGGCTGTATGCTGAAGGTGAGTGGTTTTTTCTTGGTAACTTATACGCCTATTTGTCTCTGGATATGTTTCATATTGTCTAATGGTTGGGTTGCTTCCGTTCTTTTTGTATTTTTACATTTATTGATTATCAACATTTGTTACGGTTTTTCTTTCAAACATAAATTTTCATCCTCTCTGAACTTGTTATTTTTCTTCTTGGCAACCCTCACTTTTTGTTTATTCTCACAAACTTTAGGTTTTTGATCACTTTCTGGAACACTTTTTCTTATTCTGAACTATTCTGAGAATTTTATTTACAATTTACATTTCTATAGCTTACATAATATATTCAGAGTTTGTTAAAATTCATATTTGACAATTTTCAAGACTCTAATTAGTATACTTAATAATTTTCCATCAAAATGTTTTGACATGTCACTCTCATGTTTCCTTCTGATCTGATTTTATCATACAGGATGTTCCAACTTGAATATTATTCGGACTACTTGAGATCTAAAGTTTATTCATGAATTCTGATTTCTATAATTTTTTTATAGGTTGTGCACATTGAATGTATTGTTGGCAACATACTTATGACAATAGAGAAACTCCACTGCTGAACTTTTGAGACATGTGCGTTGACTAGAAAATGTTACAAGGTCCCAGAAAAGTAAAATGTTTGAAAAAAATGCAAAACAAACATAGCAGGTATTTATGTGATATACATATAAGTATCATCAAATCGCTTATTATTCTCTTTACATTGAATAAATATTCCTCTTTAAAACAATATATATATATATATATATATATATATATTTATATATATATGTAAACACAAATTTGGAAACACACTATAATATGGATATTCCTTGAGGTTGCTCATGAAAAAACGGCTGATGAGACAAGAAAAACTCTTGTTTGAATTGTCAAGCTTTCGAAAAAAGTTATTTTCAATCTCAAGACATCTGTGAAGTAAAAAAACAATGTGATAACATTTCAAATGTCATATACAGTATTCCGTGTCTTAACTGTGAAAAATCCTATATCGGTCAAACTAGTAGGAATTCAACTGGACGCATGCCTCTCACAAGAGTGATTGTAAACTCAGCAAAAACAGTTGTGCTTAAGCTGAACATAATATTAACTCAACTCATTTTAGTAATATCAATAACCCTTCAAAAAGGAATTTTCTTGAACTAGTTCTCATTAATAATGAACCTAATAGTATGAACAACAGGTCTTTAAACCTAACTGTCATTTATAATTATTTACTCTTACTTAATAATAATAGATTTGAAAATATTTCTACTGTTTCAAATGACCCACCATAGCTTGATTTCTTTTTAGAAAATTTCAAAGATGACAGAACACATGTTTTATCCATGACAGATGAGTGATGGCATATGACAGTTGACACCATGTCTACTCCATTTTCTCTTACAGCCATACTTGTCACTGATGACTGAACCGGTCACTTCATCAATGTGTCTTTCTGTTAGTTTTCAACTAATATTCAATCAAATGTTTATACACGAAGCTTTTTAACAAACTGAATATGCTATGATGTGGTTTTTTAATCGTGCAACACCCAAAAAATTAAGTGCACCAGCAATTTTTATACTTTAACCTCAACTTAGTATGTTCTTTCTACAAATATAATGTGTTTCCTATGTTATCACATTGTTCTTTCACTTTACAGATGTCTTGAGAATGAAAATATTTTTTTATGATCTGCATATAGAGCCTGGACAGGAAAAAGATCATATTTGAACTATGGAAAATCCAGTATTAATATATAAATTCATATTACGTGAAAGTTATTCTATTCAAACGAGTATTGCACTCAATGCACCAAAAAATTATAAAAATCACAACATATATCTGTGCTGGAGACGAAAATATGATTATATACTACACGTGGAAAGCCATGAATTTTAAAAACAGAGGTTCCTAAAATAAATGTACAAAGGAAATCGTACCTAATTATGAACTCCAGTAAACTATGAGTTCATAATAAAATAGATTACCTATTTATAATCGACCCTAAAAGAAAAGCCACACAGCTGCATCATAGTAGGAGAGATAGTGTTATTATATTTGAAAATAAAACAAAGCCATCTTGGTATGTTATAATGGATTATCGAATTTTCCTGCATGGGGGAATACGAGGATATATAAACAGTTTTGTAACAATGAGAATCATTCCATTCGGTGTTCCTTTTAATTCAGTATGTAACTTATGATGCGTATCGGCATCTTAAATTGAGTAAATTTGATCAGACCATGTTTTAATCAGATAGATGAAATTGTCTTATTGTACTTCAAGTTATATTCAGATACAAACAAGTAAAATGTACCAGTTATGAGAGCTCACACTGATGAGTTTATTTACCAGTTTATAAGAAGCAAATCAACTGCAAAGGAAACGAGTCGATCCACATACACTGATATGTAGTTAAAAGAATTCATAAGAAATTGGTCATTTGCAACAGAAGAAAATTATTAATGAATTACCTCAAAGATTTTAAAGATTAAACTGGAAATAACTTCAATAAAAATATTTGCAAGATAACATACCGGAAATGATTTTAGTGAAGTGATCTTCGTACCAAGTGTATATATACAGGGTGAGACTACACAATTTTTCTCTTTGATTGTATTGTGTACCAGGCTTTATATAATGAATATGTTTCTACATTCATACTCTACATTCCTTGAAGTTTAATTCAACTACTCTGATGAATATTTCTTCATTTCATTGGATTATGGATAGTTCGATTGTTCTAAAAATTTATTAAACTATGATAAATACTATTATAACTGAAAATATTGCTATTATGCTTCCTAGTCCAGTGAAATATTGGAGTTTGGTGTGTAAAGAAGAAGAAATAATCACAATGATAATTGTTTTAACCCAGATAATTGACCTTGGTATTTTAGATTTGTGTACATTGATAAATGCAAAATTTTAGAATATATTGATAAAGCACAACAATAAGTTATTAAAATATATTGCCACATTTGACTTTGCTACAATTAATTGATTGATTGATTGAAAGTAAATTTTTTAGTGCCTTAAAATTATAGAACATTGTATAGTATTTCTAATCCCAATTGGAACGACATGAAAAGTTTCGAGAAGGAATTCTCTTCCACACGACTGAACCTTATTTATGATTGTACCAGGAACGCTTTGAAAGTAAAAACACTGATAGTATATAAATTTCCCATTTGCCGGGCAGTGCATATGACCACTTCTCGTAGTGCTCTTATTTTTATTGCCGTTCCAATTGGGATTAGAATACCTATTATTGATATGATATTAATTTCTGGTATGGTTTTATTGCTATTTTTATACTCATATTTTCTGGTGAGGTTATATGAAATGGTTTTATAAGAACCCATTGATTTATGGATTTGTGTAATGGTTTTGATGATTGATGTTAATTATATCTTTCAAGTTTACAACTATATTATCATTTCTTCTTTTTATAACTTGAGATATGACCGAGTATGAACCTCGATCATATACTGAGTGAATTGCTTTGATAGGCTGCTCTTGGGGTACATTCTCGTTGTCAATAATGTTTAGTTGCCCAACCCTCCGTATAGAACCCTTAAAGACTTTTCAAGACACGCTTTTGTACTGCCAATTTAGTAAAAAAGATTTAGTATTGAGTAGAGTGAATCCAAATAATACAAGTAAAGTTATACATCATTTGGCGGTAATTGTAAAATCCTTATATTGGGTCTTCTAAAGTGTTTCTTTGGTAAAAGTAAATGTGAGGTTTCACAAACACTTGTTTTTTGGAGTGGTGTGTGAATTCATAACACTCTGTATATAGCCAGGGTTTAATAAGTGGCTGATCAGTTGTGGGGTCCTTAGGACTGTCCCCAGTCATAACAAGCTTGACAATTTAAACAAGAGTTATTCTTATCTCATCGGATGTTTTTCCACGACGGGAATATCCATTTTATAGTGTATTTCAATTAGAGAATAGTACAAAACTTCCAGGTGGTGAATTTCTGATATGTTTGAGAAATATCTGAATCTGTATAGCATTCTTCTGAGAGTAACAACATTCAATATGTGCCTGTCCCATCTGAGATTATTATCAATTGTAACACCCAGATATTTCAATTCAGAAACCGCTTTTATCTTGGTGTCATTATTATATGTTATGGATAGAGTGTTGAAGTTGGAAAGTCGGTTTTTATAGTAGGTAAAGGGCATGTAGTTTGTTTTCTCATTATTGATACTGTAGAATCTGGAGAACTTCTTCAAAATACAAACGATTCTTCCTCAAACAAAGTTCTCCGACCATTTTTTGGGATTGAGAATTATCAGTTCTCAATCAGATGTGAAATTCTAGATGTTTCAAATAATCCTAAACTTATTTTTTTGTATATTCAAATCACACGTCTTCTATGATTTTCCATAAATATATTATCTGTTGTGATATCACCACATTACATAGCCTGAATAACTGGGAAAAATAAATATATTGATTTTTCTGTCATGTATCAAGAACACAAAAAGCGTTCGCTGTTTCAATAATGCATGAGAGTAACAACCCGAATCAGTTGTCAAGCCATCGAGACGAGTGAAAAATAGGCTGATGAATAAAAATAAATTCAGACGTTTTCTATCATTTGAAATGGGTTTACGGGGTTGTCTTTGTTAACCGTATTCAACTGGAGAGATAATACAGAATAATCGTCGATTCCTCAAGGGTGGATATAATACTCTGTTATGGAAACTTCTATTTAATTCATCTGGAAGGAAGTAAACTAAAAACACTTCACTGCGATTTTCACGAGAAAATGGTTTACTTTCTCTATTATATTCAATGTTAGATTTTGATTGTTCTGATTTGAATATGTTAGCTGTGATGTGTTCATTGATATTCGAATTGGAAGTACCATTAAGTGCAATTTATGTTTCTGTTCTTAAATTTGGCTTGAAAAATTCTTATAAATTAATTGATAGAATTAAGAACGTGCATCTTCCTAAAAATTCTATACTAATTTTTTTCGATGTTCAAAATCTTTTTTCGTGTATACCACCAGATGGAACAATTATATTAGTGGGTAACCTACTGGATAGAAACCATGTCAATCCGATCATCAAATATGAGATATTGGATCTACCTACGGTTTGTTTAACACAAAATTATTTCCTATAGTAACACCTAATGGAATATTGAGATTCAAACTATCCCAATCATCAAGTATATATATACACCGCTGAACTTTTTGCTATATTACAAGCATTACATTTCGTGAAAAATCACCCCGATGAAAAATTTCTAATCATATCAGACTTTTTGAGCGAACAACTATTCACAGACAACTCAATCTTACTGATGATGAAAAACAAACTACAATGTTTCCAAGAACTCAGGAAAAAAATATCATGATGTGGGCCCCCTCTCATATTGGGATTTCTGAAATGAGAGAGCAGACACTGCTGCCAAAGAAGCAATCAACGACCATCAATCGGAGATAATATCCAGAACAACCAATTCAGACATGAAATCATTCGTCAAAAGTAAAGTGAATGAAAAATGACAGCAGTCAAGTTGAAAACTGGCGCAAATAAAATCATCCGTAAAACCCTGGACTCGCCTTCCAAAATGTAGAAAACATCAAACAAATCTCTGCCGTCTACGTATGGGCCACACAAAATTTTCGCACGACTACCTATTGTCACGCTCTGAACAAACAATATGAGAAGTGTGTAATACAACAGTGTCTGAAACATAGGTACCCTCAAAATATGTCCCAAATTTCCAGAAGCAAGAAACAAATACCAAATATCAGAAAATCTATATGAAATTTTGGGAAAAAACTGTAACGTTATTCATCTCATTCTCATTCTTAACAGATAATAATATGGAAAGGGGGGGAGTTGTTTGCACTTTTAGATTTGGTTTCAATAAATATCGAATATAAAATACGTATATTCATTGGTTGAGGCGGGGAAGCCTTTGGGCTATAGTGCACAAAAATAAAAATCACAAGCTATTCTCTAACGTTTTCGATCATCAGATCATCATCAGGAGAATTCTGAAAAGTGAAAGGAATATAATTAAATGAAGAAAAAATGAAAATGCATGTTCTCTGATAATCTAAGGGACATGTGATGATAAATTCCACTCACTCGTCAGAATTTACAGAAAGTAAAGCTTATAGAAGGACTGAATTTTGTGAAACATTATCATATATAATTAACTATATAATGTGTAAACTATTCTGAAATGGAACAAACAACAAATCATGAGCAGCAAAATGTCTGACCATACACTGAAACCAGAAGGGGGATATGTCAACTGAGAAACAAAACGCGCCAAATTTAAAAATAACCAAAGAAGTAGGAATGTAATTCAAAGGGAGAAGAATACCAGAGAAGGAACAATTATGTTATTAATTTTATAATGATTTGAAAATGGGATTAAAAATGCTCTGATTCAAGTGAATTTGAGTGTTGACACAATCTTTATTCCTATAAATTTCTCTTCATATTTCTAGATCTTCCAAAAGATCTAATTTGAGGTTATTGTTGTTGACGTTATGTAATATTTTGAAATCATTGGATAAATCGAAGTTATGGTTATGGTCTTTCAAATGAGCTCCAAAACTAGAGGTAGAAGGCCAGTTTATGTGTTCTTTAATTCTAGTAGAAATTTTTCAGATAGTTTTTCCGATATAAGAGGTACAGTTATTGCAGATAGTTTATAGATGCCACTTTTGTCGTTGAGATTAATTTTATCTTTGGTGTTTACCAGTAATGAACCCAAAGTGTTGGAAGTTCAGTAGAAAATTCTGATGTTGTCGAATTTTCTATAGAAGAATTTAGAAATATCCAAAGAAATGTCTTTTAAGAATGCAAGTGAAAAATATTTTATATCTGTAGGGGAATTGATAGGAGGGTATGCTACATTTCTTTCTCTTTGTAGAGAGATTTTGTTAATCAACTTAGTGATGATATTGGGGTTATACCCATTATTTACTGCAATTTGATTTAGGATATTCATTTCTTTTTTTAAGTAAAGGGCAGATAAAGGTACGTTCAATAGTCTATATATGTAGAAATAGAAGGCAGACATTTTATATTGAAACGGATGATTGGAATCTACGTGGATAATATGGTCGGTTTGTGAAGGTTTTCTAAATTTGTCAAATAAAAGTCTATTTTCTGATTTGGTTAATGTTAGATCTAGGAAATTTAATGAATAAATATTCGTTTTTTATATTCGATATATGTTACACTCAATCTAAATGTAATAATGTAATGTATTGTTGCGATAATAACTCTGGTGGTTGATGCGCTAATTCTCAATTTTTTTTTTTCCAATTTAATAATAATTTTGATTCTTCTAGTGAAGGGTTGATCATGATTGATCCTTTCAAGTCTGTTTCTAGTGAAAATTTTCATGGATAATCTCGAAAGTAAAATTCATAACAACCTGTTGATAAAAAACTTCTTATACTGCTATAGATATGTAGACTACATCTTATGTTGCTTTGTAGGAACTGATAGACACTCAAAAACATGTTTTGACTCCAAATGGCTCAATCAAATTACCAAAAAAATTGAAATGAATAATTCGATAAACTTCTTAGATTAGAGAGAATACACTTTTTAAATTTTCCACAAACCTTTGTATACACGTATTACAATAAATCGTACTTCCACTTATCCCTACCAACACAAAGTAGCCGCATATAATAGTATGATCCACAGACTAGTGAATGTTCCTTTGTTAAAAGGGAATTTCAATGAAGAATTGAAAATAATTGGACAAATTGCAGCCAATAACGGATATAATACAAGTTTAGTTGATGGCATTCTATCGAAAAAACTGTATTAAAAGGCAATTCAGGAAGTTTATCCAACCGATTCAAATACAAAGTCAAATTCCAGGGTTATTACTTATTTCGGCAAACCTTCAGAGAAAATTTCTAATTATTTAAAACAAAGATATTAATATTGCTTACAGAACAAATAATACTTTGGGAAAATTTATTAAAAACAACAAAGATCGGATTGAAAAGTCCGACAAATCTAGAGTACATAAACTAACTTGTGGTATTTGTGCAACTTTTTACATTGGACAAAAAGGTAGAAATCTCAAGCATCGCATATCTGAGCATAGAAACAGTTTTATCAAGGGCAAATCTAATTCAACTTTCGCTAACCATCTACTGCCTTGAAAGCATTGCTTTGCTAATGACATTGGACTATCGCATGTAGGAAAGAAAGGTCAAAAATTCAATCTCTCAGAAAGCTTAGAGATTAACAACGACAAGAATTCACAATACTTATTGAATGACCAGTTCAATTTTAATGATTCGCTCCTTTGGATTTCTATCAAGTATCGGCCGCGTCTAATTCAATATCTGGAAGGAGTTCGGAAAAAACAATTTTGAGTCTCCGTTTCCCAATGCGAGAAATTGTGCAGCTGATCTAGGTGGTGATTAAAGTAGCTTTCTTACTCATCTTTGTTTCGGGACTTTCCAGGAAGCCAGTTATCAACGTCGAAAATGTTCTACTAACGCCGTCATAAGGATTTCTTGTCACGAAATTGAATATTTCTTCTTCTTTTGCAAAATGATCTGCTGCTCCCTAGTTGTCCCCGATCCTTCTATAATCTAGCATTCATATTCATAACAGAATGACCTCTATTCAACTGCCAATTCTCTGAAAGATTTTCTGCAGTACGAAATATGTTTAAACCTACAACTGATACTTCAATAAACCTAATTTCCGCTAGTTTCTTGAAGAAAATTTGCCAATTCTATCAAACCAAAACTTTAATAATTGCTGGAGAGGTCGTGGGAAAACATCAGAGGATTAATTCCTTCGGGGTCAGCGTCCACAATCAACCGCGTGATAGTTTCCTGTGAAGCTATAAAGAATAATCCAGGTATTTTGGTATTTTTTGTTCAAAATAGTTATGAGTTCTTTAGAAAAAAAAATTATGCGTACTTATTACTAAAACTGAATGGTAGTTACTATAAAATTTTATAAATATTGCCTAGATGCTTTGGTTACCACAAATTGTGAGACTGAGACTGGGAGAAAAAACGCATAGTGACATGCCAATGAATGCATTCTATTTTTTTAATCCGAAACCGTCTACTGGACGGATAAGTCGAGAGAAGAGAGATTACAATTATTGAAATAATATTTATTTGAAAAAGAAATTGGCGTATCATCATTTCAATTAAAAATATTCCAGGGCATGATAACAGGGACGCCACTGTAAAAAATGAAAAAAAAAGCGTTTATCCTGGAAAAAATTTATGTTTATGCGTACTTTGCACGTACTGAAAAAAAGCAAAGCGGTTTTAGAGATAGTGGGGAAATCTATGTTCATATGAAAAATGTTTCTTGAAATCATCCAAGGATTACTACCCTTCAGGATCAGATCCAATTTTGAAAAACCCTGTAAAATGCCATTTTTTCTATGATGATTCTTTCGGAACTTTCGGTACTTGTCTTTTTCATCAATCGATGTTATTAATCCTCTAGTAATCCATGGTTTCTTTCTTTCAATGATTTTATGATTTTTGTTTTAGTAGCAATAAACAAATCAACCAATATTGAGTTTTCACTAATATATATATTTTTTAATATATATTTCAATATATTTCAATTTGACTTTTATTGATAGTTATAATAAAAAAAACTAATTAATAAGAAAACCTTTTTAAAGCTAAGCTTTTATTCAGATGCCCTAAAAAGTAGAAAATAATTGCTTTGGATGTTTGACGTAGTTTTTCTCGTGAGTTACAGATTCAAGAGCTTGCCGAGCAAAGTTTTCAGTTCGAATACAAATGCGACAAATCTGTAAGTCACGAAATAACTTACGTCACATATCCAAAGCAATTGTTTCTTACTCTTTAGGGCATTAGAGGGTTGTTCTTAATCATTTTATTCCGAGCATTTTAGTTAGTACGCCTTAATTTATGCATTTTTGCCGACGTTTATTTGACGTCTTCTTCAGGGCATTAAAGTCTGCATAGCGTCAGTTTCATACGTATTTACAATGAAGCAGAAGTTACGTTTATTGATTTTAATTCTATCGAATGTAGATAGTATTTTTTTATTTCATCATTGTTTTGTTGGTTCATCGATTTGGAGAGGAGAGGAATAATTATACTATAATGAAACAAAGTGATTCACAAAATTATGAAACCCGTGGGCATCGTTATTATGAGGCCTTTTTCCCTGTAAATTCTGAGCTATGTAGTCCTTCAATGAGGAGACCATCTAAAGAATAACTCATCCGCCATCTTGGAGTTGCCATCTTCAATTTATTAATTTTGACAAAAAAGCGACGTATCCCAAACTATTGGCCTTGATAAAACGAAAATCAGATGGTTTCAAGAGTAAAAAATTGAAAACGTTGATATCAAAAGAAATCAACGTCTTTCTCCAAAACGCTCTAGATAGCAGATATTTGCTTACGAAGGTATGCACGAATCATATTAATCAACAGGCAAGTATTGATACTTTTTTATTCCAGGTAGTTTTTATTTTCGGTATTAGTGGTGCTTGTAGAAAGCAGGAGTTACGCAACTCAAAGCCTCAAGACGTGGAGGATACAGGAAAATGTCTGCTAATTCATATTGCCGATTCAAAAACCACAACGCAACGTTCATTTGTCGTTTCCGAGATCTTTTATCCAATTTGTAAAAACTACATCAATCTACGCCCTGCAGGACAAGATGTTCAGACTTTGCCTTCCTTTTTGAATTTAATAAATGGAAAATGCACCAAGCAATGTGTTGGATTAAACAAAATCGACAGTATTCCAAACCAACTGGCAGAATATCTGGGCTTAGCGAATTCCAAACAATACACAGGCCATTGCTTTAGGCGCTCTTCAGCCACAATTCTTGTAGATGCTGGTGGCGATATGCTAGCATTGAAGAGGCACGGTGGTTGGCGGTCATCAGCCGTGGCCGAGAGCTATGTAGATATTTCACATGACTGCCAACTCATCAAAAATTACATGTGCCATTAATAATACTGCTACAATAAGATAAAACAATAGTATTATTTTTGAAAAAACAAAAAACCAGACAACCAACCCGCCCTCTCTTCTTTTTAATAACTGCACAGTTACAATTAATGATTATTACAATCAGAAGTAAACTATACTAAGTAATATAGTAACTAATTATAGTTGAATTATCTTTGTAGTTATTTAATTGATTTCTTAAAATTATTTTCACTTAATGGAATCCTAATTTTTGATGGGAATGAATGCGGTCGTAGAAAAAGTATAGTACACAACTCGAGTTGTAAGACAATTACGCACTTCTACAAAACTCTTTCTAGTCGAGCGTAATATGCTTCTTACAACTCTTGTTATGTAATATACTATTTTACAACACTCGATAAGTAAGATACTATTGTCACCATGATTCCAATTTTTTCCTCAATAAATTCTTCTGTATGTTGATTTTCAGACAGAATAGCACTGGCAACGGTTATGGATGTAGTCTTGTCGGGCACCTACTGAGACTGATCAGTTGATCAATCATAATTCCTATTTCAGATTCCCGAAGTCGTCCATCACCCACGAGGAGGGTGAAATCTCAGCGTGCACGCGTTCTAGAAGTAAAAGATAGAATATCCTCATTTCCCTCACGATAATTCGAGTTGCCCGAGAAGAAAAGAATTGGATGCTCCAGTAGTGGCTGACATATTAATTTAAATGCATCTTGATTTACGATGCTTGTTATAGGAGGTGGTCTGGCGGAAGTTTTTCAGATTAACTACGTAACTAGGTCGAGTTTGTAAAGTATTCTTCCGAGATGAACATAGATTATTTCGTTATGAGTTATTTCAGTTGGGTAGTGGAAAGTCTTATAATGAACTACCGGACTCGGATAATGAATAACTTTTCTGTTGGAACTTTTGCTTCATAAAGGAATCACAATATAATAATAATAATAATAAGACGTTTATTTCGAAGGTGAAGTACATTACACTGCAAGAGTGATATATAATTCAAAAAATTAAAAATAAACGTAGTTAGATCACGAAAGCATAGCTTGTGTGTGACAGTAGTACTAAGGTACTTGTAATGTTGACAAAAAGATTATTATGATACGATATAGTGAGGTGAAGACATATGTATATAGAACAATAATAATGTACAAAAAGTTATATAAATATAAAATGAAAAAACAATGAAAACATATAATGTGACTGAAGTATGTATATCAGTGCAGGGCTTGGATAGGATATATTTTTTCAGATCTCTCCTGAATCTATTTGTATTCTGCTTGTTTTTTAGTTTGTCTGGTAGTTGGTTGTAAAGTTTTTGGCTGATATATCTGTGGCTTTTTTGGCCGATAGCTTTATTCATAAAAGGGATCTTGTATTTATTTTCCTTATTTCTAGTATTATATCTGTGGTTAATTTTTTGTAGTTCATATTGTGTTTTGTGGATCTTTATGGTGCTGAGATGAAAAAAGAGTTGAACTGGGTCGAATATTTCCGTTTGTTGGTGGAGTTCATCTGAAGTGTAAGTTCGTTCTTTATTGTATATTATTTTCAGTAGACGTTTTTGGGTTATTGATACTTCATTCATTATTGTCTTATTTGTTGATCCCCATGCTAATATACCATATGTAATATGTGATTGAACGAGGGAGAAGTATAAAGTTCTTAAAGATTTTTCATCGAGTATGTCCCTTAGTATTTTGGAGCGGTATATCAGGAATTGCATTTTTTTGGTTAGGTAGTTTATATGGATATGCCATTGCAAGTTAGAGTCTTTAAAAATTCCTAGGTATTTTATATGAGAGACTGGTTTAATTTCAAATGCATTATCAATATTCAGGTTTTCCGTCGGAGGAGTTTCTTATATTTGTGTAGATAGGTAGGTACTAAGTTTTATTGAAATTTATTGTTAAGAGTTTATGTGTAAACCAGTTATTAATGCTCAGAAGATCTTCTTCCACCTTTGTTTTCAGGGCAGCCCAAGAGTGGTGCTCGTAAGAGACAGCGGTGTCGTCGGCATATGTAAAGATTTTTCCAGGAGTTGGTAATAGAAACAAGTCATTTAGATATATATTAAACAAAATTTTGCCAAAGATGGTGCCTTGTGGTACACCGTATTACATTTTTTTTAAATCACTTTTGAAATCGCCAATTCTCACGCACTGCTGTCGACCATCCAGGTAGCTACTGAAAATTTTTAATGCGACTCCTCTTATACCGATATTTTCAAGTGACTGCAGGAGGAGTGGATGACTGACTGTGTCGAAAGCCTTAGACAGGTCTATGAACACACAAAGACCTGCCTTATTGGTGTCTAGTGCATTATACATTTCTGTTGTTAAGTCTAGTATGACATTCTGCGTTGATATTCCTTCACGGAATCCGTATTGTCTGTCTGAGAGAATATTGTATTTTTTTATGTAAGCTGATAGTCTTGATTTCATAACTTTTTCCACAATTTAGATGGGGTTGTTATGAGTGATATAGGTCTATAGTTTATTACTTCATTCATATCTCCATTTTTGAAAATTGGGAGAATCACGGACGTTTTTAGTTCCGATGGGAATATTCCTTCAGCTAGAAATTTATTTATCAGGTATGTTAGGGGTTCCAAAATATGAGGTGAGACATGTTTCAGGATTTCAGCACTGATTTCATCTATTTCTACTGCTTTTTTATTTTGTAAGGATTGTATTAAGGTGTGCAATTCTACTGGAGTTGAAGAGGCTAGAAACATGGATCCCGTAGTATTAAAGTTTAGTTTCGGGCTGATGTAGTTCGGGTTTCTGACTATTTTATCTACTAAGATTTTACCTATATCAATGTAGTGTTCGTTGAAAGCTTCGACAATTTTGTTATATCATTTGGTTTAGTTCCTTCGATATTTATATGTTCTATTTTGGTTTTGTAATTAGTAAATTATTTTTGTTATTTTAAGGATATTATTGAGTTTGTTCCTGTAGCGTTTGTAGTTTTCCATTTAAATTTCATCATTCGGATTCTGAATAGTTTTTTGGTACATTTTGTCCCTAGTATGTATTGATTTCATTATTCCATTGGTAATCCAGGTTTTCCTTTTTCGTATCCTAATTTTATCAAGTTTGTGCAGCCAGTGATATTAGTATTCAAAATTTTTTGAAATTGCTTTGTTACAAAAGTTGCCTCTGGTATTTGGTATATTTCCTTCCCGTCTACAAGTCAGAGTTTTGTTTACAATTTGGAATAATTAACCCTTTCAATCTGATTTATCTTCTTATCCCCTGGGAGTATTTGTTTCTTAACACGCTTTATATTAGCTTCACTTGTAAGTTTGTTTGTTTGTTTGTAACCGACTCATTTGAGCGCGATTTTGACCCACTTACAGACGTCCGAATGATTTGAAATTTGGCAGGTGTACATTATTCCGGTGACAATGCATTGAGAAATTCTTGTGAAAAAAAAACAGAATGGCGGCTCCAATATGGCGTACGAGTTTTGTGATTATGATCCGATTCGCTTCAAAATTGGTATCTGAGGGTTTTCGTGGTCAGAGATTATGATTCTTTTGTCAAAATTGAGAAATTCAAAGTGGCGGCTCCAAAATGGTGGACGAGTTTTGTGATTATGGTCTGATTCAATTCAAAATTGGTATATGGGGGTTTTGGGGTCGAGTATTATGATTCTTTTGTAAAATTGAAAAATTCTGAAAGGCGGCTCTAAAATGGCGGCCGAGTTATGTGATTATGGTCTGATTCATTCAAAATTGGTATGTGAGGGTTTTTGGGGTCGATATTATGATTCTTTTGTAAAAATTGAAAAATTCAAGATGGCGGCTCTATGGCGGCCGAGTTTTGTTATTATGGTCGATTCTATTCAAAATTGGTAAGTGGGGGTTTTTGGGGTCGGATATTATGATTTTTTTGTTGAAAATTGAAAAATTTCAAATGGCGGCTTTAAAAGGCGAGTTTTTTATTAGGTCTGATTCTATTCAAAATTGGTATGTGGGGTTTTCGGGGTCGAATATTATGATTCTTTTGTAAAAATTGAAAAATTCAAGATGGCGGCTTTAAAATGGCGGTCGAGTTTTGTGATTATGGTCTGATTCTTTTCAAAATTGATATGTGGGGGTTTTTGGGGTCGGAGATTATGATTACCTAATTTGATAAGATTATTCCATTTTTTTATTTGCAAAAAAATAATAAAAATAAAGTTTAAAAAAATTTAAAAAAACACGCTTTCATGAATAAACCACACTAAAAAGTAGGAAATGAATAATAGTTTCAAAAAACTAAAAAACACGCTTTTATAGAAAACCAGACTAAAAAAATAGAAAATAAGAAAAAAAATTATTTTATTTAAAAAAAAGCGTGGGGTGCATGGTATCAATAATTATATAGTACATTACACACCTAGGGCAGTAAAGTAAGAAATGTCTCAGATCACAGGTAATTGTTGGAGGAGGCGATACCATGCACCTCACGCTTTTTTTTGAATAAAATAATTTTTTTTCTTATTTTCAATTTTTTTAGTCTGGTTTTCTATAAAAGCGTGTTTCTAAGTTTTTTTTAAACTATTATTTATTTCTATCATTATTTGCAAAGAAGTGCTGTAGGGTCTGTGAGATTGGTTTCTATTATCATTAGTAGTTTTGGTTTTAATAAAAATGTGATCTAGGCAGAACTTAGATTTTTGGGGTACTCTTGTCTAATCGTTTATCAAGGAGACAAATTTTAGTTCACTCAAGGTGGGAATATCAAAAGTTTCTTCTACGATATCAATGTTGATATCTCCAAGGAATACAAAATAGTCACAGTTTTCACAACTCATGACAAAATTTTTCAGTGCAGTCGTGAATTCTATGGTACAATACTAGTATTACAGATTAACACAAGAATGCAGAATTGTTCAAAAAATTTTTATGAGTTGAATATCACCGGAGAACTGGACTTTTGGTATAATTTGTGGATGAAGTAGAATTTATCCGGAGACAAATTAAGGAAAATTTAAGTTGTTGGCCTGTTTAAGGAAACCAATATTTTTTCCCCGCCATGAGAAAAGCACTCTCACTTTTGAGCACTATTCCATGCACAACGGCGACTTAGAACAATCCTTCAGTACGCTTCGAAGAGTAAAGACCTAGCTTAGGAGCACTATGGGAGAGGAAAGGCTGATTGGACTATGCATGATGAGCGTGCATCGGAATTTTGTAAAAGAAAACCGTGATATGGTGGAAAAGGAAGTAATAGACAAATTTGGAATCAATCCAAAAAGATTATTATTGAAATAAATATACAGAGTGGGCTTTCGAAAACGAAACAGTGGTTCTGTAGGTCGGCAGAACCGAATTATATAAGAACGCTCGGACACGTCAACTACATTTTCGAGGGGAAAATCGTTCGCGATGAAATTCACTCGAAATACATTCCATCCTTCGGAGCTGTGACCGCCACCCCTAAATCTTCAAATGGCAACATATGGCAAGTGATTCCTCATTTGAAAGGTATTTTCCTTCTTGATATCAAACAAAAAAATAAAATTAATTATATCGATTCGTTTTCGAGATATAGGAACTTGAAGTTGGGGAATCTCTTTTTATTCGCTCAATCAATGCAACTAACAATGCAACTGTTTGAAGATAATTATCATTGTCAAGGAATTAAGTGATCTGTTTACCAACAAATAACATGCAATTCTATTCAACATTTTTATTTCATCCTAATTTACTTGATCGAAAAAAACTTAAGGTTCTTAAGAATCGATAAAAAGACGTTTTCTCGAAATCGACTCAAATGCGAGTAAAACAAAAACATGTATGAGATAATTTTTTTCGCCAAATCGCAATTGTGGACGTCTATCAGTGTCAAACTGAACTATGATTGAATGGCATGAGAGTGAATTACTTGACTAATGCTGCTGAATATCTTTCCGCAATAATGGTGTTTACGATCGCGGAAAGAGTTGAAATAATAACAATTTTTTTAAGAATGATGAGTGCGGTAACCGACAGCTGATTTGTTCAATGAAACGCATCCAGATAAATTTGTTGCTAGAAAATAGTTCTAGAATCAGTGCAAAAATTTCGTCAAACTGTATCAGTAGCCAACAAGAAACGATACCCAGAACGTGCATTTCCGTTGAATGAAGCGTTGAATTTTAGAAAATAGTTCTAGAATCAGTGCAAAAATTTCGTCAAACATCATAAATTCCACCCACAAAATACATTTGGTACACCAATTGAATGAAGATGATTTTGATAGGCGACAGGAATTTTGTGAAATTATGACTACGAGAATAGATGCTGATTAGAATTTCCATTTCAACATCTGCTTTTCTGATGAGTCTACATTCTTTAGAATTCGACTGTGAATCGTCATAATTGTCGTTATTGGTCAGATACCAATCCACATGTTTTCCACGAAGTCCATACTCAAACTCCCCAGAAACTCAATGTCTGGGCCGGTATTTTTGCGGATCGTTGGATTGGACCAGTATTTGCTCGATGGTAACCTGACAGGAGGAACTTTCTCATCCACAATTAGTAGAAATCATTGAAAATGACGATCGTTACCATGAAGATAACTTGATATTTCAACAAGACGGGGCACCTCTACATTATGCACAGCCTGTTAGGGCGTTTTTGGATACAATGTTTCCTGGAAGTTGGATTGGAAGAAGAGGCTCTATAGAATGGCAAGCCATATCTCCAGATTTAACCCCACTCAACTTTTTCCGGTGGGGTTACTTGAAAAACAAAATCTTTGCAACCAAACCAGAATCTCTGGAAGATTTACGAAAAATAATTATTGAAGAGTGCCGTCGAATAACGCCGGAAATGCTACGAAATGTGAGGTCTCGTTTTGAACAGAACTTGTACTATCGTATGGAAATGGGTGGTAGACAGTTCGAAATTCAGTTCATTGACAATAACAATTATTGCGACAGTTGCTTTATCAGATATTGTTTTTATTGATTGAGTGAATAAAAAGTGATTTCCCAACTTCAAGTTCCTATATCTCGAAAACAAATTGATAGCATAAATTTATTTTTGTTGTTTGATATTGAGAAGGAAAATACCTTTCAAATAAGGTATCACTTGCCATATGTTGCCGTTTAAAAATTTAGGGGTGGCGGTCACAGCTCCGAGGGATGGAATGTATTTCGGGTGAATTTCATCGCGAACGATGTCCCCCTCGAAAATGTAGTTGACGTGTCCGAGCGTTTTTATATAATTCGGTTCTGCCGACCTACAGAGCCGCTGTTTCGTTTTCAATAGCCCACTCTGTATAGTTTGGTTAAGTACAATGTAAATGATAGGTAATAGGTACCTATTCGCATTGAAATAAAAGTTTTATTTGGTTTGTTGTTTTTCCTTCCTCTGTACCCATCCCCTCGAAACTGATACAAGCTGCCCCCCCTAGTTCGGATCCTGAATACGCCCCTGCCTCTCGGCGATCAAAAAGTTAATTACAAATTTCAGAAACTATATTTTGATAATTAATTGAAAAGACCTCTGGCACCTGTACAATATGTTTAAACTAAAATGTTATTGTCTATGTTTGAAAAAAAATCTGATATCTTGAATATCAGCTGGTTTATAATTGTTCACTATAACACGAACTGATGTATAATTGAGAAAATTATGATAAAGTGTAGTTACAACCACATGGGTCTCACTTCCACCCCCATTGTTATGATATATTTTCGGTAATACTTTCATTTGATACACAAAGGGATTTCAGGTCTACGCATGGCTTTATCGAATTTGTATATTCAAATATTTGATTTGCGAGGGTGAATTCCATCTCAGAATTCAATTTCGGAGAGATGGATTCAAGTCGGATCGCGAACTTTGGCGTCGTGAATCTAACCATAACGAATCCTTTTTGAGCAATTTAGTTGTCCCGTTCGGAATCGTCCTACTCCATAGTGGGAAGTTGGGGTTGATAAATATATGCTCATGGAAAAAATACATTTCATAAAGAAGAAGTGATGTGCGTTTAATATATGGAGTTCATGTGCTCATCGTGATGATGGATTTTGGAGAATCCCGATGAAAAATAACTTCTGATCAATTTCCCATAAATAACATTTCGGTTACAAATTTTCTGCTGATAACCAAAGCCACGAATAGTTCATTATATATATGTATATATATATAAACCATTTCACGGAAAGTTTTTTTTTAAATTACTTTGACCATCCAATATTTTTCATATTTTTTCAAATTAAGATAGTCAATACGATGGTCATCATCTATCTCATGATCTACGGAAGCGAATGATCTTAAATTTCTCCAGAATTCACTTTTGTGACTTGTGATTTGATCTTTCACTAATTGATTAGTTTGACCAATACAATTGTTTGATCAATATATTCAATAATCAAAACATCATTTACAATTCAAAATAGAAAAAATGTAATTCATTCATTTGAACTTAAAAATAACAAAGTTATCACAAAGTGGTACAGAAAACCTATAAATAACTGATTTTGTAGATCGCCTTGAGAAAAAAATAAATATTTTTGAAAACACGGCTCAAAATATGGGAACGCCGTCAGAATTTCGCATTAATTTCGCAACAGATAAAAAAGCGTTTTTTCGAATTTTCCCATGTTTTTTTCCTGGTAAGGTATGGCATATTCAACATATTAGATAATGCAGATCTGCCGCCGATCTCAGATTTTGCTCTCATCACAAGAGGGTGTTGATTTGTTTTGTCTGATGTTTATGTACATTATTTTTTCGATTATTTTCTGCAGATATTTACTGGGTGACCAAATACATCGATTCAAAATTCGTAGAGAAAATCAAGATTATTTTGACGTTTCTCATCATGCCTCGGAGAATATGTAGCCGGTAGAAAACAAAGAGTCACTTTTGTTCTTACTGAATTGGTGCAACATTATTTTCCACCTCTTTATTAACGACATTCGTAATGTTTTTGGAAAATGTGAGTAGTCACCTTCTGCAGATTACCCTGTGCATGCTGTTTATTCTAAAATGTGGAGAAATGCGGTATAAAAAGGAATTTCAAATCAGGTTTCAACCAATTCTCAGTGAGAAGTATTATATCTGAATATTTATCAGGTATCTAATAGTAAATTCAATTCATCAACCCAGTTTCTCATAGAATAAATATTCGATAATATCACAGTGACTTACGTCACTGCCTTTTTTGTGGTATTTTTTCTGCTTCAATATTGAGTCATTGAATTGGATTAGGGCTTTCCACTTAACTCGAATTTGGTGACCATGTGAGATATTATTGCTTTGGACGGATGAGAAGTTTTTGTTTTATTGAAATGGTTTATGTACCTCCATACACTCATATTAGATTGTTGCAGAATATTATTGCAGTCTAGCAAATGTTTATGGAGCATTGCGTTGTGCAGAACTTTGAATATGGCAATGTTAACTGAATCTGTGACGTTCAGTGATTTCTGTTGCATTTGTACCATTAAGTTTATCTAGAGAATGTGTACAAATGTATTTATACTCGATCACGTTTTGTGAATTTATGGCTATACATTATAGCAGTTTCTACAGTAGCTTTTGTTTTTATTAGGGAATGTATTTCGTAGTTTCTGAGATCAGAGACAATCAATCTTTTTCCTTCATTTAGTAGGGTTTCATTTTTGAATTTGACTGATTTGCAGTTCTCAGTTTGAAGTTTTTTTAATACAGTGTTATTAACTTGTCATCATCACCCATCGTTGTAACGTCAGATGTACCACAAGGTTCCCACCTGGGACCTTTATTAATTTTAATATTATCAACGATCTAATTTTATTAGTTCCATTAGTTGTTAATCTTTTCGGAACCACTACCAAATGCATTTTTCTATCTAGCATTATCTAGTTTATCAGTATTTCCAGTTTATCAGCTCAACTAGATCAGAGACGATCAATATTCTTCCTTCAGTGAATAGGGTTTCTTTCTAAATTAATCAGATTTGCAGTTCTCATTATGAAGTTTTTTGTTAAATTATTTTTTTGTTAAATCAACTTAATTTCTTCATATCCTCTCTATGAAATCCATTTTCTTTTGAGAGCGTCTCAATAATAAGTGTATAATTTTTTAATATGACATTTTTTGTCGAATCGTCTTGCAGTTTGACATTCAGAATTTGTAATTTTTTGGTTTCTTCTTCAGCTTGTCGAAGCTGAAAAACGCAGTACCTTTTCGTGGAAAATAGAATTGTTTTCCTTCTTACACCTCCAAATATTTTCAGATTTTTTTTCCATTTCTAGACCAGACTGTGCAATGTCAGAAATTATTCCGTGTTTATATCATATCGAAACAACAAAACTTCTCTCAGCTAATTTCTTGAACCCATAGGAATCGAGTTTGTGAAACTTTGCGGTAAACTTAATAACATAAAAACTGTAGATCAATTATTCAAGTTTCATGGTAAAGGTTTTCCAGTAATTTGCGAGGAAAATTTCATCACACTTCCGGAAACTTTTTATTGCACCAGTCAACTTTCGGTTTAAATATGAAATATCTAGGCGACTTCAAACTAATGAACTTCGTGTGTTACAGCCACATGAGAGTTTCCCTTGGAGAAAATTATCCACCGAATGTGGAAACTACTCATTTATTATCAGAGCGAAAGTCAATGTTTTATGCAATGAACTGAAAATGTGAATAATGAATGTGGAATAATATTACCGACGAGATAAAAATAGAAATAGAAATGGAAATAGAAATATTTATTTATCTTTTATGACATTACAAACATGTATAGGACAAGTCAGTCACCGGCTGTAAAAGGTATATTTTGAGGTTATCTTAAAATTATGAACACGAATAATATATAACAATATACAGTTGGTATGAATAAAATAAAATAAAATAGTATTAAAATAGTACATTTCGCATAAACTAATATAGAATGTATTTATTGCACTATACAGGGATATTTATGCAAATACAGACGGAATAGACAAAGTCAGTTCCTACAAGCTATCATCGAGGTATTCTTCCACACTATAGTAGCATTTTTCTGGCATTACATTTTTTATGGTCCTTTTGAAATCACTGAAGGAGTCCATACTTGTAAAAGTTAGTGGGAGTTTATTATACATTTTCATTCCCATGTATCTGAAACTATTTTCAAGTTTTGTAGTTTTGTGTCTGGGGACACATAGATGATCAGAATTCCTGGTATCATAATCATGATTTGAAGAATTCAGTTCAAATTTATCAATATTTTTTCTTACATACAAGATACAGTGGTAGATATAAATGCTGTAGAACGACATAATTTTATATTTAATGAATGTGGGCTTATAAGTTTGTCTAAAGTCTAGGCTGAACATTTTTCGTATGATCTTTTTCTGTGTTATGAATATTCTATTGGCATCTGTGATATTTCCCCATAAGATTAGGTTATAACATAAATGACTGTACACTAAACTGTAGCAGACATTAATTACTGCACTGGTGGGCATGCAGTCTTTAATTCTTGAAATTGCATAAGAGGCCTTATTCATGTTTTTGTTAACTGCGGTAACTTACTCTGTCCATCTGAGACTAGAATCAATATGTAAGCCTAAGAACTTTGTTGTTGTGGTTGATTCAATCATATTACTCTCGACTCGACATGTTAGAGAAGATGAGGTGGACGTAATATTATTGGAATGAAAATGTACACACTCTGTCTTATCGATATTAACCATTAGACCGTTACATTTATCTACTATCTACATCATATCTACTAGTGCTAAATGAGTGATTTAACCCATACAATAACAGAGTGTCAAGAAAAATATACATAGAACAATACACAGAGAAAGTTGAGAACATACTGAAAAACAATAAATATGACTGAAAAAAACATGACTTAGCCTATTATAATGAGTTCAAATTTTCATGCGTCGTAGTAAACAAATGATCAGACAGGATTATGATGCTTATGTGGCTAAGGTAGAAAATGATATACAGGGTGTTATGTAAGTACGTGGCCAAACTCGGAGGGGTGATTCTTTGAGTTTGGTTATATGAAATTTATATAACCAAACGTCCGGTAGTGCTTCGTTTTCAAGACACAGGGTGTCAACATTTTTTAAAGAAATCGTTTTTTCCTAAATATCTTAATAATCCTTTGGCCGATTTTGTTGAAATTTGACAGTGTTATTTGAGGTAGTGGGGGATAATTTAACCCTGACTAGATTGAAATCATCATGTCCAGTGGCATCCCGGAAGGCACCTTAACCAAGATTTTTGACCAAAAAAATGTGCACCATTGATTTTTTGCAATTTTTTCATTTTTTTTCGCATTGAGCAACTGAAACTACAACTTTTTCATACTCAGCATTTTTTTCGTATCTTGCTTCGTTTTTGAGAAAATACTTAAAAATCTCTTTATTGCATGTCCCTGGGACAGCATAATGAAAAATTTGAACTACCAAACCATCAAAAACTGGGGTGTACTTGTGATTTTTTTCCATATCGATAGTCTATTCTAGTTTTGGAAATTGTTATCAAAAGTAATGCAAGCAATAAAAAAAAATTAATAATTATTAAAAAATATTTTTTTATTGTTGTCCATGGATATGCAATAAGGAGATTTTTATTTATGAGTAAACAATTAAAATTACACAAAAGTCAATTTTTGAATTTTTAGATTAACTGTTTTCGATGAAACAAATAACGTTAATTATCACTGCAGTGTTTTTGAAAGTAAAGTTAGAGTGCCATTGAAGGAAAAACAATTGTTCAAACAAATTTGACTTTGACATAACTTGAAACAGTGCATACGTAATTATTTGAAGTGTTTTCAAGAGTTTTAGGCTATAAAATTCGTTACTGATATTAGAAAATGGTTCGGTTTACAAACTCAGTCTGTCTATGGAATGGCCCAAGGCAATTCCAGAGCGGCTAGACGCATTTATCAAGGAATATACCCTCATCGCATTGTACCAAATAGACAAACATTTGTAAGAATACACGAAAGGCTGTGCGAATCAGGCACCTTCCAAAGGTCGGTTGCTTTTATTGGGGAGATATGCAACGGTAAGGACACTGGAACTGGAGGAAGCAGTTTTACGTGAATTTGAGCGTAGCCCCGATACAAGTATACGCAAAATTGCACAACAATTAAACATTTCTCACTCTACTGAATGGAAGATTTTGAGGGACTATCAACTGTATCTTTACCACATACAGCGTGTGCAAGTGTTATTACCTGCGGATTTTCCCAAGCGAGTTGTTTATTCTACTTGGCTTTTGCAACAACAGGCAGGATCTCCAACATTTCTATCCCGTATATTGTTTACCGATGAAGCGTGTTTTCCCGAAATTCAATTATGAACTTTCATAACAATTATATCTCGGCTGAAGGAAATCCCCATGCGGTTATAGAACATCATTATCAACAACAGTTTTCCGTGAATGTTTGGGTTGGTATTGACCCTCATTTTTCAACCCCGAGATTAAATGGTCAAGAGTATCGTCCTATTTTTGAATTTGTGGTACCTGTACTATCAGAAAATGTCCCACTGGTAGTAAGAGGAGCAATGTGGTTCACTTTAGCATAGTAGCACGTCAATTTCTGGATGTAACTTATGGAGAAAACTGGATCGGTCGCGCAGGTCCACAGTCATGGGCACCCAGGTCACTGGTTTTAAATCCCTTAGATTTCTTCCTTTGGGGACATTTGAAGTCCCTCGTTTATAAAACTCCAGTCAACACTGAGGAAGAAATAATCCAACGGATACGGGATTAATGTGATCAGATAAGACATACGCCGAAAATATTTCAACGTGTTCGGCAATCGATGTTAAGACGAGGTAATGCTTGCGTTGAAGTTGAAGGAGGACATTTTGAGCAACTATTGTAAGTTTTGAGTTACTTATTGTTGAATGTTTTCTTACTGGAAAAAATGGCGTACCATTTATTTAAGTGTGGTTTTGATAAAGGGTTCTTCTTGTTTCATGTTTTTTTTTTTAATTTCCGGCGTTACCACATAACAATAAAGTGATTTTTATTTTTTTTCTCAAAAACAAAGCACGATACAAAAAATCCTGGAAATCGAAAAGTTGTAGTTTTAGTAGCTTAATGCGCAAACATTACAAAAATTGCAGAAAAATGAGCAGCGCACATTAAAAATATTGGTTAAGGTGCCTTCTGGGAGGCCACTGGACATGATATTTTCAATCAAGTTAGGTCTTGATTAGACCCTTGCTATCCCAGATAACACTGCCAAGTTTTAACAAAATCGGCTATATTTAGGAAAAACTACTTCTTTTAAAAATGTTGACACCCTGTATCTTGAAAACGAAGCATTACCGGACCTGTGTTTATATGATTTTTTCGTCTTAGAATCACTCAAAGAATCACGCCTTCAAGTTTGACCACGTACTTACATAACACCCTGCATTAATAAACATGAGAAATTTTTGGCATTTTGAATCACACTCGAAAAACGGCACAGGTATCCCTGTCCTAATATCTCACAATGATAAGCAAGCCACTAAGGGTTATGATATCTGTAACATGTTCGCAGATTACTTTCAAAGCGATTACGAGTCATATCAAGAGATGCCTATCGAATTGTCGTCAAATTTCAAATTTCGCTTCACAGATGACACTTCAGTCAGTAAAAATTAGTAAACAAGATACAGGAGTAATTATAATATGAGAATAAAAAAGGAGGATAGAGGTTGGTAGTTCACAAGTTGTCAATCAGAAAACAGTATGAATTTATGTGGTTATTCAGAAGATATCAAATTGAGTGGCATTTTTGAGGATTAGTTTTTTATTTCTAGTTTGTTTTTTTTTTTGTTGCAGAGGATCTTGATGTCCGCTGGCATGGCATTGAGAAGTATCGGTCCGAAATGAAGCAAAGTTTTTTGTGTAATAGATTTTTATGATGCATTCGTAGGAGAGGTATATACAAATTTGTCTCACTTGGAACAAACCGGCGTTTTGCTACAGTATTTTTGTGGAGGAGCGTTTTTCCTCATGGAATAATATTTTCTGTAGAGTGTTCTGAGTTGTTTGAAGGTTTTGCAATGTAGTTGTGAATGCACCACCCCCCTCTCCATTATTATGCAATATCTCAAGGTACATTCAACTAAAGAGTTTTTTTTTGATAGAATGTCTCGTAGTAGGTAGAATTTGTGAATCAGGGTTCTTAGCCGTTTTATTACGTATGTGATGTGGTCGTATCGTCTGACGTGCTGGTCAATCATGATACCAAGATATTTAATATCTAAAATCAAGCATTTTGGAGGGTGTAATTCAATATTTAGGTTGGGTTGATCACTTTTCGTGGGTGGAAAGGTGATATATTTCGTGTTTGCAACATTAGGCTCATTAAGTTGTTATTCAACCAGATTTTTATATTTTTGAAACCTATTTCAGTTTTTTTTTACGTAATACCAATTCTTTCCAGTGAAGATAATTGCTGTATCTTCAGCATAGCAGACCATTTGACATTTGAAGTTATTGAATTTTGTAATACTCAATGATATATTCTTGATACTTTTCTGACCCTATGGACCATCGAATTCAGTTGACTCTATTCACACGGACTTCAGCAAAGCTTTCGATAAAATTGATCATAATATACTCATTTCTAAACTTGCTGAAGTCGGTGTACATATGGATCTGCTCTTTTTATGTATATAACAGGTCACAAATAGTAACCGTGAACGGTAATGAATAATCACCCATCGTTATAACGTCTGGTGTACCACAAGGTTCCCACCTGGGACCTTTATTATTTTTAATATTTATCAACGACGTAATTTTATCAGCTCCATTAACTGTTATCTTTTTGAAACCACTACCAAACACATTTTGCTATATAACATTGTGGACTTGTATTTTCAGTTTATCATTATTTTAAGTTTATTAGCTCTTATAGTTGTTAATATGAGTTGCTTCATGTATCAGTGTATACTGGATTGGGTTTTAATCTGTTTGTATCCCAAACATGAATAAATAAAATAAATGACTGATTGTTCTATACAGGGTGCTAATGGCTAACCATAATATGTAAATAAGACAATTGTCTGAAAATTGGTTCTTGAGATATCACCACTTTTATGAACTTCCTGAAAGTCGATACCTTATAGTAGGACCGTGGGAGGTCGACCTCCACCGATCTGATAACTCGATGAGACATATTTTTTATCAAATCTAATTTATAAACAAATATGCCCATGATAACTTGCCTATCGCAAAGTGTTCATAGCTATTTTTAATTGAATTAATTTTAATCAATTTTCTTTCATCACCTTCACTCTTTTAATAACCGAATGATTTTCACCTCAACTGATAGTTTTTAACACACAGAATATGCCTAGGTAGGCTTGCCTACTCATTTCTGTGCATGGCTACCTGGTAAGCAGATGTGAAAAGGTAAGTCAATATAGGTAACTACACCGATCTGTTAACCAATCGAAATTGATATCATAGGTAAGATAATTTAATTACAAAACCAATCGTATAGGCTTGCCTGCAAAAAATCGTACATAAAATATTATATATATATATATACAGGGTGTAACTGAATAAGTGTAAAACATTTAAGGAGGTG
Organism: Gonioctena quinquepunctata; assembly: GCA_018342105.1. NCBI lineage: Eukaryota > Metazoa > Arthropoda > Insecta > Coleoptera > Chrysomelidae > Gonioctena > Gonioctena quinquepunctata. The sequence continues at coordinate 636,483 of JAFIRS010000374.1, read as the reverse complement.
ATTCCTCATCGAAAAAAAGATAGGATCTTTCATATAAAGAAACTTCATTGGAGCATCCCTTGTTAAGATACAGCCCCTTAAAGGGGGTACATAAAATTTGTATAACAATTTTTTTCACAAGCACTGAAAAAGTTACAATATTGAAATTAACCTGACGTTTTGTACTACCAAAAAGACACTTAGCCAGTAATTTATTTGGTTTACCCCATGGTTGTAAGGGGTGAAAAACGCAACCCCTAAAATTTATTTCCAATGTAACTTTTTGTCTTATTATTTGTTTACCATTTAGAAATTTATTTCCGATAGCCTGTTTCATTCTAAACAAAAAATGTCTCTTGGGTTTTTTGCCCAAAATAAACCAGTAAGCAGCAAAACATTATTTTACGAACAACTACAGAGATACATCGTCATAAATGCGAAAATACGAAACTAATCTATCTAGTAGGTCGCTATTAGCGATAGTGTCAATTAAATTGGTATGACGCTGTCAGTTTGGGAATTTTCGAAATTGAATTAATACTAATTGTGTGTTGTTGTTCTGTTCTTAATTTGTTACTTTAATAATTCACTTGTTAATAAAATGGCATACACAAATGAGGAAATGGCTGATATGCATTACGTTTACGGTCTGTCGCAGGGGAATGGGTTAGAAGCTTCTAGAAGATATGCTGAAATGTATCCTCAACGGCAGCATCCTTCACATAGAATATTTGCTCGACTTCATCAACGATTACGAGAATATGGTTCATTCGACAAAGAACGCAGGATTGTGGTCGCCATCGAGAAATACGAACACCACAGCTTGAGGAAGCAGTACTTAATTTGATTGAAGAACAACCTACTACCAGTACTAGAAAGATTGCTTTCCAGCTAAATGTTGATCATATGACGGTATTTCGAATTTTAAAGGAACAACTCTTATACCCTTACCATCTGCAACGAGTACAGGCACTGTTACCGCGAGACTTTCCGAACCGTCTTGAATTTTGCAATTGGATGCTGGAAATGATTAGAAGAAATTGTGACTTTCTGAAGACGATAGAATTCACAGACGAATGTAGTTTTCTCGGGACAAGATTATTAATTTTCATAATTACCACATATGGGCTGATGAAAACCCTCACGCTATTGTCGAAACTAGCCATCAAGAACAGTTTCTCTTAACGTGTGGCTCGGAGTTATTGGGGATGATTTAATTGGGCCTCATTTTCTACCTCCTCGATTAAATGGTGAGGCATACGTTCAATTTTAAGAGAAGTGCATCCAGTACTGCTGGAGGAAGTTCCTTTGGGCGTCAGAAGGGATATGTTTTTATGCATGATGGGGCTCCCGCCCATTTTAGTCAAGTAGCACGTCAGCATTTAACTGAAACATATGCAAATCAGTGGATAGGTCGAGGAGGACCACATAAATGGCCCGCTCGATCCCCGGATCTCAATCCTCTCGATTTCTCTATTTGGGGCCATTCACAGCATTTGGTCTATCGTACTCCTGTTCGCGATGTAGAGGACTTAAGAAACCGCATCATCGATGCGTGCAGGGTAATCAGAGAGACTCCAGGAATATTTGAGCGAATACGTGGCTCAATGCGCCGACGTCTAGACGCATGCGTAATGTTTGAAGGTAGACATATTGAACATTCACTATGATTTCTACATGTTGTGTGTTTTGTTATTAATAACTTAGTTTTGTTTATTACCCTTTAATCGTTTAATGCAGGTACTAACTACAAAATAACAATAAATCCAGTTCGCATTTATGACGATGTATCTCTGTAGTTGTTCGTAAAATAATGTTTTGCTGCTTACTGGTTTATTTTGGGCAAAAAAACCCAAGAGACATTTTTGTTTTAGAATGAAACAGGCTATCGGAAATAAATTTTTAAATGGTAAACAAATAATAAGACAAAAGTTACATTGGAAATAAATTTTAGGGTTGCGTTTTCACCCTTACAACCATGGGGTAAACCAAATAAATTACTGGCTAAGTGTCTTTTTGGTAGTACAAAACGTCAGGTTAATTTCAATATTGTAACTTTTTCAGTGCTTGTGAAAAAAATTGTTATACAAATTTTATGTACCCCCTTTAAGGGGCTGTATCTTAACAAGGGATGCTCCAATGAAGTTTCTTTATATGAAAGATCCTATCTTTTTTTCGATGAGGAATCACCTCCTTAAATGTTTTACACTTATTCAGTTACACCCTGTATATATATATATATATATATATATATATATATATATATAAATATAATTTTATATATATATATAAATATAATTTTATATATATATATAGGCTATAAAATTTTTGCTATTTGATAGGTGCGAGAGAGAAAGTAGAGCGTCCGAGGTCCGTGTGATATAACAGGACACAACATAGCAGCTGCACGCTACCTGACCGTTGAAAGTATCAGAGTGCGCATGCTCGTGTACATGTGAGTGACAGTGAAGCATTTATTCACACTCGACAGTAATTTTGAACTATTTTATATGCTTTGTAATAAACGCTTTTAACAACATAAATGTGTTAAATTTTATTTTTCTATATTGATGTTTTTTTAAATTCATTATACTAAAATTTTAAAAGTAACACTTATTATTTCCCGCTTGACGGCATTTATTTGATTTTAAATAATAAATAAATTATTCTTTATTTAATTTTAAATAAAAAATATAGATTTTTTTATCATTTTTAAATTTTATAATTAAGCTTTAAAATGAAAAAAAAATTGTTGAATTTTTATTTTTTATCAATATATTAAATTATTTATTTTTGATTATTCCATAGCTGTAAGTATATATAGTGTGAAATAATACAAAAATTGTGATCGAAATTAGAATTATAATAAATTAGAGTTCAAAATTACTGTCGAGTGTAAATAAATGCTGTCACTGTCACATGTACACGAGCATGCGCACTCGGATACATTCAACGGTCAGGTAGCGTGCAGCTGCTATGTTGTGTCCTGTTCTATCACACGGACCTCGGACGCTCTACTTTCTCTCTCGCACCTATCAAATAACTAAAATTCTAAGACTTTATAGCTTGGCAATAATATTTTATGTACGATTTTTTGCAGGCAAGCCTATAGGATTGGTTTTGTAATTAAATTATCTTACCAATTTCGATTGGTTAACAGATCGGTGTAGTTACCTATATTGACTTACCTGTTCACATCTGCTTGCCAGGTAGCCATGCACAGAAATAAGTAGGCAAGCCTACCTAGGCATATTCTGAGTGTTAAAAACTATCAGTTGAGATGAAACTCAGTCGGTTATCAAAAGTTGAAGGTGATGAAAGAAAATTGATTAAAATTAATTCAATTAAAAATAGCTATGAACAAAAGGGAAACATTCTCAATTGAATATTGATAGAAAGATTTTTCAGTGAATTGAAGAATCCACGATTAAAATGAAGTTATTGACTAGAGTTTATCTTTCAGTCGCAGATGATTCCACATCTGATTTTATGAACATCCTGTTTATATTTTCAACAAATCAAGCTATGAACACTTTTCGATAGGCAAGTTATCACAGGCATATTTGTTCATAAATTATATTTGATGAAAAATATGTCTCATCGAGTTATCAGATCGGTGAAGGTCGACCTCCCACCGGCTCTTAGACTATTATATCAGTTCTTCTAGCGGCACAGCTATAAAAATACATATTTCGATATTACAATTTTTGTCCCGCAAATGCAAATGATCACAGTCTAAAAAGGATCAATAGCGCTATATACTTTGGAAAAATATATCGGAGCTAATTATTTTTATTGGCTTACATTCATCCTCTATAATGTGAAAAATGTCCATGCTAACCAGGCACGTCATTTTGAAAAAAATGCATATTGAAAACAATGAGAGTTTCATTTGCTGAAAATATGAGCAGGATGTTCATAAAATTAGATGTGGAATCATCTGCGACTGGAAGATAAACTTTAGTCACTATCTTCCATCGTCAAGATAACCTTTTGTGGGGTATTCATGTTGAAAAGGCAAACATTCTCAATTGAATATTGATAAAAAGGTTTTTCTGTGAATTGAAATATCCACGAGCATAATTTCATGTACCTGCCCAGAAATAATTCCCAACAAACAAATCTCTTTGCACCTGATTTTCAGAATATGGAAAGTTAATATTTAATAAAATATGAGACTCAGTTGATTAATTGGGGTACAAATAAACACACTTTTACAGATTTCAATTTGTCACTTTTATATGAGCGATAAATCATTTCAAATCATTATAGAAATAGCTTTCAGCAATAATCATAGCGGCGCCATGGTCCTGCAATTAATAATTAGCTGATTGCCCGTTTGTTTGCATTTCCATAGATGTTGATGAAAATCCATTCCGGAATAGCAGCGATAAACCTTTTCGCTTTCCATTATCCACACGTTTCGCGGTGTTGATGAAAATGTGAAACTATGAATAACCAGGTTCACTATTCATATGCAAAATCATATTGTGGTTCGGAATATTGATGTGAAAAATTCAGAAGACCTCATATTCATCATACTTCATTAGCTATCGTTCAGTGGCGATATTCCATATTGGAAAAAAGTATTTTCTTTGTTTTACGTTTTATTCTTGGCCGGAAGCTCAAAAAATCAATTTGAGTTACTTTTGAATGAAAATGATTAAAAAAAATAAACTAGCTTTTATACAAATATACTGAGAAGGAAAAAATAAAAAAAAAGTTTGACCCAGGTTATTCTGTGACTAGCAGATTCCAAATCTTGCAGCGCAAGAATACCTATTTCATATCCGCGGCAAGCTTTTGAATCTGTTACTCACAGAATAACCTAGGTCAAACAATTTTTTATTTGTTTCTTATAGTGCATTTGTATGAAAGCTTGTCTTCATTCTTTTTGTCATTTTTATTTAATTATTTTGGGTCATTTATGAAATCTGTCATCTTAATGAATTTTCAGAAAAATTGATAATCTCCTACTCAAAGAAAGCCACATACCAATTTTGAATGGAATCGCGCTATAATAACAAAATTCGTCGCCATCTTGAAATTGTGAATTTTTATAAAAAATTCGTGATATCTTTCCCCGAAAACCCCCACATACCGATTTTGAATAGAATCGAACCATGATCACATTTTTTTCCGCCATTTCGTTTCCGCTGTAGCATTTCATAATGCATAATAATAATAATTTATAGAATAGTTTGAAAATATGAACAGGATCTTCTGCGACTGAAAAATAAACTTTAGTCACTATCTTCCATCGTTCAAGATAACCTCTTGTGGAGTATTCATGCTGAAAAGGGAAACATTCTCAATTAAATATTGAAAAGAAAATTAAAAATTAGATAAAAATAAGTTATTTTTGTGAATGTCTAAATGTTGAAAAGTTGAAAATATGAACAGGATGTTCATAAAGTCAGATGTGAAATCATCTGTGACTGAAAGATAAACTTTAGTCACTATCTCCCATCGTCAAAATAACCTCTTGTGAGGTATTCATGTTGAAAAGGGAAACATTCTCAATTGAATATTGATAGAAATATTTTTCTGTGAATTGAAAAATCACCAATAAAAATGAAGTTATTTTTTGTGAATGTCTTACAGAAAACAACTACTTCCCCGGCTGAAGCCACGCTGGACATTGAACTACATCTTCTGATAGATATTCTGAAAAGTCCCTAACTCAAAAGAAAAAATCTGAAATTGAAAATTTGCATTTTCATTCAGATAGTTATTTGATTTTCAATTTCAGATTTTTTCTCTTGAGTTAGGGACTTTTCAGAATATCTATCAGATGTAGTTTGATGTCCAGCGTGGCTTTAGCCGGGGAAGTAGTTGTTTTCTGTTAGACATTCACTAAAAATAACTTCATTTTTATCGGTGATTTTTCAATTCACAGAAAAATATTTCTATCAATATTTAAATGAGAATGTATCCCTTTTCAATCTGATAGACATCCTGAAAGGACCCTAACTCAACAAAAAAATATCAAATTGAAAATTTGCATTTTCATTCAGATAGTTATTTGATTATATATTCCAGTCTTGATCAAGACTTCATATAGATGGATGAGGCAAAAAATAATGTTTTCCAAAAGAGAGTACTCCCCAGCAATCATTTGTAACATTGACGCAAGAGAGGCATCGTACTCACTAGATCTTCAATAAATTTTTGTTGACGAAAATCTATTCCACGCTTCCACGATCATCCGGAAGGCCGGAAGAAATGGAAATCACATTTTCTGGAAGCAATCCCACTTTGCAAAGATAGAAAAGAGTTAGAAACATTTCTATTGGAGAGACACTCTGAAATTAGTGTTTTTTGTCATCAAAACCTGTCATGGGGTATCATAGATACATTTGTTTGAAAATATTAACAGGATGTTCATAAAATCAGATGTGGAATCATCTGCGACTGAAAGATAAACTTTAGTAACTATAAGTAGAAGAGGAGATTTTGTATTAAGTGTATATTTAATTGACTAGCAAAGCGCTTTCGAATTTCGTCATCATCAGTGCTTCCTGAAAATTGAATACTCTGATTGATATGAGATGAAACATAACAAAGGTTGGAAAATGTGGAAAAATGATAGGCGAGTACTTACATAGTCAGGTAACAGGAAATGTGACAATAAAAGAAGACATATTTATAATTATAACGGATGTTTAGGTCCAATGAATAAAGCGTGTTGAAGATACCTAAGACCACATGAGAATGTAATAATTCAATGACAACTCCAAATGTCAAGTGTCAAACATCAATTTGGGAGGTGATGTTGCCAACTTGAGGAAGTAAGAAATGAATTCAGATTTCAGAAAGAGTTTAAAAGGTTAGAAAAGAGAAGAAGAATTGAGTGAGGTAGTAATTAAGTGATCATCCTTTCATGAAGGAAAAATAAATCTCTATTCTAATTAATTTAGGAGTTAAGGCAAATGCATTTTTGCCTAATTCTTTAGAGATCTCCAGATCTTCGAACAAGTTCAGTCTCAGGTAGTTTTTATTGTTCATGTTGTGTAGAATTTTGGAATATTTGTTAGATCTAAAACTATGGTTGTTGAATTTCAGGTGATGTCCAAATGCAGATTTGTCAGGCTTCTTCAAATGTTCATTTAGTCTAGCGTTAAGAGGTCCGCAAGTTCGACCGATGTGGGAGGCAGAACAATCAGAACAGCGGAGCTTATAAACACCGCTATTCTTCGACTTATCAATTTTGTCTTTCGAATTAACTAGAAAGTTGCTCAACTTGTTAGAGAAACTAAATGAAATTTTTATATCTGGAATAGTTTTATTTATAAATTTGGAAACGTCATTACATATATAGGAATGGAAAAAGGGTAAAGAAAAATATTTGACTGCGGCTAAGTTGTCCGGAGGTATGGAGTTGAAAGCTAACTTCCTTTCATTGCGAGATTTGAATTTTAGAATTAGTTTATCAATGATGGTCGGATTGTAGGCATTGTTGACCGCAATTTGTTTAATTATGTTGACTTTATTGTTATAGTTATCTGGGCTTAAGAGGGTGTATATTAATCTGTTGATGAAACAATTAAAGGCAGCCATTTTGTGTTGAATGGGATAGTTAGAGTTGGAGGGGATGATGTGGTCCGTCTGGGTGGGTTTTCTATAGACTGAGAAGTCTAATTTGTCATTGATTTTGGTTATGGTTAGTTCAAGAAAATTTAATTCATTATCCAATTCAATTTCTAGGGTGGATTTTATTTTTGGATGTGAGTTATTTTATGAGTTGAGTATATTATACATTCACTAGGTCTTCAATACATTTTTGTTGACGAAAATCTATTTCACGCTTCCACGATCATCAGGAACACCGGAAGAAATAGGAAACCCATTTTCTAGAAGCAATCTCACTTCGCAAAGATGGAAAAAAGTAAGAAACATTTCTTCCGGAGAGACACTCTGAAATTAGTGTTTTTTTACATGAAAACCTGTCATGGGGTATGATGGAATTTTTTTTTTTTAATATGAACAGGGTGTTCCTAAAATCAGAAGTGGAATCATCTGAGACTGAAAGATACATTTATACTAGGCATATATGGTATGTCAGGTACAGCGTTGAATACATGTCGGTAAATATAAGATATATAAGTATGTAAACATATACAATACAAAATCGAAACATTGGGAAAGAGGGAAAGATTCACCAAAAATGAAATGAATAAAATTACGAACAGTAAGATTTAAATTAGTTTGAAATATTGTCTGTTGGGAATTCTTGGTGACTATAGTAGCATTTCTCTATCAGAAAAGTTTTGATTCTTTCCTGGTAAATGTTGGTTACTTCTGACTCGTTCGACTCCATGGGGTAACTCATTATAGTGAGTAATAGTATTGTTCTGCAGGGAGTTTTGGAAATTGGACGTCCGATGTTGTGGTATTTGCAGAATATATCCATTTCGAGTGTTATTTTCATGTTCTGATCCAGTTTTCACACATAATTCCAGGTTCAACCTCGTAAAAGTTATGCATTTAAGCATGAGAACTAAGGTGCAGTTGATATTTCATTCTCTAAGGAAATTGGCTCACAGCTCTCTCAAAAATTCATACTGAATATGAGCCTTATGATGTGTTTCTGAGCTATAAAACTCTCGAAAATTCTCTTGCTCCACCCCAAGACAAGATATTTAGACTGATGTGTGAATAGCATAATATGAACTGAGTAGGCCAGGCACATCCAATCTGGATTTTATCTGCTTTAGGGCACAATATGCTTTGTTCAAATTCTTGCAGGTATGGTCTATAGCATAATCAAATATATGGTCAGCCAAACAAGTGGATAAATTGGGGTTTTCCAGAAATTATGTAGATTATCCTTCAACAATATTTTGGTGAAGTTGTCATTGAGTGGTAAATTGTCACCGCCTAATTTCCACGTCATCTATTTTTTTTTCTGTTTTATCACATATCTCACGAACATCTCTTGAAAAATATATCAAACCCCCTCTTTTTTTTCAAATCCCCGAAGTTCACCCTATAACTTATCATATTCTCCCAAATATGGTGCACTGATACATGAAAAATATTCAATAATAATAAAAATAACAGATTCATTGAGCAGTACTGAAAAATAAGAACAGCTACAGCACAAGAGGTGGGAATTTGGCTGAAGCCGTTCTTTCATTCCCTCTTATCATTCACAAAAACAGAAAGAATATTCACTTACACATTTTTATATGGAAGATGAATACAATAAATATACATGGTGAATAACAAACAATAAAGGTGCTTCAATTTTGTTTGATTGGAAGTGTTTCCTGAATGTCGGAAATGATGTATTCATTAGACCTATGTGCAAGAGCCTAGGTGCATTACATGGAAAGTTACCCTAAACTTTTTTGTGGCATGCTGAGGCATTGTGAAATTAATAACCCTAACATTAACATTGTAAACAGGGTATCTCCTTATCAATAAAGTGTGTAAGTAGGAAGGTATTTTGGAGAAGAGCAATTTGTGCAAGAAAGATCAGAATAAATATGTTACCCTGCTATCAATTTTCAGTAACTCTAACCTGATAAACTGCGGAGTTACGAGATCCTCATATGGGATATTGCATGAAAATCAGGCGTTTTGTATTTTCTGAGGTTTTCTCGGTTGAAGCTGGTTGAATGAAAGTTACTTGTATGCTTCACTTTAAGTTGGCACCTAAGTCGGTTCCTAAAAATTTAACTTCTTCGTACATTTGAATATCAACAATAGTGCATATATCAGCTGGAGTATTTTTCCTGGAGTGGAATTTTACAGATATTAATTTGGAGGTGTTGAGAATGAGCTTACTCTTCTGGCATCATGCACTGAACTGACCAATAACATTTTGGAATTTGCTGATGAGTTGTCCAATATTTTGACCAGATAACATTATGGTGGTGTCGTCAGCAAACAATGTAACATGGTCGTCCATAATGTGTTGTGGTAGGTCATTTATATATAAATATATATATATATATATATATATATATATATATATATATATATATATATATATATATATATATATATATATATATATATATATATATATATAAGAGGAATAGCAATAGCAATGGTCCTAGAACAAAGCCCTGGAGCACACCTAGTTTTATATGTCTTGGTCCAGAGAACGCACCATTACAGAATACAACCATATCTCTATTTGTCCTGTGAGACTTGATCCAATTTATCGAATTATAGGAACAACCAAATTTTTTTAATTTTTCAACTAGAAATTCAGGGCACACTGTATCGAAAGTTCTTGATAGGTCAAAAAATCATGAAAGGACATATTTGTTGCTATCAGTCTCATATATATATATATATATATATATATATAAATATATATATATATATATATATATAATAATAATAATTATAATAATGTTTATTCACCATTTTAATTTACAATACAGTGCATATGACGAGTTTGTCTTAACAATTTGGGAAAAAACATTAGAGATACTCAAAAAAGTTCCGTAGAACTTGTCTATGAGAAGTTTCATTTTGTTTCTTTCTTACAAAGTGTGTGATCTACAGATAATACAATGATTAATGAGAGGCCAAAGCACGAACTATCGATGGTGTATATATTAATATATATATATATATATATATATATATATATATATATATATATATATATATATATATATATATATATATATATATATATATATATATATATATATATATATATATTTACATATGATTAAGTAGGTGGTACGAAGCTGTTTGGATAGATTTATTTTTTCTGAATCCGTGCTGAGATTCACACAGAAGAAAGAGTATTCGTTTCCAAGTGATCTATAATTCTGACTACAACAACTTTTTCAAATAGTTTGGATATGGAATAGAGGAGATTTGTTTAGTTGATTATTTCTCCAGGGTTTTCTTTTTCATATATAGGGATAACAATTTTTTTTTTTTCAAATGCCTGGAAAGTAGCCTAGTGTGAGTGATTTGTGTGGGTTATATGGAAGAACAACTATGTTGAACATCGCCTCCCGAGTGTAATAGATTGTTGTCAACCAATTGGATATACAGTAACAATAAAGACCCATTATTATTAGTATTATTATTATAAGTGGGTTAGTGGTTCGATAATGGCAGGGATTATTTTCTTTATTATGCAATTGAGAGTTCATCAAATCCTGCAGATTTTTTATTTTTTATTTCAGATGGGGCTTCTTAAAGCAGTTTCTGCTACATTTGAAAAGTAATCAGCAAACAATTCTGATACTTCATCAGGCTCTGTTATGGGATCAGAGTCTAGTTCAAGGGAGATCAAGTTTTTTCATTTGTTTATATTTTTTCCCAATTCATTTTTGATGATCCTTCGAGTCTCTTCAGTTTTGTTTTCTGATTTGTGTATTTTTGTGCATTGTCAGCGAAACTATGAACAGCTGAGAAAAATCACATCAATGGGACAACTAGAAGTGGGTCAACATTCACTTACAAGACCTGAACTAAACATAGATACAATATAAACTCAAATGAAAGCTTGTAAAAACACTCTGCATATATTGATGGGTGAACCGACAAATAACACCCCGTATCTCATAGAAACCTTGGATAACTGCATATAAATCGCAATTCCCGCATTTCTCACTGGAGAATTTACTTTCTCCAAGGCGCAAGAGCTCCTTCAGGGAGCTATAATATTTGAAATATATACTTGTGTCGTCTGCGAAATACCAATCATTTTATATCCTCCCGGTTCGGAGTCCAGTTACCGATTAAATTGATACACTCGGATATATCTCAATAACCCTCGAGTATATATGGGCATGTTCATCAGAATTATTTATTTTCAGGAAATGTTTCACATTTTTGAGCTGATCAAGATTGAGTATGTACCGAGGCCAGTTTGATATGATATTCTACAGTATTTGTGGTAACAGCATTTTCAATAATTTCGAAAATAAAGATTTTTCGTGTCCCATTGTAACGAAGCATTTGTTGCAAGCAAACCAAAATGTTGAAGTTACTTTGGTACGCCCTGCCTATTTGGGGGTTCAATATTGGGTATGGTTTGGCAACAAGAAGCTGCCCATTTAGAAAATAAGTGTAAATATACAAAGCTACTGGAACGATCACAAAATCGAGCAAAAGAAAGTTCTGATGCCTATTTGCACTGTACAAAAAGATACAGAATACTTTTCTGACTGGTTTCACTATCAGGGTAGAAAAAGGTAAAATCATATTAGTAAAAACGTAGTATGCTTTTTCATAAGGGGACAAAAAGGTAAGATGCTTTTTGGTTCAGTTCTTATGTCAATCAGACGAAAAGAAGGTCTTTCATATTACGGTTTTTGTCCGATATTTCTTTTAAATCCGGTGGATATAGAAGCCGAGATCTATTAAGTATCGCTCTCTTTCCTTCCAGTCCTAGAACAAGTTACTATAATCATTCTGCGAGCCGTCAACGAAAGTAGTTTCGTAAAGTATTCACGCAAAATTCTTGTTTGAATAGTGAGGTAACCGTAAGTAAAACATTGTGCATAAACCTTTGATAACCTGGTGATTCGATTGTGTCAGTAAGTCACATTTATAATCATATTTCACGGTTGCATATATTTTCCTTCTACTGTGTTTGATAATCGTTTCGGTTAGTCACGTTGGTGAAACGCCTAGTTGACTTTATCTCGGGCATTGTGAATATTTCATTAAAAGTGCGATTCAGCTGTGGAAATAATTAAATCGCATAAGTGTAAAATATCCCAGTTCCGTGTCTTTCCCGATTTGATTCTATTATAATCAGGCCCGGAGTGGGGGGGAGCAGGGGAGGCCAATGTTCCAGGGCCCGGAGTCTGCATGAAACATTTAAAACATTATTGTACAATGCCCACACCTAATACCCAAGTGAGGCCAAGCAGCCACTGTCTATGTCTTTGAGATCCATTAACCTTCATTTTCACGAATCGCGATAATTTTTTAACCGACGAAACCAAAAAGGAGGAGGTTCTCTATTCGACGCGTATATTTTTATTTTTATTTTTACGTATGATCACACACAACTTTTCACAGAGTGGTTCGATTCCGATGATTTTTCCCTCATTGGATAGGATTTACTTCGAAGTTGGTCCCATTTTAATTTGAACAACAAAATCTATCCCTAAGGGTAGCAAAATGAAGGATATTGATCGTTTACCCTCTGAATTTTGGTCCGTTAACCGATTCTATCAGGCATAACTTTGTAGTGGGTTCCCGATTCAGATGATCCTTTTTTTATTAGAAAGGGTATACCTCATAGATGATCATATTCCAATTTGGAATGAAATGATCCACCCCTATGGGTAGAAAAATAGGGGATGATTGATTTTTCACTTGTGAACTTTGGCACACATATTAGTTGACATTGACAGACCCTCCTACATCCGTCAAAATGATTACATTCTATGAAAGGATGGAATTATATACAAAGTGATGAAATCAACTAACCAGAACTTTCAGAATAAATTTATATTATATAACAATAAATAGTTAAAATAGAAAATCATATTATTCAATAGTTAATAGTTGAAGTAAGCTGGGTAAGTAAGTATTCTGGAAGTAATCAAAAATTGAGTAGGTGGTAATTAGTAGATTTCAGCAACAAAAAATTGAAAAATAAAAATTTTTCAACAAAAAATTAAACCGACAAAAAAATAAACTGAAAAGCAAAAAATAAAATAAAAGATTTATTTTATTTTTTGCTTTTCAGTTTATTTTTTCGTCGGTTTGATTTTTTGTTGAAAAGTTTCTATCTTATATATATTCGGGGAACATGACCATCGATCTCAGTGAAATTATTTATCATATCAAAACTCTTCAGTCCGCAAACTTCAAAGACAAACAAACAGTACAGAGCTTGTTTCCAAATGTTTGCATGGCAATTATGATATTTTGTTCGATACCACTGACCGTAGCCAAAGCGGAAAGATCATTCAGTTCTTTGGCCAGAATGAAAGAAGAATCATCTGAATCGGATAACCCAGTACAAATTTATGAGTGGTAGAAGTGGTTAACGGGTGAAAAATCAGTGGATGAACGGTAATTATCCCCTATTTTTCTACCCTCAAGGGTAATTTTTTTTCAATTTCAAATGGAGGGACCAACTTCGAAGTATACCCTATCTTATGAAAAAAGAATCATCGAAATCGAACTACTTTGTGAAAAGCTCTCCGGCCCTGATTATAATTACTGTTTGGTATTGCATTTTGTTCGCACTGATGTGTCACATCTAGCTCGTTGTTCTTGTGTGCTGAGACCCATTAATGGGAGCTCCGTGATTCACCGTTGTCCACCAAAACTCTGGGCTTGAGTCCGGGTTGAGATTGGAGTATTATTTTTTTATGTCAGTTTTCACATATATGTAGCTCACATTCTAGCATTGACAGCAATCGTCGGGAAAATAATTCAGAATATAAATTATCCTCCTAATACTTGTACAGCAAAAATCTAATATTTCGATGAAATTATTACCTATGTTGAAGATATCATAAGCAATGGTAATAAATTCAAAAATTGTTAAAACTAACTAAGTTGATATTTTGATAAAATTATCCTATCCAATTGAGTGAATAGAATATGTTATTGAATTTCTGATAACCGTTTGTAATAAATTTGAAATTGAGAAAATTGACTGAGTTACTATTTAAATAAAATTGTTATATTGTGGTTACCTTTGAAAGCTTCTGTGGAAAGTACCTTTCCCTTTTCCAGCATAGCAACCATAGAATCCGAAGAGTGTTTGAGTTGAGATAACGTCAGTTCTGTCTGGCTGTCCGTGCAACCAGAAGAAACCGGAATCCAGTCCCAAGGGCTGTAATTAAAGCCTACAGCCCTTTGGAGATTTCAATTAAGTCAAGAGACCAGACCCCTGGACATTCCGTATCTTCATCTGTTGCTACCCCTGGTAAGTGGAGTAAACCACTATAAAATCTGGCGCCCGAGGGTGGAAATTCAGTTTAAAAATAGTTTGAATGAGTGTGTGATGCGACTTTTCCTCTCTCTCTCTCTCTCTCTGTCTCTTTCTATTATATACGAGTATGCGTGACAACTACACTTGGTACGGTCAGAATCAAATGTCGACGCATTCAATTCCTATATAGGGAAATAGGAAATGCAAAATTGATGGAATAAGGGATTTCGAACTCACTACATACAGTGGTTTGATATTTGACTTCAAATATACCCTTTTCAGCATGTTAGAAAGCCCCAGTTTTTCAAGTAAGGCAATGAATAATTCAATTGTGTCATTTTGTAGTTGGTAGAGCTTCAATGTGCTCCGCGAATTTCGTGGAATTCAGTAGTTTAAAGTGCCGTACAAACCCCAACGTATTGAAAAAAAGGATTATAAACTCCTTCTTAACTTAAAAACAATGAAACGGTATGCTGAGAGAGATATAAATGACTAAAAAGGGTAAAAATATTGTTTCAAGCACGCTATCTGGCCATTGGAAAACTGCAGGCCACTGTGAGGATGATAAAAGGACAACAAAAAATCCATTTTCGACAAAAAATCTATTCTCCACACTTTCAAGGGGACTCCGACAGAATCAGGAGAAAAATCGAAAACGAGACAACAGTTGTGGAAAATCAAATACACAGGAGGGAGAATCAAACCACCCAAATCACTTGAAATATAGGAAACATAGAAACACTGAAAACCAAGAAATGAGTTTCAAAACACCCAGAAGCAGGAACGAAATGCGACACGGAAGTAAGCAAAAATCGGCGAAAAACCGGGAATGGAAAACCCGAGGAGAAAGACAAACAAATAACAGTAAATAAGGAAAAAATAACAACAAACCCATTAATAACAAGCTCCGGACCCATATACCAGGAGCCGATCACAATTGGACTACATTGGCTACGAAATTGGAGAAGTGAATACCTAGAACAGGAAAACGAACTAGATAACCGTCTTACAGGGGTTGATCAGAGAATAAGACCGCAAATTGCTCTCGGTAAAATTTCCAAACGAAATGCTTTCTCGTAAATTTCAAAAAAATTTGAGCGATGAAACCCCTAGCACTTATGCGATACATGAGTGGTAGGATATCTATGCGAATTCAAGTCGAATACTATCGTTGAGTGGTAATACGTAGAAGATATTTTTATTTCTTTTATATTTCTATTTAACGTGTGTTCAGATGATTATATCCTTTTTACAAGATTTTATTTAGTTTCACCTGTCCCGGCGTCTGTCTGTCTGTGTGTCTGCCTGTCTGTGTGTCTGCCTGTAATCAAATCTTGCAAGTCAAATTTGACACCCTTCTAATCGTCCGATTTATTTGAAATTTGGCAGGTGTACATAATTCCGGTGACAATGCATATGACATTTTTCTTGGGAGAAAAAAACAAAATGGCGACTACAAAATGGCGGCTCCAATACGGCGGACAATTTTTGTGATTATGGTCCGATTCTATTCAAAATTGGTATCTAGGTGGTTTTCGGGGTCCCAGATTATTATTTTTTTGTCTAAATTCAAAAATAAATTAGACATTTTTAAAGACAAAATTATACAAAAGCACTAAAAAGGAAAAAATAATGTCTTTCATGGTTTGATCTGGGTCATTCTGTGAGTAACAGATTGAAAAGCTTGCCGCGAATACAAAATATCTTGAGTGGTAATACGTGGAAGATATTTTAATATTTCCATATAACGTGTGTTTCGATGATTATATTCTTTTTGGGCACAATTTCTTATGTTTCCTGTATGCCGAAGTTGGATTAATGGTTTACGTTGAATATGTGGTACGTCAATTTGATATAATGTAAGGAATAAAATTATCAGGAATAAAATACCTTTTACTGTAGCAGAGGAGTTTGGAAAAAAGATATATAGGTATAGTATTGCTTGGTGACGATTTCTACCAGTCAACACCTATCGCAAGCCGCGTAAAGGAACTTCGTTCCTGACGTGGTTCCCCAACCGCACACGTTTTTTTTCTCCTCATTTTATTCCTGTCCTCGATCTCTTCTGAATACATAAGAAACAAAAATTGTTCTCGATTCTATAATCAACGAATTTTACGCATGTAGATTCCTGAGGAAGATAAAAATTTCCTTCCGTGCTTTATCCCAAGTGAAATAAGGAATTTAATTAAGTCAAATCCATTACATCCGATTGAAAACACGGGAGTTGCGTGCCAGTAACATTTTTATAACAAACGTAACTGCTGGTACAATTACTGTGCCAATTATTCACTTGATTTCACCTTCGGGGGAGATTATTTCCTCTACACAAACTATTTCAGTTATTTTGACTCGACGGTGTTGCTATTTATATTCGTGTGGAATTTGATAATGATATATCAGATCACAGTTTTTCTTGAACTTGATATTCATCGAAAGCAAATGAAACCAAAGCAAACAATATGCTTGAAGATAAATTTCCAGATGGAGAATATTACTCAATTTGAAAATATACTTGAAAATGAGTACTGGTTTAGCCTTGATTCTCTTCTAGAATTTGATGAGGCTTTCAATATTATTTTTATAGTATACTCGTGTATCACTTTGAGGAGTCTTTTCCTTCAAAAACATTTTTTCCCGAGGTATTGGAAAAAATGGATTGAGAGTGGGGTAATACAATTGAGTGAAGCATTTAATAGGTGTTTATGTATCTATGTCGCCCGATGGCGAGGATATTACACACCAAAGGTGTGTGTGTGTGAATAAATTTTGGCTTTGGAGTATACCAATCAGCCAGACATTTTTACCTTTTGAATAGAACTCAGACATGAGCGTATTTATGCAGGTGATTGGTTTTTTTTTCCCTTCATCTATCAATTTTTTTTTTTTTTTTTTTAATTTATAAATATATATTTTTTCTCTGCAATGTTTAATACAATTTGTGTTTCACATCCGGTTAATATTTGCTTGTACTAAAGATTATAGATTACAGTTTCATTTTACATCTTGTTATATGATTATATATAATTTTATATGTTTTCCTATTATCGAGTGACAATAAATAATTCAGGTTGATTGGAAGGGATATTTTGAGGGAGTTCAATTCAGAGTACAGTTTATTAATACTTATAGACTGGAGTGGAAAAAAGGAAATTTAGGAATTTTATGAATCCAGTATTTATTTATTAAATTATATTTTGCAATCAAGATAATTTTGACTGTTGATGTGTTCTGATTGACAGCAATTGTCACTGACAATAGCGATATTTCAATTTCATCCAAATCGTATTGTAAATAATATTATTTATGGCCATAGCAATGGAATCGATGGTTTTAGCTGAAAATGGTCTTCCAGAGGATATTGTTGAGTCCGCTGAAGAAGCAAAACTTGATCTTCCACCATTGAAATCAAGAGGGTTGTATGAGAAGATGTATCAGGAATATTTAGTGTGGTGTACAGGAACAGTACTTACATTGAATAAAATTAATGAAGATACTTTTTTAGCATATTTCAATGAAAAATCGAAGAACTATAAACTTCCTTCACTATGGAGCTATTAGTCAATGTTGAAAGGCACGATTAACATCAACCACAATATACAGTGTGGCCCATTTAAAATGGAACCACCCCTGTAGAATACACATTTTGCAGTCAATCTCAAAAATGTATTTTTTTTTAATATTAAGCATCAAAAACTGTATCTTGACACAAATTTTTATAACTTCAGTTCAATTTCCACGGCACTCTATGGTTGTTTTTCTTTGTCAAAAACGGCAAAAGTTTATTATTAGGCAATTTTTGTTCCTAAATTTGACTACACCACTGGATTCGTAGTCATTATAAATGAAAACCATCAGAATTTCATGAAAAAATATTGGTTAACAACGAAGTTACAACAACTTTAATTTTGGAAACAAAGTATTTGATTATAATTTTTATTTAGATTATAGACATATTTGAAATCTGGCAACACTGCCGATACGAAGTAGAACACCAGTGGATTCGTACAGTGAAAATCCGGAGTCAATAGCTCATTCCGTTCTACAGTTATAACTCCTGAAAGTATGGTAATGTGAGCGATTTGTGGTGTACTAAATCACAGCCTACTATTGATTTAGTACAATACCTATGCCTAATGTATTAGTTCAGCTTTCCCCAAATTATTGATACTTTCTCTAAATGCTTGTTTCAATTGAGTCTTGCAGAATTCAAAAGGAACATTTTCTGTCCTGCTTTCTGTTTTATCAATCAATAAATAATTTTCATACTTTAAAACTTGATTCGGTTCATTTCGTTTTTATCGGCTATGGAAGACTGCATAACTTGAAAATAAATTTTTAATTTTCCGCTTTTTTCGAAAACACTTATAACCTAAACTTAACTAAATGATTTTAAGGGAATATAATTTACAAATCCAGTGGCGTAGTCAGATTTTTATTACAAAATCGCTTCCACCACAAATTGCTCACATTACCATACTTTGAGGAGTTATAACTGTAGAACGGAATGAGCTATTGACTTCGGATTCCCACTGTAGAAGTTCACTGGTGTTCTCATCTGTATCGGCAGTGTTGCCAGATCTCAAATATGTCTATAATCCAAATAAAAATTATAATCAAATACTTTGTTTCCAGAATTAAAGTTGTTGTAACTTCGTTGTTAACCAATATTTTTTTATGAAATTCTCATGGTTTTTATTTATAACAACTAGAAATTCAGTGGTGTAGTCAAATTTCAAAACGAAAATTGCCTAATAAACTTTTGCCGTTTTGGACGAAGAAAAAAAACCATAGAGTGCATTGGAAATGAAACTAAAATTATGAAAATTTGTGTCAAGATACAGTTTTTGATTCTCACTATTAAAAATTTTTTTTTTGAGAATGATTGGAAAATGCGTATTCTACAGGGGTGGTTCCATTTTAAATGGGTCACACTGTATATATATATATATTACTAAGTTCCCTGAATTAATTGCATTTCTTGAGCGCAAATGCGACAGTTACATCCCAAAAACAGCCACTGATTTTGAACAGAGATGAAATAGATAAATTCTCAAAAGAAGCCCCAGATGACAAGTATTTATTAATAAAAATTGCGGAGCCTGCAGGCGTGAAGGAAGAACTTACAAAAATAAAGATCGACGACATTCAAGATTTTGGGAAATCATCATTAGTCAGCATAAAAAAATCAAAAACGAAGGTAGACAGAAAGTTTGTGGTTGTGGATGGGAAGAAACCGATGCCCAGTTTTCTCGGGCTCTATAGGAAATATCGTTTGTTACGACCAGCACAAATGCCTCGAAATATTGCAGTTTCTTTGGGGCTACCCAATGCTAGAAGTTCCGCCACTCTTTTAGCTGAAGCAAATGAAAACCTAACCAACATTATGTTACACGCTGGCTGGAAATCAAGCAGTGTAGCGGAGGGTTACATTGAAAAAACAAAACTTGCAAGAAAAAATATCGCTAACAAGATTGTGTCAAGGGAATGCGAACACCCTCAACATCAAAGGTAAACGCTCAGGAACATCCTAGTACAATGACTAGAAAAAATCAATATCATCTTAGTAATTCAAGAGAATATTTGCCGGCTTTGAATATTGCTAATTGTAGTAATTGCATTGGTGGTCACTATTAACGACCGCACTGTATAATGTGCAAACAAATATCAAACACATTTCTGTAATTTCATGAATATTTCTCTTTTTTATACCAATTCGAACAATTATCAGTTCCACTTCATCATAAGGGAATCGAGAAATCAATGCAACTCATCCTTTGCCTGTGGAGAATTGATATTAATTTTCAACAGAACAGTGGAGCACGTAGAAGTATTGAACGTGTAATTCTATTTTCTTCCTTTCATCAAAAAGTCAGTGGTACTTTGAGCAACTTGAGTGTCGATATTGGGTTACCTTTTATTTCACTCTGGCTATTGAGGGAGAATTTCTCGTGACTGGAATATGATGATCGTTTTAGTCGGTGAAGGAAATGTTTTCCATTAATGGATTCAACTTCGTATTGAACCCATTCGGGAAATGAGAATGTATTTTTTATTCACAGGCAGCCAATATTCGTTGGAGAGCCACAATTCAAATGGAATTGAGCATCACTAGTTTATTGATAAGATATTTCAATGGGAATTTATTCATATCATTGAGAATGAATCATTCTTCATTGTTCAGATATTGATCAAATATCGATTGAAAATAATAATGTACTTCTCACATTGAATGAATTTCAAATTTCATTACAGTGAAATTTTTTTGACAGTTCTAACAACCATTCAAATTTTGTCATTTTGTGTCATATGAAACAATGTCACCCAATCATTTCAACATTACACTGACTATTCCACGCACCTTGGAATTTTCACAAAATCTGACCAATCAAAAACCAGAGACAGCTTGTATTATCGCGAAAACACCAGCTGTCTTTCAATTCTGATTGGTCTATCAGCATGGTGTTTTCAACGACGTAACCATGGATACGGATCGCAATGCAAAGTTTGACAGTTTGACCAAAAATAATTGTAGCTGCAAACGTCAAAATGAGTCGCTTCGGTGCTACTTCAAATGAAGTAATAAACCAAAATTTTGAAGTAAATATACCCAGTAACACAAAAAAATCAAAATCTTATATATGGAGACAATTTATGACGTTCTGTGCGGAACGCAACTACAAATTAGATGCAGAAAATAGCAACGAAAGATTAGCATTCATTCTAAAAGACTGGGCATTCAATATGCGAAAAATTGAGGGTAGTGATTACAAGGAGAGTGTTATCAAAACCATATGGAACACTAATGCAAAATTAGTACAAGGAAAATATTTTTGTGAGTATCAGAGACATATTGATCCCTTCAAAAATATAATGTTCAAGGAGGCGAGGGCGGCTCGAGATAGCAAGAGAAAATTGTTGCAAGCTGTACCCGAAAAAAATAAAATGAGTTCTGTCGCTATGACTACAGATGAATATAGAAATATGTGCTTACAATGGGACGAAGACACGCCAGAGGGACTCCAAAAGAAGTTTTTTTACATAGCAGCGTAGAACTAGCTTGGAGAGGTAACGAAGCAACGTTTTACAAGTTACATTTTTTTAAGGGAGAGACTGACAACAAAGGCAAACAAACAGAATTGCATATAACCCGATATTCTCCAAAACCCGCCACGGTGGTGATAAAACTGTGCAGATACTAAATGGCTCAAAATTTGAAAAATCCTGAAATGTGTCCTGTGAGATTATACCGGAAACTTATATCGAAAAGGGGAATTATTACCAATGACAGACTTTTTCTGACAGTGAATGGCAAGTGGAATAAATATAATAATAATAATTGGTACAAGAATTGCCCTATTGGTATTAATACAATATCAAAACTATCTGCAGAAAAGATAGGATTAGATACTAGAAAACTAAAAATAACAAATCACTCTAATCGTGCCACTGCAGTTAGTCAGTTACTACAATCCGGCGTTAGTGAACAACAAGCTATGGAAATTACTGGACATGGAAGTTCGAACTCGATGAAACCGTATTTACATCTTAGTGCTGAAAATCATCAGAATATAGTGAATACTTTTAGGAGTACTTCAAGTACATCAAGTAATAATACCAACAATACATTGTAGCACCTAATAACGGTCATACTATTCAAATTTTTTCAATTGCACCATTTATAATAATTATAGTCGAGAATAATATATTATGTTCGTGTTCATAAAAAATTATTTATTGTTGTAGGTAACAAATTATAATTGAAACAAATCGTTTATAGTTTAAATAAATATTTCATGCTTTTAATTAAATTTGAATTATTTATTATTATTAAATTTCTTCCACTCATTCTGCCGAATTTAAATTTTTTGACCTTTCATTTTGTTCGTGAAATAGTCTAATAAAATACCACTCGTGATTGAATTTATCTTATAAGTCTGTCTTTTATTTCTAAACTCAACTGAGTTGCTTAAAGAAAACACCACTCGTCCTGCGGACTCGTGGTGTTTTCAAGCAACTCAGTTTCGTTTAGAAATAAATCGACAGACTTATCGCGAAAATTCAGTCACTAGTGGTATTACTACTGATAATTGCATTCAGTGAAATTATCAATCACTATGACAACACGATTGAGTTCGACAACTTCATTCCAAATATATTTCAAAATGTCACGTTTTAGCAATGTAAATGCTCTAAGTATAAATGCGCTAATCAAAGAAAGAATTCCCAGAAATACAACCTACAGTCACAATTATATTTGGGAAATATTTATGTAATTTTGCTGCGAACGAGAATATGAATTGAATGAACATAGAAGCTTAGAAGAATTGGCGTCGATACTAAAAGATTGGGCGGTCAATATGAGAAAGACGGGACCGAATTTGAAGAAGCAACGGTGAAGACAATGTGGAACGTTTCGTGCAAACTTTTGCAAGAAAGGTACTATAATGACTATTATATTATGATTGACCCGTTAAAAAATACAGTATTCAAACCAGCCCGAGATGCCCGCGATGCAATCAGGAAGAAACTACAAGCAGATCCATGTAAACGTAAGTCCAGTTCAGTTTCGTTAAATTTGTCTGAAATTAACAAAACAATATTGCTATGGGATTAAAATACTCCTGAAAGTCTTATGCGTAAATTTTACAATATTGCTGCTGTAGAATTGGGTAGCGAGAAGGAGAGGCAGTTGCTTGTCTGGTGGTTTTTTTTCAAATCGAGAAAAATAACGATGACTCTCCAACAAATCGCATTGAATACGATCCGGTGTTTAGAAAAACGTGCCAAGGTGGTTCTAAAAGCTGTACAAGTAGTAAATGGTTGGTGTCCAATAGTGAAAGACAAAGCTGCCCAGTACGTCTTTTTCATAACTGATCGAAACGAGGCGACAATATTACCTCACCACGACTGTTCCCAAAACCAAATCGACACTGGAAAAATGAATCTGACAAATGGTACGATAATGTATCTGTTGGAAGAAATACAATAAATGTAAAGACTAAATCTGCTGCTGAGGCAATTGGCTTGAATGTGAATCACTCGAATAGATCAACTGCTGTTAGCGAGTTGGCAAAAAGTGGTGTAGAAGATTAACAATTGCTGAAAATAACTGATCATAGCAATCAAAATTCTATAAAACCATACTTAAATCTCGATCAAGAACACCACAACAAGATCATAAATATTATGCGTGGTAATAGATCTTCTATAGTAGAGAACAGCAACGAATCTAATGTTAAGTTGAATTTTAATAATTGTACTTTCACTAACGGTACTTGTAATAAATAAATAAATGTTCCATTGTGTTGAGTTATAAATTTTTTTGTCAAAAAATTTTCCGTTGAATATCTCTCGGACATTGACAAATGCCTCATAATTTTATGACAAATTTCTCAAGCTCGTTGCTTGGTAACAGCCCTCAGCCTTCGGCTTCAGGCTGTTACCGAAGAACGAGCTTTCAATTGTCATAAAATTATCTCGTCTATTATCAATCTCCTAGGGATATTACTACCGAAAATTGCTTGAAATCCTTTTAATATTGAGTAGGTTTCATAGAAATACTATGTATTGCGGATGTCACCACTTTCAAAAAATGTTTGTATAACTTTACCAATCATTGACCGCAGAAACCAATGAAATGCCATCAGTTTGATAGTTTGTTCATACAGGGAGTCCCAGTAATTTATTATTATTTATTTATAATTCATATAATTTTTTTATTTCAAAGCTCTTATTTACTTTCACCTGTCCCGGTGTGTCTGTAATCAAATCTTGCAAGTTAAATTTGACTCACTTCTAGTTGCTCGATTAACGTGAAATTTGAGGTGTTCATAGTTCCCGTAACAATGCATCATGTAATGTTTGTTAGAGAAAAAACAAAATGGCGGCTCCAAGATGGCCGACGATCTCTGTGATTATGGACCGATTCTATTCATAATTGAAGAACTGAAGAACTAAATAGTTCAGGACTTTCAGGAAAAAGTCCTCATAATGACGATGCATAAACGAAAATGCATAGATTGAGGCGTAATTACTAAAAAGCACAAAATAAAATTATTATTAAAAAACCTTTTTAAAGCTTTTATTCAAATGCGCTAAAAAGCAAAAAATTATTGCTTTTGATGTGGGACGTAGGTTATTCCGTGAGTTATATAGATTCAAAAGCTTGTCACTTTTCTATTCGAACTGAAAACCTTGCGCGACAAGCTCTCGAATCTATAACCTACGTCGCACATCCAAAGCAATTATTTTTAAATTTTCGCGCATTTGAATGAAAGCTTGTCTTTGAAAAGTGTTTTCTATTAATTATTCCTTAACGACGTTACGGACCCTCGAAGTTACAAAATGAAAAAATGTTTTTTTTCGAACCTTTTCAAGTGAATATTGAAAATCAAGTAAATTCTGGTAATTAATGATAATAATAATGTATTTGCTCAACTAATTGTAAAACATCAATGTCACACATATTTATCTGATGCAAATAAATTGAAGTACCCACATTAGAAAAACCTTGATCGTGCAATGCTTAAGTATATGAGCTATGAATATATGTTCCCATGCAGCATTATTTGCAGGAAAAGAAATGTTAACAAAATAGACTCAGACATATACCATGTAAAACAGACTCATGGTACACCCCTTCTCTCCTTTGTTTCTCTAGCTATATTTCTGAAATTCTCCCTCAATAGCGAGAGTGAAATAAAGGGTAACCCAATACAGACACTCGAGTTGCTCAAAGTACCACTAACGTTTTGATGAAAGGAAGGATATTTAATCACACGTTCAATACTTCTACGTGCTCCAACAAAAATAATTCATATTACAACAAATAGTAAAAGTAGATAATCATATTATTCAACTGGCAAAAGTAAGGTGGGTAAGTGAGTATTTTGGAAGTAATAAAAAAATAAGTAGGTAGTAATTAGTAGATTTCAGCCACAAAAAAATTGAAAAATAAAAACTTTTTAACAAAAAATTAGACCGACGAAATACGGATCTGGAAAGTAAGAAATAAAATTAACCTTCTAACTAATTTTGAGTCGGCGCCAAACGAAGAAACAACGAAGATCATTAAATTACTCCAAAAAAATTATCAGAATATCACCGCGCAACTCGATGCCATCATTTTATGCCTTACCCAATTCATTTGCTTGTTTGTTTGGCGCTGACTCAAAATTAGTTACTTACATCACTTTAGGAGCTTAGTTATTAAAAAGGTTAATTTAATTTTTCACTTTTCAGTTCCGCTTTTCGTCGGTTCAATGTTTTATTAATTTATTTTCATTTTTGTAAGTTCTTCATGCCTGCAGGCTCCGAGACTTCAATCAATAAATACTTGTCATCTGGGGCTTCTGTTGAGAATCTATCTATTTCATCTCTGTTCAAAATCAGTGACTGTTTTGTGTTGTAACCGTCGCATTTGCGCTCAAGGAATGCAATTAGTTTAGGGAACTTAGTAATATCTATATTATGGTTGATGGTAATCGTGGCTTTCAACATTGACTAATAGCTCCATAGTGAAAAAAGTCTATAGTTCTTCGATTTTTCATTGAAATATGCTAAAGAAGTATCTTCATTAATTGTATGCTCTTTAGACGGCACTTTTTGACATATTTGGAAAAAAAGGACAATCTTCGTAGTTATCTGAATCCATGATACATTATAGTTGATTTTCTTTCTCGATCTAGAGAGCCATGAACTCCCTAAAATTATTCCAAATAATCTATATGATGCTACACTATCGCATTTTTTATTAAAATAGTATTGTGGTTTGAAATACGTTCCAAAAAGTAAAACAGTGTTTTTCACTCGGAACCCCATTTTTCGAAAGTACCATCGATGGGGTATCCTTCCATATCAACTCTTTTTGAGTATAACCAATACGAACACAATAATGTAGTTGAAAATAGTTCAAGTATCTTCAGAAATAACATTTTGGCGTTTCGATGATCTGTAATTGTCAGTTTGTCACTGAATACATTATTGAATTGATCGCGTTGATAATAGAAATAAGTTGAGAATGCCACCAGTTCATAACAGAAACGAAAAAGTAGATATGCTGTTAATTTATGGGAATTGTCGGCAAAATGGAGTTGTTTCTCAACAGCTGTAGGTACTCGGAAAGATACCCCGATACGGCTCGAAATTACTTCAAGCGTCTTGAAGAGCAGTTCCGAAAAGGCTAACAATGCACCACCAACACCAGGCACTCAAAACCAACGGAAATACTTGCCAGAAACGGAACTTAACTATCATCCAACTATCACTCACACCCCAATTGAGGTAGAAACATCAGCATCGCTCTCACAAGATACCCCCAAACCGCGGTTAGGACAAGAAAACAAGATTAAGAAACCAACTTAACCAAAGAAAAATTAAGAAGTTTCTCCACGAAGGAAAGAAAGAAAGAAATAATTTACTTTCCTTATTTTGTTGCGGTAAAACCACACATTACTATTTATTTCAAAATTGTTATATCCCAGTAAAATAACATTACCGTCTTGAGAACCAAATTCAACGAACAACCTCCTGTACTACGAAGGCATTGGTTTTTAATCTAACATAAACACTGAAATAACTGAGATAATTTTACACATTTTTTGGATGCTCCTCTTTTTAGGGACATATATATTTTTATCGTACTTTATTTTATCGGAATTTTATTATTAAATTATATTAGATTAATTATAATTTTTAGGATTTAACAACATCGAATCATCACAAACAAGCGGTTAATCCCTTACTGCTTCAGTGATTGAACTGTTTATTGATTAAACTTGACGTGTCATGTATTTTTTTATGTTTTTACGAAGTAGAAAAACTCTAAGTCATCTCCATAATTCAATATCGCAATCGATTAGTTAAGTGATGGTGTATCGGTAAAAAACCATCGATTAGTACATGTCTCAAACCTCTATAGGTTCATCAGCTGAACGTAAAATTATGGAAAAAAAAATTATGGGTAAAAACATTAATTATATATCACGAAAACAATTTTCAAAACAAACGACAACAATAGTTTGTTTTGAAAATTGTTTTCGTGATATATAATTAATGTTTTTACCCATCATTTTTTCTTCTTCATAATTTTACATTCACCTGATGATGAATCTATAGAGGTTTGAAGCATGTACTAATCGATGGTTTTCCACCGATTCACCATCACATAACTAATTGGTTGCGATATTAAGGTAGTTCCGCCACGAGACAGTTCAATTAGGAAATTATTTTCGACGGAATCGAAAAATTTCAAAGGACTTATCGACTTGAAACGCGAAAAACAATTTTTTTTGAAAATTCCTCCGTTATAGAAAGTTGGCGACTCAAAAAATTAATGTCCCCAAAAAGCGCAGCAAAAAAAAATTTCAGACCCGCCCCCCTCCCTCACCCCATTGCTAGAAATCATACGTCATGGTAAAAAATTATCGTTTTCGATAAAACTTTAATGGGCTTTTTTGTAGTACTCTTTTTAAACTTTCGTTAAAATCGATGGGGTCAACTAGGGGAAGTCGTTTTTTTTTCACGTTCAGACCCTCAAATGGTCCTTCGTCCTTCCTTAAAAAGTCTCCTGGCACAATCCGCATTTCTCTAGGACCCCCCTTTAGGATGTGCGCTTCCCCGTGGACTATTTTGAATAACGAGAGTAGTTATGATTATATCTGTCAAACTAGATGGTCAATCACTTTAATTTTTTTTCCACAATATCTGTGATATCCTGCTCTAGCTCTGCCTAGTTTTTCATAAACTTCTTAATTTTAGTACTAACGGTAGAATTAAAAATGTGCGCTTCCCCGTGGACTATTTTGAATAACGAGAGTAGTTCTGATTATATCTGTCAAACAAGATAGTCAATCACTTTGATTTTTTCTCACAATATCTGTGATATCCTGCTCTAGCTCTTCCTTGTTTTTCATGAACTTCTTAATTTTAGTACTAACGGTACAATTAATAATGTGATGTTTGCCTATGCATGGTCCATATGTTACGTGTTAATTGAGTCAACTTCAATGATATATATATATATATATATATATATATAGTCATATAACAGTCCTAATAGAGGAGTAGCACAATTTGTTACTAATATACTCACACTGTCATACAATTCAAACAATAATTATTTTGTCAAAGACTCCTTCGAATTTTCCTCTTTCATAAATGAGTTTCAACTTCCTTTTGATTTTAAGATTATCAGTCTTGATGTAGTATCTTTGTTCAATAACATTACAGTAGAAGTGGCAAAAGATAGTGTCTCCAGACACTGGAATGATATTTCCTTACATTGCAATGTTTCCGAAGTGTTATTCTTAAAATTGATTGATTTTCTGTTTGATACAACAGTTTTTAGTTTTGAAAATAAAATTTATAAACAATGTCTAGGTATGCCAATGGGCAGCCCAGTTTCCCGATAATCGCTCAATATGTAATGGATGATCTCATTGATGATTGTTTAAACAAGATTCAATTTGAGATCCCATTTTTAAAGAAATATGTAGATGACATCATATTAAGTGCCCCTCAGGACAAATTACAAGAATTGTTACTTGTTTTCAACTCTTATCATGAAAAACTGCAATTTACCATCGAAGAAGAAAACATAGAACAGAGTGTCCCCTTCTTAGATACAAAAGTAATCAGAAGGGCAGACAATACTCTAATCACCAGCTGGTATACCAAACCAGGTGCTTCAGGAAGATTCTTACATTACGAATCATATCATCGACACAGACAAAAGATAAATGTGGTCTTGTGCATGAAAGATAGAGTAATCAAAACAAGTCACACTTCACTAAGAACAATCAATTTAAAAAAACTTTTGCAACTTTTCATCAATAGTGGATACCCACGAAACCTTGTTTATAAACTGATTTTCAGTAGGTCTTCCATGATATTGATCATCCAAATAACAACAATAATAATAATAATAATATAATTAATTCTAATAATAACATTTTGGAACCAACGTTTTATCTTACCTTACCACATATAGAATCTTTAAACTATAAATTCAACAAATTATTTTCCAAGATTCCTAACATCAAAATAGCGTATAAAAACCAAATAGTATTGAACAAGATTTTTTCAAAGTTAAAAGACAAAGATCCTCTATTAGACAACTCGAACTTGGTGTATTGTATCCCTTGTTCTCAATGTGAAAAGAAGTACATTGGCCAAACCAAAAGGAAATTGAAAGACAGAATTACCTTCCATAAAAGCGATATTAGAAAATTTAAAAAAACTTGTTCATTAGCTCATCACACCATGGCTCTGAACCATAACCCAGATTATGATAATGTGAGTGTCTTGGAACATGAATCTAATGTAAAAAAGAGAACGTTTCTCGAAATGACACAAATTTTCAAAGAACCTAATTCAATGAATTCGAGAACGGAAATTGATAATCTCAGCATAATCTATTCATATTTACTCAGTCGTTCTCCATATGAGACAGACCACAATTCAATACATTAACATAATTGTGTCCCCTGGAATGGTGGGTATTGAATTTTTCACTTTGTCAATTTTTTCACTTTTTCTAAAAATAACTCATATTTTCTCTGGCAGTCTCCTTATGAGACATACCAAAATCGTTTCAATTAACATAAGTTGGTACCCTGTAATTGTTTGGTGATATTATTTTTCACCGCATTGTATGTTGGCAACAGGTGTTAGATCTATTTTTCATACTTGTCAATTGTCAACTTCATATACTTCAATAATCATTAATTTTTCATTTGTCACCACTGCCTCTTGAATGCAATATGACCTCCATAAGAGCTCATTTGGAATTTTAAAATGTTTATACACTTATGTTTAAGTAATCTTGATCAATTTTGATCAAAGTTTTAACTATATATGACGTTACCAAGAGTGTTGTCTGTTGTGACATGGTATTTTATAAATTGCTGCAAGTGAAAGGGATTTTTAACCTCACTTTTGTAAGTACACACATGCCTATTTGGTTTTCAAATCTTATAATGTTCAATTTAATTCATTGTAGAGTTCCTGATGAAGGGACAATAAATGACTCGAAAGCTTGAATAGAAAAAAGAGTACACTTTTTTTTCCATACCCATGTTGACTGCATACCCGAATTTAAAAAGGATTCTTCTTTAACTTAGACAGTCGTCTAACCTTCACAACTTAATATATATATATATATATATATATATATATATATATATATATATATATATATATATATATATATATATATATCGGGTTCGGGATGGTGAAACTTGTTAAAATTTAATAGAGGTGTTGTTCACATGTCAAGCAATACGTATGCCAAATTTCAATTATTTCCTAATTTAACTGTCTCGTGGCGGTACTACCTCAAATTGTGGAGATGACTTTGAGTTTTTCTACTTCGTGAAATCATACCACTCCACTTTGAGATACAATGGTTATTTTTTTATGTATGAATTGAAATTGACAATAAACATTATTATCATTATCATCATATACAATCCAGGTAGGTACGATAATTTTATAAATAAAATGCTGCCTTCCAACTGGTATCAACTGGTATGAATGAATGGTTCATCAGCTCACAGACTAAAATAAACGCATTCATTTTGATTTATCCATTCAGGAAAATATATAAAACCCCAGATCGAAACTTCATACTCTCTGTTGGTCGAATTCCCATTCTTTTCGCATATGGCCTGTTTTATAGGCTCTAAAAAAGTTTCATGGAACGACTTCTGGGAGAAATTTAGACGAAATTGTTTGTATTAGCTCAATCCGTCTAACAAAGTACTTTCCTGAAATGAGAAAAAGAAAATAAGTGGAAAAATATGGTCATTTCTGGCGAAAGTCAAGGCGAAACGTAATAGAACGATTCACAAAAAATCTTTTCCCGGAGCGAAAAGTTCCAGAAAAAAAGTAATAAAAAGCAATTTGTTATACTCTGGAGGATGAAGGGTTTCTTTGTGAGTTGTTCGTTGATTTAGATATGTGAGGTGTCCTAGGATGACGAAAACTTATAGAAAAACTTTCAAATATAAAACAAAGAGTGTTGTGAACAGTACGGAGTCCTGGATTTATTTTTAAAGTAACCAAGAATCTAAGTTCCTTTCGAATTCAACGGTTCGTTTCATCCATCAACTTTCCACTTTATTTTGAACGATATATACAAATTGAAAGAGATTCGATTGGGCATTCAGATTCGAAAATGTCACTTCGAATTCATTTTAACTTACTGAACTCTCCACAATGTAGTGAAACGCAACTGCTGTACCAATTGCAAGGATTTTTGGACAAAAGACGTTTTATTTTTCACCAGTCTGTTTATTTTTCAGAAGTTCGAACTTTTTCAATAGTTGCCTGGGACCTTTACCTAATACTTGAAGCACAAAAACCAAATTTCTGAAAAAAAGGGGTTTGAGGTTATAATATTCAAATAAGGATAATGTTTCAATAAATGTTTGTCTTTATCTGACAAACCAACTAATAACATGAATGTCATTCTTATCCTAATTTTTTCCATCTTGTGGGCGGCCATATCATCTCAACCATCATCGTAGTTAGATAGAATTAGGTGCTTCAACTGTTGTACGTATTAATGAAGCACCTTCAATTGACTTTTCATTCAATTGCACTGATGATAAAATTATAGTTTTTTCAAACTATAATAATATTTTTTACTATTAAGTCCATATTGCTACAGAAGACTGAAAATGACTACGGGAGAAAAACTCTTCGATTGATTCATCCACATGAGATGGAAGTTATTAATAACTAAATTTTGGCGAACATGATGAGAACCAGTGCATTCGCCATATCTCTGAATGGCAAATTTTGCTGAGAACGGCCTCAGTTTATTCACCATATTTTACTAGTAGCCACTGAAGAGTTCCACTATTCACTATTCCTGGATCCCTCATCAGATCAGCTTCATTCCGATACGACAATTAGAAGTATGTTAAAATTGACTTCCAAGATTTGATTACATTGTTTTTTCAGTTACAAGTGAAGCTATTAAAAAGGGTTCTAACCCGTGTAGTCCAGCAATATTGACTAAAAATGCCCGAAATTTTCATATAACCTTTTTTATTTGGGCGAATTTTTAATTAATCTTATTTATAGGTTTCAGGGTACACGTCACACCTTACATCAATAAACTTGACTGGTTAAAAATGCACAACAGAAGAGAACTTCATCATGCCACATTTTTACATAAAATTTTTAGGACAAAAACACCTTTCTACCTCCTTGACAAACTCCAATGCAGACAAGAAGTACACAGCAGAGACCTTCGATATATCACTAATTTGTCAATTCCCCATCACAGAACTGTTTTCTTTGAACGATCTTTCTGTTACCACTCCGTTGTCCTGTATAACTCCATCAGACAAAACATGAAAAGCTTATGCTTCACAAATTTCCGACGTAAACTTAAACAATATCTCCGGGATGAACAGCGATAGTCCCATTTTGGCAATTCATTTTACCAGATTATCTCCTCTTACTTTTTTTTAACCTGTATTTTTCTCTACTTATTGTTTTTTATTCTATTTTTATTTTTTATCACAGATCATATATTATTATTATTCATATCATTACTATGATTATTATTTTTCATTATCATTGTTATTATAAATGTACATGACATTGTAATTTGAATCACACTTGGTTGAGTGGAAGAATAGCTATGAGCTAAACTCCGCCAAGTAAAATAAAGTCCATTTATTATTATTATTATTATACACGTTTTAATCTGTTTGTAAATTATTATTCTTCTTTTTTATATGAATTTGTCTATAAGAATTGTTTTCTTTCGACAATAAAGCATATTTTGTATGATTGAACCCGCATGATAAAGCCTACTAAGACTCGATCACCATATACATTCTGAAACAGCTTTTCCGCGTGGAAATTATCAAACTAGATGAAAAACAAATATAATATTCTATTTGTACAATTGTTGGAGCATGTTTGTGGATGATTCCATGGGTAATAGTGTAATGTTTTCCCTAGTGATTTTATATTCTCGTTCAATATCCTTGTTGACGTTGAAGATGGAAGACTTGTGTTGCTGAAATATGCATGGGAAGGAGAAGCAAATATGTCTACCTCCAACAAGCACTCCGCAACGGCAGGGTTAATGTTCCCCAATTTATCGCTGAGGAGATCCGGTGAACTAACATCGTTTAACGAAAGTAATGATAAATTCGTATATAAGCTAGATTTCCCATCATAGAAAGTTCACATTTTCAATGTTTCTAATAAACATAATGATATTTACTCGTAAACTACAATTTATATACAGGGTTTCAACGTTGCGTGGGTGGATGATAGCTGCTTCCCTATTTGAGATAGGAAAAAATGGCTCAAATAAAAGTTGTTTCAAAAATAACTACAGGATGTCCGATAAATGCGTGACTTATCAAAATTATGTTTTTTGGAATGAAACACCCTATATCTTTCCACTCGAATGAATTCCTTTGAAAGAATGTTTCTCAAGAATACAGGGTTGTATGGGTATTGCGGTGAGATTTATGTCACAAAATGGGTTCATTCAACACCAAATATCCCAAAATCAATCATTTGGAATGAGAACATTTTTTCACCAAATGTCCTCAAAATGGTGTATTTGCATTTCCTATTCATAATTTTACCGAATGACGCTCTTCTCATACAGAGACAACCAAAACTCGGGATCACTGTTTACCCAATTTTTTCAATTTATACAACCTCTAAGGCCACACCAGTAAATGTATCTAATTCTTGAGGAACGTATGAAAAAGTTATCATAATAGCAATAGCAATTTTTTAATTAATAATAGACAAAAGTGGTAACAAAATAAACTCAAACAATTTCAAAAAGCGTAAATTCACAGTAGATGTTCAAACAATCTTCCATTTCGAGCTTTACACAAATTTAGTCTATCTATAATTGCTCTTCGAACTTCAATTAAAGTTGATCTTGTAATAGAGCGAAACACTTCTCTAATTATATTCTTCATGTCTTGTGGTGTCGTTGGTTCCTCGCAGTAGACCTCTCTTTTGACATATCCCCCGAGATCTTGCTGCCATCCAGAAATGTATCATTCGACAATTCTGTTGTAATTGTCATGCCCCCATGAGTACAGAAAAAGTTTCAAGCATAAGAAACAACCAGATATTAATAAATATAAACTCTACCTAATTCACTAGAAATGAAAATAAATTCTAAAATCAAATACGCGACCAACCTAATAGACAAAGGCACTTCAAAAATAGATCACATACTTCGGAATGCACATGAAAAGTCACACTTTTTTACTACTGAGCTATTAACAACTCATCACTCTACAAGTTACGCGTATTTAAGGAATTTCAGGAGTAAACAAAGCGACTATAAATTAAAGGTTTTGACAGCTCATTAATGCAACACGACCCCGAAATAGATAAATCATTCGTTTCCATACATTTTTTTGGAGACAGTAACAAGCCAATAATTACTAAGGTAGTGATTTATTATGAGGTAAAAGATAACTACGATGTTAGAAATTTGACCCGCGAACGATCAAAGTCAATGCGTGAAAGGGTAGATGACATAAAAGGCGACGACGCGACCAACAGAATGATTCGGTACACAGACGTTGCTCAAGTAACATGTCCTCTCAGAGAAGGTTAACTTTCATTATAGTACCATGTAGTGGAATAAAGATGAGAAATGTACGAATATAATCATCTTGCAGTGAACTTGCGAAACTATTGAGAAATAAAATTCAAATCAAGTTAAACCAAAATTGCACGAGTAATGACTCCACAAAGTGAATACACAAGTAAACAGAATTTACCCTAATTGAACATTATTTTATCAATGCTTGAAGATCAAGATAAGTCAACGAAATCCTCCAACTGGTAGTTCATGACCTAATAGAGAAACAGTATCCATACAAATATAGTCTAATATACAGTGAAATTCAAAAGTAAATTAACACCTTTCGCGGAATTAACTGAAATATTAATCCAATGAAATTAATATCGTGTAAAACAAATAATCGGGTTAATAAGTTTTGAAACCTGGTGGTATGGAGTAAGTTTCATATATTTGTTTTTCTGGATTTATGGTTGGGCAAATTGAATCATTTCCAATTTTTATGTGTTTTTGAATGTATCTCCATATTTTATGTTCCCATAGTTTTCAAATAATAATTATCAATACTCGTTTTAACAATTGACGTCATTTTTACTTATATTCAGTCTACTTGACTGTGAGACTGACAAAAACTAATTTAAGGTAAACTCTCCACTGTTCTTTGACCATTGTATTTTTTTATCAGTTTATAGAACGGATGGAAATGTTTTGTGACTTTCATGAAAAATATATGTATATTCTAATGCTTTTCCAAGTGCATTATTTCACAATCTTCCTGATATCGGTACGTGCTTCCTAGATAAACGCCCCACATTCCCAAGTATAAAGAGAAAGGGGTAATTCCTCGAAGCCGCTCTCGAGAAATAATCTCGGTTCAATTATTCCCAAATAATTGATGCTCCCTATACATCAAAGTAGTTACTTTGACGAGCAACTATACAAAAAAGGAATAATCAAATATAGTTACCGCATATTTGAGTTTTCATTAGCGTTTATTGGTCTTCAGTTGAAGGAGTGATCCCTCAATAATAGACCAAAGGCGTAATATAATAACGTGGAGATTCTCAACATCTTATCGCTAATTTTTATTCTCTTCCTTACACGTTTTGTTAACTTCTTGTACTTTACACTGTTTCCACAAACCTCTGCTTCAAAAACTCTCGGGTCGTAGATTCCATATCGAACTGCGTACTCAAGACTCAAAAAATCCTGGGGCCCAAATAGTACAAACACCTGCTAATGAGAATGAACCGGAGGCTCTGCAGAGAGATTTCAGGGGAAGTTGGTAACCTATGACAAAGTATAGTTGGCAATAAGCTCATTCGAATTATTCAAATCACCGGAAACCGGCGGGATTCACCCAGTACTGCTGCAGAAGGGAACGTGACTACTGCACAGAAACCTGTGTCAAATATTAAGAGGCACTCTGGCTCTTTGATACAAACCGAAGCCATGGAGGAACATTAGGGTAATCTTCATACCAAAACCTGGGAAAACCAGACAGGAAACGGCGAAGTCCCTAAGATCCATAGGTCTCATGTCCTTCAGACTGAAGACCATGGAAAAACTGGTGGACGGTGCACTGGTAAAAAGGCTACTGCACCAAGAACAATATGCTTACAGAACCGGCTGCTCAACAGGAACAGCACTCCACAAACTGATAGAGGAACTGGAAAACACTCTGAAAAATAAAGAGGGACTAATAGTGGCCCTTCTAGATATATAAGGAGCTTTCATCAACACCTCTATAGACTCAATCACCAGGTCTCTCAGTCGGAGAAAAGTCGAGGAACCCTGCGTGACCTGGATAGTCTCAATGCTGAGAAACAGGATGATACATACGACCCTTACGGAAGAGACTGTAGTGACCCGGGCAGCCAGAGGATGCCCACAGGAGGGAGTTCTTTCTCCAGTCCTGTGGAATCTGATCATGGATGAACTATTGGGGTCCCTGAAAGAAAAAGGTCACAAGTCCCTTGGATACGCTGACGACAATGTTGTCCTGGAACAAGGGAAATTCAACTCCATGGTTAGGGATCGAATGCTAGAGGCCCTAAACTTGGTAACCAGTAACAAAACCACTGGAATGGGTAATGCAGAAGGGAATAAGCAGGCCAGATACAATGGGCCAAAAGGCCCAAGTGTCGTTCGGAGGTACGAACCAGACGAGCCTACCTGGCGAGATTGTTAGTGGGTAACCCGGAGAAACGGGGACGAAGGTACCCGAAAACTCAGAGCGAGTCCCACACTCTATCCAAAAAAAAACATAATACTTTATGTCCCCGGATTATCTGAGAAGATCAAACGGATTGGACTTTGGTATGATGTGTGAACGTAATTTAGAACAACAAACACACTGAGATCTATACTAACACAAACAAAACCAAAACACGCCAAACAAAGTACCAAAAACTGTGTTTACAACATACCTTGTTCGTGTGGTGATAGTTATATAGGTGAAACGTCAAGACCATCAGAAGTGCGCCAAAGTGAACATCAGAGTTACATCAGGAATCGACAAATAACCCGATCAAAAATTGCAGAACATATCCTCACATCCAATGGCGATCATACGATTGAACGGAATAGGACGAAAATCTTGAGGAAAGAACCACATCAAGAGCGGAAAAAATTGGAAGAAACGGCCAAATGTTAGCTCTACTCAGAGAGGAAGATAGATATGGCAGAATGCTGATAAACTGATCTGAACAACACCCCATATATCAAATTAGCAATACGTCACTCTCATATTTTTTGGCATATCTCAATTGACATCCGTCATTTCAAAAAGCGAAAAAGACTCTGCAAGATTAGAAACCAAATTAAAGGAGATTCAGATGATTTCGAGAACGTGGGCAGAATTGTCACCGAAACGTCAATCGAAAACTATATAGAGAAGTATTTTTTGAATTTTCACTATTTTTTTGATAGGCAAATTTAGAATACGACAAGTTACTACTAATTTTATAATTTTCCTATAGAAACTTAATAACAGTAACTCATCGGAGTGAACTAATTAGATTGCTCTTTTTACACTTGTATTGATTTTCCTGATTTTATTTCAATTCCTATTCATCTATATTGGTCACAATTTTTATCTTGCGTATTTTTTCGAAAACTTTGGAAATATTTGAAATCACAGATATGGGACGGTAGTTACTAATTTCTTTTTTCTCGCCTTTTTTGAATATTAGTGTAATAACGGCAGTTTTGAAGACCGTGGGACATTTTCCGGATAAAAATATCCAATTCATTATGTACGTTAGTGAAGCCTCAATAGAATTAGAATATTTAGTTTTCGCGTGCAGAGCGAAGTGTTATTTCGTGAGGTTGATTTGCTGGCG
The DNA here is from genome assembly GCA_018342105.1 of Gonioctena quinquepunctata. Taxonomy (NCBI): domain Eukaryota; kingdom Metazoa; phylum Arthropoda; class Insecta; order Coleoptera; family Chrysomelidae; genus Gonioctena; species Gonioctena quinquepunctata. Next base: position 597,677 of record JAFIRS010000374.1, on the reverse strand, counting down.
TACAATATGGATAGCAATGTTAGTTAAGTTAGATTAGGCTGTTTAATTTTTTTCATAGTATTCTCATCCAAACTACACACATACCAAGTTTCATTTTGATACGACAATAAGAAGTAGGTTATAATTGACTCCCAGGATTTGATTACATTGTTTGTTAGTTACAAGTGACTAGTGAAAGCGTGTTAAAAAATTTGGTTCTATTATTATACCTCCGGTTCCCGTTATCGTACCCAGATAAAATACACACCAATTTTCAATTCCAATTATAAGCTTTCAAACACAACAAGTTTCATCCGAATCGGTCCAGTAGTTTCTGCGTGGGGCTCGAACAAACAACCAGGTAATCACAATTTTATAATAATATATAGATAGACTAGCGGACCCGACAGACGTTGTCCTGTCCAAATTTCTATGTTCCCTCAAATGTTTTTCCCGAAAACTCTCGTCCGCGTAGAATTTTTTTTTCTATGTTTTCCTTTATGTTGTTCCATCTAGATTATGCTTTTGACTCCTTCCGCTTCCTGTTGTCCCGTTATCTCTTTTCCCCTTATCCCCTTATCCTGTCATCCCGTTATCCCGTTTTCCCGTTTTCTCGTTTTTTCGTTATCCCGTTATTCCCGTTATTCCGTTTTCCTTTTTCCCCTTTTTTCTTTATCCTGTTTTCCGTTTTCCCGTTATTTCCTTATCCTGTCATCCCGTTATCCCGTTATCCCGTTTTCCCGTTTTCTCGTTATCCCGTTATCCCGTTATGTTTCCTCCGTTATCCCGTTTTCCTGTTATCCTTTTTCTTTATCCCGTTATCCCATTGTCCCCCTCATCCCCTTATCCTGTCATCTTCTTATCCCGTTTTCCCGTTCTTTCGTTATCCCGTTATTTCCGTTATCCCGTTTTTTCTATAAAATAAAAAAAATAGGGGTTGATCGTAGAAGGGTGAAAATTAAGAGTAATATGAATTTTTTTATTCTAAGTCATGACAAAATAAAAATAAAAATCTTGCCAAAAAAATAGGGGTTGATCGTAGAAGGGTGAAAATTCAGGGTTGTATGTATTCTTGGAAGCTGTATCATAAAAAAATAAAAACAAAGGAAAATTCTGGAAAAAAATATAAAAAATAATCAGGGGTGGGCCACCCTCAACATTTAGGGGGATTATTTGTGAATCTAAACCATCCAGGGCGCCACCCAAACGCATACAAAAAAATTCATTCAAATCGGTCCAGCCGTTTATGATACCGACTGCAGCGCCATCTGCCGGGCTTATTTGTGAATCTAAACCATCCAGGACGCCAGCCAAACGCATACAAAAAAAATTCATTCAAATCGGTCCAGCCGTTTAGGAGGAGTACAGTGCCACACACGTACAGTAGAATTATATATATATAAAGAGATTAGTTGTGTAATGCACAATTTCTCTCGTATGCATTATCGGCAATTATTACTCCATAAACTGAGTTAGTTGACTGATCGATAAATGATGGAATACAAAACCATAATAGGAATCTACTCAATGAAGATAAACGGCGGATGTATTCCACTTTGTTTACTTTAATTAATAGTACAGTAATTAGTATAAAATGACTCAATTATAAATTCCAGGTATCTAAATACATTGAACGAAGTCGGATATATATCAGTAATAAATAGTGAAACAAGAGTCCAGAATAATAGTGGTTTCTGCATTGATCATGTCTTCATAAAAACAGAGAGTTTCATATTAGAGCAAATAATAAATCAGAGTAATATCACAGATTATACAATTGCACTTCAGATTATACTGCACTTCAGATGGACATGTGGCAACTAATAAAGATAAATTCAAAAAATATATTGATCACGATAAACTCCAGAATACGCTACTCAACATCTTTCGGAACCCCATATTTTCTGCAACAAATCCAAACGTTGGAATAAATGAATTCATAGATATCCTCACCCGACCCATAAACGATTGCACAACCGTAAGGAGGGCCAAAAGAAGAAACACAAAGATTGCTAGTTAAATCAATAGATACGGAAAATGAACTGTTCAAAAGTCTCCGAAATGATCCCCATAACTTGGAATTGAAAACACAATATACAAATTATATAAATAAACTCACAAATTTAATTAAAAAATGATCAAATTCGACTATTACCAAAACAAATAAACTCAAATTCAACCGATGTTATGGAAAATAGTTAAATAAATAAGTAAAACCAAAAAAGTAAGCGCAACATAAAAACAATAAAAGATGAAACGGGGGAATTGAAAAATGATAAAAAGCAAATAGCCAATGAATTCAACACTTTTTTCAACCAAATAGGTAGGAACATGGCAAATAACGTAAAAAACGACCCTAGTTACAAACCGCATAGAGCAGTTTCTATGAACTCGTTTGTTTCATCACCAACCGATGATAAAGAAGTTAAGAGTGTCATCAGTGAACTGAAAACAAAAAAATCTGCAGGTGTAGACGATATCAAAGCAGAAACTATTAAAATAATTTCTACATATATTCTAGAACCTCTCACATACATTATAAATTTGTGCATGGAACAAGGTATCTGGCCCAGAGCGCTAAAGGAATCAATAGAGAAAATTAAAAAAAAAACGGTTAGCTTCTTATATATCAAAATATAATCTGATATCGAGTAAGCAGTATGGTTTAAGAGAGAATGTCTCCACCCAAGACGCGTTGTTGGCACTAACTACGAAGATTTCTTCTGCTCTGGATGGGAACATGCCAAGTCTATATGTATTTATTGATATGTCTGAAGCGTTCGACACTGTGAGCCATAGTCTCCTCTTATAGACATTGGAAGATATTGGCATCAGGATTAATTGTTTAAAACTATTCGAAAGTTATCTCGCCAATAGATTCCAGTCTGCCAGAGTGGATGATGTGCAAAGCGATCAAATGCAAATTGAGTATGGAGTTCCTCAAGGAACTGGTTTGGGCCCACTCCTTTTCAATATTCACATCAATGACATATTCTCTATCAGGAGCAGTGGAGAAATACTAGGATTTGCTGATGACACCGCAATATTTCATTGAGCAGACACCTGGCAAAAATTAAAAAAAAAAGTAGACACTGACTTCTTTCAATAAAAAAATTGTTAGGTAAAACAAATTACTTACTGTGAACCTGCAAAAAACCTACTACCTACCTTTTAGCTGTAATCGGTCCAACACGCGATCATTCGATAGCCTCACGGTTACCACAATGGGTCAACAGTATATAATCCTGCCTGAAAGACATGTTGAATATCAGGGAGTAATAATAGACCCGAATCTCAAATGGGATTCCTATATTAACTATGTCTGTAATTAGTTACGTATGATTCTCTACAAGTTCAAATAATTTTTCAGCTCAAAGTACTGTACCATGCATTAGTTGAGAGTCACTTGCGATATTGTATAGTAAGATGGAGAGGGGCATTGAAAGTACATATTCATCCTCAGGAAGTTCTGCAAAAAAGGTTCCCCAAGCTGATTATGTCCAAAAACTATGAATATCCATCTGAACGACTATTTCATAGAGCACATGTATTCGATATTCGTCAGCTTTTTTATAATAATATCAATATGGAATACCACCGAGAAAAACATATTAATTCAAACCTACCTAATCATAATCACCGAACTCGGAAAAAACACCATCACAAAATCCCACAAATGCAAAAATCTATCGGCCAGCGGTCATACCAATATATGGCTGCGAAAATGTATCACTCCATACCTCTCCGTATACAAAAAATTGATAACTTGATTCTATATAAGAAAGAGTTGAAGATCTTCATTCACAGCCAACTTGGGGAAAAGTTGCCGACATGGTAATGTGATTTTTATTTTCAAAACCCTATACTCCGAAACTTTGGTAACGTTCTAATATGTCTTGTTTAGTCTAGCTCTATATATATATAAATATATATATATATATATATATATATATATATATATATATATATATATATATATATATATGTATCCATGTGTGTATACAGTATCGGAAAACATTTATCTGGGGTACAGACAGAAATCTACACGAGCAACAAGGAACGCAATGATATGATAATACCACATAAACAAGAGAGACGCACTGCCTTGCGCCCCTCCTGTTACCCCACCCGACACATTGACTGACCACGTGGCAATGCTACACAGCGCACAGCGAATCGACTCATTTCTTGCCGAGCCTTGGTTGCGAAAACAAAAGACCGTGACAATGTATTACCTTTTGAAACATGCCGCCTATTTACACAACCGCAGAGAAGGTACAGATCGTTAAGTGATACTTTGAGGGTAATTCTGTACAAGATACTAGAAATCTATTCATAGTGGCTTTTGCAGATAGACCTGTACCTACGGAAGCGACTGTCCTTTCAATTATTAATAAATTTCAGAATTTTGGGTGTGTGGCAGCACATTGCAAAGAATGTTGTCCCACAAATCCACCACCGCATCCTAGACAAATACCCGAGAAACGGGAAATAAGAGAAACACAAGTGTGTGCATTGGCAGAAACGACACCTTGTTCGAGTAGACAGATCGCTGACGAAGTTAATTTGAATGAAAGAACCGTAGGGAATATTTTGAAGAGAAGCGGTTATCATTGTTTCAAAGTCAAGACCACACAAGAACTTTTGCCTGGAGACCATTTCAGACGAATGGAAATTTTGTGGAACGATGGTCGAAAAATGCAATAGGGCATTTCGTGTAAATGATGACTTTCTAAAAGAGGTGTTATTTACCGATGAATCGTCCTTCTCAATTCATCGGAAACACAACCCATCCGTAGTACGTTATTGGTCTCGCAAAAATGAACATCTGAGTATTGCTGTACGGACACAGTACTCAAGAAAATTAAATGTGTGGACGAGACTTTCAGGCGATCACGTCATAGGCCCATTTTTTTCGAAGGTAATTTAAATGCAGCAAAATATTTGCAACTTTTGCAAAATCAAATTATTCCTGCAGTTCGCGCTCTTCCGATTGACTTTAACGACGTGTGGTTTCAACAAGATGGTTGTCCTGCCCACAATGCAGGCACGGTGGTTACATTTTTGAATCAATTATTTCCCGATCGGTTTATATGTACGCGAGGTACAATCAACTGGCCACCTCGATCACCAGATGTAGCACCTCTCGATTTTCATTTCTGGGGCATGCTAAAATCGGAGGTATATCGGCATGAGTTCGAATGTGCCACCAATTTAGATGAACTGAGGGCAAAAATTATTCAGTTGTGTGCTCAGGTAACACCAGTTACCCTTGCGGCTACCAGAACGGAATTGTACAATTCGGCTATTGTTTGGCCCAAAATGGTGGTTTGTTCAAACATTTAATAAAATACTTCCATACACAAAATATTCAATTTGGTTTGTCTTTTCTTGTAAATATTTTTTTTCTTTCCATTCAAGAAATAATTGTTTTTCTGTTAGGAATAAGTCATTTGTTTTTATTCTTACAGAAATATCGTTTGCTTTTGTTTATGTTTAAGAATTTTCTTTTGTTTTCGCGGCCACCACGGCACGAGAGATATTTTGATCTACCTGTCGTCCGACAGATTAAATTGAATCAATGATTCAGTTTAATTTGTTCAAATTATCTGATGTGAAATTATCGTACAAAATTCTTCTTCATTGCAGCGCACACATACTCCCGACTGCTGCTGGTATGATACTGACGTTCTGAGCTAACCGCTCTGACTCTCCTATCTCTGTGTGGTGACGTCGATATCGTAATGCTCTCTCAAATTGTAATGCTCTTTCAACATATAGCAAGCTATTCTTTACGCTCTCATGAAACCACCATACCCAAGATAAATACTTTCTGGTACTGTATATACTCTTTGATTTGGATTTCAATGAACTGTTCTTATATATCTGGTTTTACTGTGAAATTTAACTCGTTAGCTCATATATTATTATTATTATTAGGTGATTGTCTAATATTCTAATTTGATTTTTTTAACGTCTATTTCGAAACACATGTTTTACGCACTTATCGATGCATCCGATATCTATTCATCATTGTTCATTGTTTATGTATCTGTCTTTATATGATTTGAATAAATGAATATCTATATTGTGAAAACATTAACAATGTATCTAGTGTATTTCACCTACTGATGATGATAACCCAAGCATGTCTTTTTCTAGAAAAGCCGATCTCACTGTGCCTAACATAACTTTGTCAGGAGTAACCATACCACTGAAGCCATCCATATCGATGCTTGGTATTACTATCAGCAATAACCTTTCCTGGGAAAATCACGTGAGGTCCATTGCCAAAAGTGCATCCCAAAAACTTGGTTTTCTGTTTCGTGCCAAGAGCTATTTCACCCCCAGTCAGCTGCTTATGATCTATAAGGCACAGATCCGACCTGTCCTGGAATACTGTTCCCATATTTGGAGTGCGGCACCTAAACATATCCTGAGGCTATTGGATTCTGTCCAAAAAGGGCAATTCGTCTCGTCGGTGATGCCTCGCTTACAAACTCGCTCACTTGTCTGGAACACCGTAGAAAAGTTGGCGATTTGTCTCTATTTTATAGATATTTTCATGGGCGATGCTCTTCTGAAATATCAACAATCGTTCCTGCTTTGGCAGTCTCTTCGAGATTAACCCGTCAAGTTCAGTCATCACACCCTTCGTGGTCACTTTGGAGACCTGCAGAACATCACTTTCCAAAGACTCGTTCATCCAACGAACAGCGAGGCTTTGGAACTCATTGCCTAGGGAGGTGTTCCCCGAGGCATACAACCTTCAGAAATTTAAGAAGAACACCAACTCCTACCTTTTTCCCTAGGTTCCCACGATGTTCTCTGAACATTACAGGATATCCCTTTTCGTGGGAACCAGAACATAAAAAAAAAAAAACCTCAGTTATCGAAATGCGCCACCTACATGAAGTGATTTAGTGTAGTGAAGGGATTACATGTGCAATTTTTGGTAGCGCTCAATGTTTTTTTGTTTGTTGAACTATCATGATTATCAAGTTTTAAACCGATGGCACAATCCCACCAGAAGGAGAGCTGTCATTCACTAATCCATTGAGATTTTCAAGATTCATACTACTGTAACGTAAATCAACTTAACTTGGTTTAACTAATTTATTTAGCACTTAAAATCTACAACTTAATTTATATTACTACGCCACTGAATAGCTCGATCGTATGGGCTCGTTCAGACTGTCTTGACTCTACTTGAGGGTCGCCTATTTATCTCCGATACAGCATTCTCGATGTTTCGAATTCTGGCATGTTCCAATTGTTTCCAATATTGACCGTTGTTTTCCGTGGCAGAGAGACTGGATGTTTCTCGAATATCTCCGGGGATGATCTCATCGCTGTCGATGGCAACACGTGAGGCGACAGGTCCGGCCTAGGTTCGTTACATTGCCCCCTTCTTAAAGACATTTCGTCCCGAAATTTCATCCTTGGAGTGTGACGATATCTGCATGACTCCCCATATCTGCACCGTGAAGTTCGATGGAAGTAACACTCCACGGTCTTCATGATCGGTCGTAGAAGAGGGTTACAGCAAACCAAAATCTTGACGCCGCTGGATCTGAATATCGCCTCCAGCATACTTCTTATGACTCTCCAGTCCAACCCATCAATACCACAGGACAATTTTGGAATTGCTAGATCCACCAGATTCTGGTCCACCATAGTATCTCTTAGTTTGGTGAGACTCTTCCAGACATCTTCATAGGACGGTTTATCTTGGGAATGCCTCTTGGTAACTAGGTAGTAGATGTTTCTCTGGCCTTTCTTCAACTGTAGCACCCCACCAACTTCTGGATTCTGCTCCCGCAGTGTTTGGAGTTGACCAAATTTCTTGTAGAAAACTGCGGCGATGCCCTGGACATTTGAAGATCTTCTGCCACACAGTGCGCTAGTGCGTAGTCAGCAGGCACCTCGAAAGGTCTCGTGACTCCTCTCTAGTAACCCCATGTAGAACTTTCTGCCCGTTTGAATACAAGGACATAAACTTCTCGAACGTCATATCATCCTCCGGTGGCTTGAGGGTGCGAACTTGGTCATGGTTTCCAGCGTAGGGGCCAACCTGTTGAAATGGACGACCCTTGGTTTCCCTCGGGGTGGCTTATGGATTCGGTACACAAGGTCGTTTATCCTTTTCACGATTTTATACGGGCCTTCCCATGAGTTCCGCAACTTTGGTGATAGTCCACGACGACGTTTGGGGTTGTACAGCCAAACCAGATCATCAACCTTAAATCCTCCAGCGTCGGCCTTGATGTCATAGGTCTTCTTCATTTTATCGCTGGCACTCTGGATGTTCAACCGGACTCGTTCGTGGATGTCGTCCATTCTCTGCCGAAGTTTGCTGACGTAGTCCTCTCCCGCAGTGTCTTGTCCTGGCGGTATCCCAAACTTCAGGTCACAAGGCAGTCGCAGTTCTCGGCCCATTAAAATACTAGCAGGAGTTTGACCGGTTGACTCGTGTACTGCGGATCGATAGGCCATCAGGAACAAATGAAGATACTGGTCCCAGTCTCTTTGATGGTCAGAGACAACCTTGGACAAGTGGCGGTTGATCGTCCTGTTCATCCGTTCCACCATTCCATCGGACTGTGGATGTAGGGCCGTGGTTCTTGTCTTGCGGATGTTCAGCAGTAGACATATTTCTTGGAAAGGTTGGATTCGAAATTTCTGCCTTGATCCGAGTGCAGCTCCATTGGAATACCGAATCGACATATCCATTCTTTCACCAAGACGTCGGCGACGGTGATGGCTTCCTGGTTGGGCAGGGGCATAGGCTTCCGCCCACTTACTGAAGTAGTCCATTGCCACAAGGATGTATTTATTCCCGTGGTCGGATACGGGAAACGGGCCGGCGATGTCAATGGCGATTCTCTCGAACGGGCTGCCTACGTTGTACTGACGCATCGGGGCCTTGGGTCGTATTCGAGGTCCATTGCTAGCAGCGCATATAGCGCACTTTCTGCACCAGTCCTGGACGTCAGCTTGACAATTGGCCCAGTAAAACCGTTGCCTTTTCACTTTCTGCAGGGTCTTCGTCACTCCCAGATGTCCTCCAGGATTTCCGCAGCACTTCCTCTCTTCTGTTCCTGGGAACAATTATTTGGCGTCTGTCTTCCCACCAATATCGGCCTCCAACACACGTTTCAGGATCCCATTGTCCAGAATAAGAGAGTTCCATTGTGCCCATAGGACTTAACAGCCGGCGAGTAACCTGCGACTTCCTGCCATGATGGTCTTCGATTGCCCTTCTTCCAGCTGACGACTAAGCCAAGGTCTCTCTCTTGGTCTTTCTGGATCTTGCTGTCATTCCAGTTGTCATCCATTGCCGCGGTTCTACAAAGTGTTGCTTCTTTCTCTTCTGCTCGTCGGCAATGTGAGCAATCATCTGGACATGGTCTTCGCGACAAGGCATCTGCATTCTTATGGCTAGTTCCGGCTCGATGTTCGATCTCGAAATCGAATTCTTGGAGTCTCTCGATCCAACGTGCTACTTGACCCTCAGGATTTTTGAACTGTAAGAGCCATTTGAGAGCTGCATGGTCAGTTCTCACAGGAATCTTCTTCCATACACGTACTTTGAATTTCCACTCCCTTTACAACTAAAGCTCCTTTTCCATGATCCTCTGTACTAGGCCTCTTGGTGATAACCATTCCCTTCTCCTGTCCCTCCTGGATCTGAGATAGGAAGCTCCAAGTCCCACGTTGCTGGCGTCCGTATCCAAAATGAATTTCCCTTTGGGTAGGGGATAGCTCAGTATAGGTGCGTTGATCAAAGCTCCTTTCAGCTTCCTGAATGAGTCTTGACATTCTTCGGACCACTGGAACTTTGTTTGGCCTTCCGTGAGCTTGGTCAGTGGTTTAGCGATGTTGGCGAATCCCAGCACATATCGGCGATAGTATGTGCATAAACCAAGGAAACTTCGAAGTTGGTGAATGTCTTTTGGGATGGGCCAATCCTTAACAGCTTTGATCTTCTGGTCATCCACCGCTACTCCTTCCCCAGAGACAACGTGGCCGAGGTATCGTACTTCTTTTTGGAACAGATGGCATTTCTTAGGGCTCAGCTTCAATCCGGAGTTCCTCAGTCGCAGGAATACTTCCTCCAAGTTTTTCACGTGGTCCTCAAACGATCTGCCGACCACAATTATGTCGTCGAGATACACTAGACACGTGTTCCATGAGAGTCCCTTCAGTACTGTTTCCATCAATCTTTCGAATGTGGCGGGAGCATTACAGAGCCCGAATGGCATAACGGTGAACTGCCACAATCCTGAGCCGATGGTAAAAGCAGTCTTTTCTCGATCTTCCTGAGCCAGTTCTACTTGCCAGTATCCACTCTTCAGATCAAGGGTCGAGAAAATCGTGGAACCAGCCAACGTGTCTAGGGTGTCATCTATTCTCGGGAGAGGGTCACTGTCCTTCTTCGTGACATTATTAAGTTGGCGATAGTCTACACAAAAGCGTGTCGATCCATCCTTTTTCTTCACCAGTACAACTGGAGAGGACCAGGGACTGTCAGATGGTTCGATAACTCCTTCTTTTCCCATATCGCTGACTATTTTGTCAGCCTCTTCCTTCTTGGCAAGAGGAAGTCTTCTTGCTGATTGCCGGATCGGTCGGGCACCCCAGTATCAATCTTGTGCTGGACCACATTAGTTCGACCCCTTTTCCTTGTCCGGTATCGAAGATGTCTTGGTACTTTTGACTAAATCTCTTAGTTTGGGCTGTTGAGCTGGTTTTATGTCTTTGGAAGAGATGGCAACTAATTTTTCTAGTTCTGTGGGCAAGTTGTTGGGTTGGCTAATCGTACCTCGTACGCCCGGATCACAGATGAAACTGACGAGCAGTGCCCTAAAATTGTTCCTTTCTTTAAGGTCACTGGAAAGTAATTGACATTCATGACCCTTACCGGTACAAATTTTTCAGCACGTAACAGGGTTTTCCCTAGGGCAATCCCTCGTCCAATTTTCTCATCATGAAGTTTGGGCTCGAACATCATCACGTCTCCACTGCTCGCACTCCCGTCCAGGCGAGCCTCCAGGATGGTTTCAGCCCTCTCAGGTACGCTTACATCTTCAGCCAACAGCACACGGATCAACTCTTCACTTCTCCCATGAAGTACCAGCTCTTCTCCGTTGACACGTAGGACGCCGTCTTTGAAATCCAATTCAAACCCTCTGGAATTCATGATGTCCATTCCGATGATTGCATCGTCTTCGATGTCCGCTACAAGTGCCTGATGTTTCACTTTAGTGCTGCCCAATATTATTTCAATCGGTAGCTCGCCATATACAGTATGCTGGGGCCCCTGTTGCTGTGCGTAGCTTCCAAGTTGTCGGTTCAATTCGTTCCGGTGTTCTGGCAAAGGAAGGTCCGAGAATTGTCCTAGTCGCACCTGTATCTAGCAGCATGGTGCAAGGCTCGTTATTGATGAGACCGTCTACGAAAACACCTCTGTTCTGTCGTTTCAGGATAGCCGACATATGCGTTGTTAACCTGGGCTTGGTGGACACAGGCCGTTACGATCCTGGCCCCTTCTCGTCGACCTTCTTTAGTTTTCCTGCATCGGAGTCGTGTTTTCGAATGTTGGACATTTGCTACGCACATGTCCAATTTTGCCACAATTCCAGCATCTTATCTGTCTTTTCTCAGGCAAAACTTCCTTCATCACTTTTCTTATGGCAGCTTCCAAGTCAGCATGCTCCTGTGGGTCTTCTTCAATACTTCGAACTTTACTTTGGTTTTTGCAGGATTGCTTTGCTGCCTCAAATTCCAAAGCGCGTGCCAGTGCGTCTACGAGATGTGTTGGACGAGCTAGTGTCAACGCTTGTCTGGTTTCTTGGTCACGGAGTCCATCCAAGAATGCCTGAACCGCTAATCGCTCCATTACATTTTCCGGTGTGGCTGGATATGCGAGACGAACCAAGCGTGCAATGTCAGCTTCGAATTCTTGTAAGGATTCGCCCGATTTCTGGCAGCGATTTTTCAGTTGGGAGTGGTATACGTGTTCCAAATGGGCCTGGCCATATCGTAATTCTAGATGTTTAATCAGCTGATCATAGTCCTCCTGTTCTTGGGCGGTAAGAGTTTGTAGAATATTCGTCGCTTCTCCACGTAATGCAAGTGTTAGTGCTACAGCTCTTTCCCTGCATTCCATCCATTTGCTTTGGCCGCTGCTTCAAACTGTCGGCGGTAATTTTCCCATGGAGTTTTCCGTCGAATTGAGGCGGCTTCATGGAAAGCTTTCCTATTTCAGAAATGACCTTGACATTTTTTATACCCTCTTGAACTTTATCCAAGTTCAAACTCAAGTCCAGCATTGCATTTTCGTTAACCATCTCTGTGGGGGGCGCACTATTAATTCGTTTTTCCAGCTTACTGATCGTTTCCTTTATTTTGTCCATTTCTGCCTCGATTCCGTCTTTGATTTCATCGCTGATTATTTCCTTCATCTTGTCCATCTCTGCCTCGACGGTTCCTATTCTTTTTTCTAGACGATTCGCCACACCACAGAGTTCTTTTTTTCCAGGCCTTCTGTGTTTTCTAGGAGCTTATCTTCCAGTTGCTTTTCTTGAAGCTTCTCTTCCAGATTTCTAGAATTTTCTTGAAGCTTCTCTTCCAGATTTCTAGAATTTTCTTGAAGCTTCTCTTCCAGATTTCTAGAATTTTCTTCAAGCTTCTCTTCCAGATTTTTAGCATTTTCTTCCAGGCTTCTTGAATTTTCTAGAAGCTTCTCTTCCAGATTTTTAGCATTTTCTTCCAGGCTTCTTGAATTTTCTTCCAGTTTATTCATTACCAAACTTAAATCACCTCCGGGAACTTCGAATAAAAATGTTTCGGGGTCCTCACCTTCTTGTATAAGTCCTTCTGCAAGTCTTTCCTGGAGTACTTGCTTTTTACCCGTTGTTTCCAGTTCCCTTTCCTCCAATTCCTGTTTCAATTCCGCTACCTTCAAGTCCGCAAGGCGCACTTTTCTTGAACACATTTTGTCTTTGACGAGGTATCAGTCTGTTTCACACGAAAAGTTTATCAGTTTGTTAAAAATTCACTTCGCGAATTCTTTTCCACGGGCCACCAGTCTATTGTCTGTTTCACGCGAAGAGTGTATCAGTTTATATTCCCACGCACAATTGTCCACTTCGCGAAAACCGGGCCACTGTCTATTTTCTGTTTCACGCGAACAGTGTATCAGTTTATATTCCCACGCACAATTGTCCACTTCGCGAAAACCGGGCCACTGTCTATTTTGGGCGTACAAAAAGGTCTATCAATTTATTTTTCTGACTATCCACTCCACGATCACTTGTTTATTTTCAAAATCTCGCTTCCGACACCAATTGTAACGTAAATCAACTTAACTTGGTTTAACTAATTTATTTAGCACTTAAAATCTACAACTTAATTTATATTACTACGCCACTGAATAGCTCGATCGTATGGGCTCGTTCAGACTGTCTTGACTCTACTTGAGGGTCGCCTATTTATCTCCGATACAGCATTCTCGATGTTTCGAATTCTGGCATGTTCCAATTGTTTCCAATATTGACCGTTGTTTTCCGTGGCAGAGAGACTGGATGTTTCTCGAATATCTCCGGGGATGATCTCATCGCTGTCGATGGCAACACGTGAGGCGACAGGTCCGGCCTAGGTTCGTTACACTACGTTTGAAGCAAATATTGATACAGTGTGACCCATTCAAAATGGAACCACCCCTGTAGAATACGCATTTTTCTATTAATGTGAAAAAAAATTAATACTTAGCATCAAAAATTGTATTTTGACAAACATTTCCATAACTTTAGTTCTACTTCCAAGGCACTCTATGGTCTTTTTTCTTCGTCAAAAACGACAAAAGTTCATTAGGCAATTTTTGTTTCCAAATTTGACTACACCACTGGATTTGTAGTCGTTAAAAATAGAACCAATCAAAATTTCATGAAAAAATATTGGTTGACTACGAAGTTACAACAACTTTAATTTTGGAAACAAAGTATCTGATTATCATTTTTATTTAGATTATAGACATATTTAAAATCTGGCAACACTGCCGATACAAAGTAGAACATCAGTGAACTTGTACAGTGAAAATCCGAAGCCAATAGCTCATTCCGTTCTACAGTTATAACTCCTAAAAGTATGGTAATGTGAGCGATTTGTGGTGGAAGCGATTTTGTAATAAAAATCTGACTACGCTACTGGATTTGTGAATTATATTCCCTTAAAATCATTTATTTAAGTGTAGGTTATAAGTGTATTAGAAAAAAACAGAAAATTAGAAATTCATTTTCAAGTTATGCAGTTGTTCATTTTTCCATAGCCGATAAAAACGAAATGAACAGAAACAAGTTTCAAAGTATTTATTCAACAATAAAACGCCATTAAGAAAAAACTAAAACTAAAATTAACATAAATCTAGAACTAAATATTGAAATTTTTGTGGCTTCTACCAAACCTCCATTTAGTTCGATACATTGTCGTATCTCTTCCGAATATTTTTCACACTATTTCTTATTTGTTGAGGTGTAATTTCGTCACAAGCTTGTCGTATTCTTTGCATGAGTTCAGCTCGATTTCTTGGTTTCATTTTGTATACTTTTTGTGTCAGAATACCCCATAGAAAAAAGTCTAGTATTGTTAGATCAGGCCCACCTAGATCGCCATTCAATTAAGTCACAACCTCGTCCTATCCAATGATTTGGGAACTGGTCATTTAGCCACTGTTTAACAATCCTGAAATTGTGTATAGAACAGCCGTCGAGCTGAAAATGTAAATTTTCTCGATCCGCAAGGGGAAATATTTAAAAATTCCAAAAAAATGTGCCCGTTTATGTTTTCATGAAAAAATTGACCTATTATTCTACTTTCACTATACCACACCAAACGTTAACTTTTTCGGAATATTGACTTTTACAATTTATGAACCAGTGCGGATTTTCAGTAGCCCAATACCGAACATTTTGCGATGATACTACACCATTGGTGCTGAGAGAAGCTTCATCACTAAACATTATGTAGAAAAATCGAATTTAAACGGTTTTCTTCACATAAAGGATTCAATATAAAATTGAACCAGAGATAGGTAGATCTCAGGTGAAAAACAACTACTTTCCTGGCAAATACCACGCATAACATGGCATAACATTAGAATATACATGGCCGACAGTGAGTAGTGCGTGTCAAAGTGCTCCTAGTAAAAAGCTAATATCATTAAGTGGAAGTGCTTCAAATATTATAAAATTTGACATACAGTATCATCATCGAACCTCTAATTGTTTGCCGCTTCGAAAACTCATTTAAATATGGTCATCACAAGGGAAATTAGAGATGAAATCCAAAGTGCGGTAAATGCAGCATTTAAACAGTGTATGAGCGATCAGCTATTCATAAAAACTATAGCAAACAACGTCTCGGAGGCAGTCTCGAAATCAGTAGAAAAAAAACTTAATCTTATGGAACAAAAACTGGAACAGATAAGGATTGAACATTCCCAAACAAAAATTGAATACGAAGCCAAATTTAATATACAGGATGGCACACTTCAAAGTCTGAAAGATGGCAACGAAAATCTCTTGAAAAAGATTGACTACATGGAACAAGAAAGTCGGAAAAATAACCTAAGAGTTTTCAGCTTACCGGAAAAAAACAAAGAAGACACCCGAAAAGAAGTAATAGATCTGTTTAAATCGAAGATACCCACGAAAATAACCGAGGATGACTTTGAACTCTGTTACCGTATAGGAAAAATTAATGAGAATGGCAAACCGCGTGGTATCTATCTTAAACTGAAAAGTCAAGGGATGAAGCAACAGATCTACCACAACAAAAAATTCTTGAAGGGAACAGGAGTCGTTATACGAGAAGATCTCACCAGGTTACGTGTCGAACTGATGACGAAATCAATTGAGAAAACATCCATGAAACACGTGTGGACAGAAGCCGGAAAAATCTTCATAAATCACAATAATAAAATCTCCATTATTGAAAATTCCAATGATTTTCGCAAAGTATTTCCTTAAAAAAAAAATAAAAAAAAAAAAAAATAATTTTGCTAGATGTACTTTCTCACTAATGTTCCATTACGAACTAAGTTCTACTTTTGTAGAAAACATTCGTTTGAATTGTATTCTATATTATCTTCTCTCTTTTATCTTAGTTATATCTTTTTTTTTTTTTATTTTTTTTCTCTTCTATATATATATTTTTTTTGTGGTTCTTAATACTGTTTTTTTTTCAATTAAACTATAAAACAATATAGAATAATCTTATAATGATAGAATTCATAGAGGTATTGGATGACCAAAAAGATATAAAAACATCATTTTTCTCAACAATACAAGAATGGGTACAGAGTCAGAAGGCCACACAGGTAACAGGGAAAGTTGGTTTATTTCATTTCAATATCAGGAGCATTAAAAAAAATTTCGACGAGCTCATGGTATACATAGAACAGGATTATGATCATATGGATATAATTGTCCTCTCGGAATGCTGGAACTTAGATGAGGTAAGTGACTTTCAAATCCCAAATTATACAGTGTTTTATAATGAGTCGAAATTTAATCAAAATGATGGCGTCATGATCTATGTCAAAAATTCTCTACCAGTTATTATGAATATATTACCATTATCGGAAACCAAAGTTCTGAGAATCATAATAACGATTTCCAAACTAACTTTTGGAATTACTGCTTCATACCGGCCCCCTTCAACGAATGTTCGGACATATATAGAGGATCTGTCGGAATATCTATCAAATATAAATAAGACAGATACAGAAATATTTATGGGGGATATTAATATTAACCTTCTGGATAGTGCCTCAAATGATGTTAACCAATATATAAGCATTTTGACAGAAAGAGGATTCATATCCTATATAAATAATCCAACACGCGTTACAGATCAATCCAAAAGCATTATTGATCATATATTTGTTAAAAAACAAAAAACAACTGAAAAAATATCAATATTTTCCTCGATTATTGGAACGAACATAACAGACCATTTCACTACATCTCTCCTCATCTCAATAAATGAAAAATCAAATGTAAATAAAGAACAAAACGAAAAAGTCCTTCGTTATTAATCAAAAACAAATGATACAAAATTGAACATTCTCATGCAGAATGAAAATTGGGCGGAAGTTTTATCTTGTGATGAAGCACAACAAGCTTATAACAATTTCATTACTAAAATAACAAAACATTTAAATATTTGTACTACACAACACAAAATAATAGCCTCCAACTGTAGGATCAAACCATGGATAACTCATGGATTAGTAGAATCTATAAAACATAGAGATAAAATGAAACTGAAACTAAATAAAGAATTTAATCCAGAATTGAATACTGCCTACAAAAGATATAGAAATGAGCTTAATAAACTATTAAGAATGATAAAAAATGAATACTACAAAGATAAATTGAATGGAAACAGAGGAGACTGCAAAAAAACTTGGGAAATAATAAACGAACTAACAAACAAAACTACAAAAAAAATTAAAATAGGCAACATAAAAGTCAACGATACAATATTATCGGATGAAAGACAAACAGGCATTTAATAAACTTCACGGGAAAAAAAAAAACCAGACCAAAAAACTAGAATAAAAAAAACTGTTACCAGCTCACTCTTCCTCACACCTGTAAATAAAAAAGAGATTATAGAAATTATTTCTAAATTAAAAAATAATTGTGCACCTGGACCCGATGGAATAAAAACAAAACTAATTAAAGCTTATCACCCTTATCTAGTAGAACCAATAACCTATATAATAAATTTAATTTTCAAAACAGGAACAATACCAACACAATGGAAAGAATCGAGAGTTACTCCCATTTTCAAATCAAGTGTCAAATCAGAAATGGGAAACTACCGGCCAATCTCTGTGATTGATAACTTCGCGAAAATACTAGAACATGCCTTGAAATCACGCTTAGTAAATTTTTATGAAAAAAATCATGTTATAACAGAGAGACAATTCGGTTTCATAAAAAAAAGTAGTACCGAATCCGCCATATTGAATTTCATATCACAAACAACAGGGGCCTTGGATGATTCCGAAAAGTGCCTAGCAGTTTTTTTGGATTTTAGCCAAGGCTTTTGATACAGTTTCACACGAAAAACTGTCAAACAAACTATACACGTATGGTGTCCGAGGACCAGCAAATACAATTTTCAAAAACTATCTATCTCACAGAAGCCAACGTGTCAAAATCGGTGACAGCATTAGCAGTTCTCGCGAAATTTCTGTTGGGGTACCACAGGGCACAGTTTTAGGTCCGATACTGTTTTCAACTTATATCAACGACCTATTTGACATTAGAAATATTAAAGGTCACCTCATTTCATACGCTGATGATACAACAATTATTTTCAAAGCTGAAACGTGGCAACAGGCATACAATGAAGCAGAACAAAGCTTAGAACACATACAGATATGGTTGAATGAAAATCTCCTCAATCTCAATGTTTCAAAAACTAAATTTATAACATTTTCTCTTCAAAATAACCAACAGCCCGAGATGCAAAACATTCGGATACATCAGCCAAATTGCCCTAAAATATCTTGCAACTGCCCAAATATTGAGAAAGTGGCGAAAATAAAATATCTAGGTGTATTTTTGGACCAGCGTATGACATGGGATGAACATGTCTCTCATATGGTCAAAAGACTTAGGCAGCTGACATATAAAATATACAACCTTCGTGCTGTTCTTACTAAACAAAACCTGATGATAATTTACAATTCCCTGGTTGAATCATTAATTAGATATTGTATAACAGTATGGGGTGGAGTATTCGAAAATGTACTAAATAATATTCAAGTGGCCCAAAATTCAATTATAAAAATAATCTTTGGAAAACCTAAACGTTTCGATACCCAACTATTGTATAAGGAAACTAATTTACTTGACGTCAGGAGTCTATACGCGTTCCAATGTCTCGTTTGGATCTATTCCAATAAAACAACTCAAAACACGATTAAAACTAAGAATACCAGATATGCACAAAACTTGTCCGTACCATTTTTTTAAAAAAGTCATACGCAGAGAACAATATTTTATTTTGGTCCAAAACTATATAATATACTACCAGGCGGTATAAGAAAAACTTCCAATTTCAAAATATATAAAACAAACATCAAAAATTTCATTATTGATAACAACCAACTTATAATGACCCTCCTGAAAAACGCACCTTTATAATGTAGAATCCGTTACCCAATAAGAATCCTTTTTTAACCGAACTGAATATATTGTAAATATAAAACCACGGTTTTACGTTGCACCAACCTTTTTTACTGTATCATCATGTCCTCATAATATACTATAAATATATCACTACCATGTTCTCGCTCTACCAACTTTCTCTGTTATATCGTGTGTTCGCGGCTTATTATCTTATATTATATACTTAGTGATTATTATATCTGTCCTACCATGTTCGATTTATAAAAGTGTCACCATGAGGCGGAAGATGGGGAGCAAAAAACAAGCCAAATGCGCTTAGTTTGCCTTCCACCTATCTCCGAATGGTCCAAATGATCTATGTTAAACAAATGTATAACCTTTTCAAAAAATAAACAAACTTCAAACTTCAAACTTCAAATAACGTTGAATGATATTCACCTGAAAATCCATGCATACTTCCATATAATATCAATGGACATTGAATGCAAATGTTTCTTTCTGATGAGCTCGATTATGTTTAATTTATGTCGTGTTCACCTAACAATCCGCATACCGGTTTCAGGCTTCTTGGCCCTCATCAGTACGGAGTAGTCAACCAGCCAAAGGTCCAAAGCACTCTGGCTGAAGTGAGACACAACGTAAACAAACCATCATCGATCTTGTAACACCTATAGGTACGCCGGAAAAGATAAACTTTAACTGGCGGTACCTAGTGACAGAAAGATGAGGGCCAAGAAGCCTGAAACCGGTATGCGGATTGTTAGGTGAACACGACATAAATTAAACATAACAAAAAATTTTCAGGTGAATACCAACGTTCTGCGTGGTATTTGCCAGGAAAGTAGTTGTTTTTCACCTGAGATCTACCTATCTCTGGTTCAATTTTATATTGAATCCTTTATGTGAAGAAAACCGTTTAAATTCGATTTTTCTATTCATTCCACTTCACATGGCACTTATCTCTCACTATATGCTAGACGGGCTTGCCACTCCTACTGAGAAGGAATCTTTTATTTAGAAACCTATCGAGGTGGGAGATTTTCGGAGTGTTTCTTTCTGTCACTAGGTACCGCCAGTTAAAGTTCATCTTTTCCGGCGTACCTATAGGTGTTACAAGATCGATGATGGTTTGTTTACGTTGTGTCTCACTTCAGCCAGAGTGCTTTGGACCTTTGGCTGGTTGACTACTCCGTACTGATGAGGGCCAAGAAGCCTGAAACCGGTATGCGGATTGTTAGGTGAACACGACATAAATTAAACATAATCGAGCTTATCAGAAAGAAACATTTGCATTCAATGTCCATTGATATTATATGGAAGTATGCATGGATTTTCAGGTGAATATCATTCAACGTTCTGCGTGGTATTTGCAAGGAAAGTAGTGGTTTTTCACCTGAGATCTACCTATCTCTGGTTCAATTTTATATTGAATCCTTTATGTGAAGAAAACCGTTTAAATTCGATTTTTCTATTCATTCCACTTCACATGGCACTTATCTCAAACATTATGTAGTTCAAAAAATGTCTTATATTCAGGTACTCGCCTTGGGCCCACAAACAAAATTCCATACGTTTCACTTCATCACCTTCCATTAAAGTGTGAAGAAATTTAGGTTTGAATGCTTTCATTTTGTTTCGTTTCAGACATCGCCGAATATTTTCTCTCGGTAAGTTTGAATCCAAACTGCCGACTCGTAAGCTTCTGTTTGGGTGGTTTGTAAAATAATCTACAACGGCACGATCGTTTAAATTTCCTCTTCGGTGATTATTTTTTAAAATATGTTTGGTTACTGCACTAGTTTTTTCAAATGTTTTTTAAATTTTGCTAACGGTGCTTCTGTCAATGGGAAGCCGATTTGGATGTCTGTGATTAAATAACCTAGCTACTTCTCTTTCACTATGATGATTTCTTACAACTCCAATTCTTCCTTCTAATGATAATTCCGAAGCCATTATTAAATGCACGTAACTAACAACTGTTATTTTATTTATGATTAGCTGTCAAAATCACAGCCTACTATTGATTTAGTACAATACCTATACGTATTAGTTCAGCTTTCCTCAAATTATTGATACCTTCTCAAAAGCTTGTTTCAGTTGAGTTTTACAGAATTCAGAGGCAACAATTTTTGTCCTGCTTTCTGTTTTATTATTGAATGAATAATTTTGATACTTTAAAACTTGTTTTTGTTCATTTAGTTTTTATCGGCTATGGAAGAATGTACTACTGCATAACTTGAAAATGAATCTTTAATTTCCGAAAACACCAATAACCTACAATTAAATAAATTATTTTAAGGAAATATACTTCACAAATCCAGTGGCGTTGTCAGATTCTCATTACAAAATCGCTTCCACCTCAAATCGCTCACATTACCATACTTTCAGGAGTTATAACTGTAGAACGGAATGAGCTATTGACTTCGGATTTTCACTGTACAAGTTCACTGGTGTTCTACTTTGTATCGACAGTGTTGCCAGATTTTGAATATTTATATAATCTAAATAAAAATTATAATCAAATACTTAGTTTCCAAAATTAAAGTTGTTGTAACTTCGTTGTAAAATTTTTTTATGAAATTTCGATGGTTTTCACTAATAACGACCACAAATCCAGTGGTGTAGTCAAATTTGAAAACAAAAATTGCCTAATGAACTTTTGCCGTTTTTGAGAAAGAAAAAAAACCATAGAGTGCCTTGGAAATGGAACTAAAGTTATGAAAATTTGTGTCAAAATACAGTTTTTGATGCTCAATATTAAATATTTTTTTTTAGATTGTTAGAAAAAAGCGTATTAGGGGTGGTTCCATTTTAAATAGGTCACACTGTGTATCTCTAGCGCGGTACATTCACCTTCCATTCAAATTCAAATTTTCTCCAAACTTCATTGAGTACATTCAGCCTACTACCCAGTGTAGCCTGCCTCAAGCTTGAAAACCATAGTTCTAATTACATCCATGCTGCCTGAAACAAATCCGCCGGCATGCACACCAACTTCACAACTATTCTGGAGAGCTCTCGGTTTTTCAAGTGGTCCGCTGAAACAAGAGGATGAAATTTCACCCGGTTTGCAGTCAAGGACACTCCCTCCAGAGCCCTTCATTTTTACGGCTCGGATTCAATATCCCTCCAAGATAAGGTAAATACGGGGTAATATAATTGCTCCATAAAAGGGCTATTTTCGGAACATGTCAACGATGGCTTTCATTCGGCAGACCAGAGGTTTAACGATAATGTGGGGAATGGACAAGACTGGAATTTTATGGGGGTGCTTGACGATTTGATAGGCCCACGTGGCTGGCAGATTTCATCGTATAAAATAGATATCAAGAAAATTGCACTCCTCAGGTTGAAAACTTCTAGCTTTATTCAAATTTTTCTGGTAATTCACATTTTATATTTGAATAAAATAATTCGATATCTTCGAGTTGAACTGAGTCTGATTAGTGGATCAAAAACACGTACTTGTGATTTTCAGGGATGATATAATAAGTGATATGATTATTACCGACAAATTCTTGGGATGACTTGCAATCCCAAAGCTGAAAATACAGGATGACTCGTATTTTCGTGCATTAAGTTCACCAATGAATTGATATTCCAAAAAATTATAGGTTATTTATCATTCCACGAATTTTATTTAGGACGACAATATATCGATTAGAAATATATACCAGAAAAATCTGAATTTGAAGTAACTGGTGATGGAAATAATGAAAGATGCAACACAAACTATTCAAATAAAAGTGAAGAAGAAAAAAAAACCTTTGGTATCACAGGGATTGGTGACTTCCTTTAAAACTCGCAATTCTCTGAAACGAAGACGAATATTGGAATCAAACACTAAAAAAATACTACATCAAATATCGAAACAAACTAAATAAGCTAAAAAATAAAGGTAAAACCACTTTTTTCAGATCTGAAATAGAAAAGAATGCTGGATCAGCATAAAATATGTGGAAAGTTGTGAACATGTTCACCAACAATTATAAAGAGAAAACAAACACCATATAAACTTAATTCTGGAAGATATGGTACAGAAATAACTAAGGCAAATGATAAAGCAAATAAAATGAATAATTATTTCTCTGAAATAGGCTCGAAACTTGCATCAAAAATACAAAATAATGACTCGAAAGATTAACATACAATACTTCTAAACTCCACATATGTCCGACCCACTCTATAACCTAAAAAAAAGAATAAAATTTTGTCCTTGAAAAATAATAAATCACCGAACCCAGATGAGATTAAAAATGAGATGGTCGAACTGATATAAGAGAATATAGCTGCACCCTTGTGCCACATCTTCATTCATACCAGAATAGCGCCACAGGCTTTTGAAACAGCAATCACGGTACCAATATTAAAAGGAGAAAGCAAATCATGTGTGGCAAACTACCGACCAATTTCACTCAAATCGGTGTTTTCTAAATTATTTGAGAAAATAATCAAAAGGCGTCTTATGGATTACCTTAACCCACATAATATAATTTCAAATAGACCATACGGGTTCAGGGAAAATCGAAATACCCAGGATGCCATAGAATACCTCACTTCACAAATATACGCTGCTGTGGAATTTTCATAGATTTAGCGTTCCGGAAAAGATCAGATGCATCAAATCGAAACTGTTTTATTGAAAAACTTGAATAAAATGGATCTTGCAACGTGGAAGGGCATACTTTCGTTCAATTATTTAGTAAATAAATAAAATAAAATGAATTAAAATCATCCTGCAACATACCTTATTCATTCTATCCCAGATCTTATTGTTTATGTATATCACGTTGACTTGGTTATATTCTCTATCTATATAGTCATAGAAACATACTTATGAGTTAGGAAATGAATCAGCAATTTGAATATTGCACAAAAATTCATTAAAGCAAATAAACATAAACCTCTCCATGGACAGTCCCCCCCAGGACTACATGGCGTTTCTGTTTATTTACTCGGTATTCATACATATTTTATCCTGAAAACTTTTCTGTTCGTTACCTAGTAAAAAAACATATATTATTATTTTTAACTTGCAGAAGAAAGACTTGAAAAATAACAACGTTAACACTGAAAAGGAATATAGGAAACACTTCAGTTTAATTCGTTACAGTTGAACGTTAGAATGTTGAAGGTACAGTTTTCAAGAAGAACGCGTTGTTATTGCTGACACTTGGTAGTTGTACTTGTAGCTATCATATTGTTGCTAGAGTTAACGTTGTTTGTATTATTACAGTCAAGACAAGTTTCTGCCCCAATTCCTCTCATTTTGTTAACAACACACGTATGGAATTTTCGACGTCATTTCCGGAACTGACTCTCTTTTTCTCGATGTATCAATTACATTATCGGAAAATTCCAACGGTTCAGCTAATTAGTCGTAAACAGCACAGTGGCCACTCGTGATTTCCGTAACAGTAGGATCTGAACAGACATATATAATTACATGTCCTGACTGACTGACTGACAATCAACTCCTAGACCAAACCGCTGGACCTAAAGATCTTGATATTCCATCTCTAAAGGGGTGAAAAGGGGGGTGAGAAGGGGTGTGAAAGGTTCGTTAGTTTTTGAGTTAGAGTCATAGAAATTTGAACTTTGACTCTTCTCTTCAATCAAAGAAACATGCGTTTCAGGGTTTTTTAAAGGTTAAAGGCATTAAAAGTTTGTTAGGAGTACCGTTAGTTTTTAGTTGGGGTCATAAAAATTGGTATATGGGGTCTCTGTTACGAATAAAGAAATAAATTTTTCATTGTTTCTGAGAATTCAACCTCTAAATGGGTGAAATGGGGTTTGGAAGTTTGTATAATAGGGGTTCCGTTAGTTTCCAAGTTGGGGTCATAAAAATTGGTATTTGAGGTCTTTATTACAAATAAAGAAATATATGTTTCAGTGTTTTAGAAATTCAACCCCTAAAGGGTTATAATAGGGGGGTTTAAATTTGTATGAGGGGTTCCGTTAGTTTCCAAGTTAGGGTTATGAAAAATGGTGTTTTATTTCTGTAACAAATGAATGAATCGTGTTTGACCTTATATGAAGTTTCCGTCCCTAAGTGGTTAGTGAATTTTTAATAATCCTCACAAAGCATTACTTTCGCTGTCATATCAAGTATGCTACCCAAACGGATAGAGACAGTAATTTTTTTATCTAACTCTTTATTCCAGTTTTTGATTAAAAAACTAATGATTATGCTACCTTAGCACGGTCAAAATAAGCGATAACGGGATAACAAGATAGCGTAACGGAAAACTGAAAGCGGGAAACGGAATAAATAGAACCCGAATTACAAACAACAAAAAAAATATGAGAAAAAACTGTATAATATTTAACAACATTCATCTTGATTTGGGTTTTGGGATAGCTGAAATAGTACACAGTAATGAGTGGTCTGAGATAACTGAATTACCGACATTAATTGACGTCCTTTTCATAGCTGAAAAATAAATGATTCATAATTCCATCGTGTTGTACACATGGTTGTCACTAAATTGTAGGGAATAGAAAGAGAAAAAGGGTAACAGGGTGATAGAAAAAAATTCAAATTATATGCGAACAAAGTTGCGGCTACCAGCTAGGGTGAGCGCACCAATGGTTGACCAATTAAGAGCTTCTTTCCAAAAATTTACTTATAGATACTAAAATATCAATTTTCATGAAAAACATAAAAATATACAAGAAGAACCAAGGTTTGGGATTCTTAATATCATGTACAAGCTTGAAAGTAACGGTGAAATGTAGTTAAGAGAATAATCATTATTCACCAGTGAATGACCAGCAAGAACTAGTACTTGACCACAATTTTACCCAGTGTTTGACCACTTGATAAAATCAAATAAAACAAGTTTCTAGGCAAAACTGTAGATTTGTTGATTTAAAAAACAAGTTTTGATTTTCGAACAGAGTCTTATAAAAAATTGAAAAATTTTCAACTCAATTTTTTTTAAAAATACTAGTTTTTTAACGAGTTGAAACTTCACACGGGACAAAAATTTCCTTCAATTCCCATTATAATTTTTATATTCGTTTACTTCAGTCTCAATATCAAATTTTTGTTTTTCTTGAGTTTCAGTATTACTCTCAGTTTTCTCTTAGAACATTTTCATTATCATTTTTAGTTTCATTGTCCAATTCTATATCAATGTGTTTTCCTTTATTGTGTTCTTCTTGGTATTATCTTGTATATCTTCTGCTGACTCATCGCCGCCCCATTCCTTCATTTCTGCTTTTTTGAACGATTCCCGTCCTTTCTTGGAAATACGTGAATCGAAATATAGTTAATTGTCTTGATTCGTTCTATTCCGTCTTGATCTCCCAAAGTTCGCGAAGCATCATGCATACATTTTTTGAAATATACTGCCTAATATATTTTCCATGCTTGTTTTTCTAATAAAACTGGAAAAGTGGCTTTATTCAATCAATATCCATCAGAAAAAACGTTTTTCTATTTATTAGAAATATATACCAGAAAAATCTGAATTTGAAGTAACTGGTGATGGAAATAATGAAAGATGCAACACAAACTATTCAAATAAAAGTGAAGAAGAAAAAAAAACCTTTGGTATCACAGGGATTGGTGACTTCCTTTAAAACTCGCAATTCTCTGAAACGAAGACGAATATTGGAATCAAACACTAAAAAAATACTACATCAAATATCGAAACAAACTAAATAAGCTAAAAAATAAAGGTAAAACCACTTTTTTCAGATCTGAAATAGAAAAGAATGCTGGATCAGCATAAAATATGTGGAAAGTTGTGAACATGTTCACCAACAATTATAAAGAGAAAACAAACACCATATAAACTTAATTCTGGAAGATATGGTACAGAAATAACTAAGGCAAATGATAAAGCAAATAAAATGAATAATTATTTCTCTGAAATAGGCTCGAAACTTGCATCAAAAATACAAAATAATGACTCGAAAGATTAACATACAATACTTCTAAACCCCAGTCCGACCCACTTAACCAAAAAAAGAAACTTGATCAAAAATACAAAATAAGACAAAGATTAACATACAATAAAAATATTCGAACTGATATAAGAGAATATAGCTGCACCCTTGTGCCACATCTTCATTCATACCAGAATAGCGCCACAGGCTTTTGAAACAGCAATCACGGTACCAATATTAAAAGGAGAAAGCAAATCATGTGTGGCAAACTACCGACCAATTTCACTCAAATCGGTGTTTTCTAAATTATTTGAGAAAATAATCAAAAGGCGTCTTATGGATTACCTTAACCCACATAATATAATTTCAAATAGACCATACGGGTTCAGGGAAAATCGAAATACCCAGGATGCCATAGAATACCTCACTTCACAAATATACGCTGCTGTGGAATTTTCATAGATTTAGCGTTCCGGAAAAGATCAGATGCATCAAATCGAAACTGTTTTATTGAAAAACTTGAATAAAATGGATCTTGCAACGTGGAAGGGCATACTTTCGTTCAATTATTTAGTAAATAAATAAAATAAAATGAATTAAAATCATCCTGCAACATACCTTATTCATTCTATCCCAGATCTTATTGTTTATGTATATCACGTTGACTTGGTTATATTCTCTATCCTATATAGTCATAGAAACATACTTATGAGTTAGGGAAAAGAATCAGCAATTTGAATATTGCACAAAATTCATTAAAGCAAATAAACATAAACCTCTCCATGGACAGTCCCCAGGACTACATGGCGTTTCTGTTTATTTACTCGGTATTCATACATATTTTATCCTGAAAACTTTTCTGTTCGTTACCTAGTAAAAAAACATATATTATTATTTTTAACTTGCAGAAGAAAGACTTGAAAAATAACAACGTTAACACTGAAAAGGAATATAGGAAACACTTCAGTTTAATTCGTTACAGTTGAACGTTAGAATGTTGAAGGTACAGTTTTCAAGAAGAACGCGTTGTTATTGCTGACACTTGGTAGTTGTACTTGTAGCTATCATATTGTTGCTAGAGTTAACGTTGTTTGTATTATTACAGTCAAGACAAGTTTCTGCCCCAATTCCTCTCATTTTGTTAACAACACACGTATGGAATTTTCGACGTCATTTCCGGAACTGACTCTCTTTTTCTCGATGTATCAATTACATTATCGGAAAATTCCAACGGTTCGGCTAATTAGTCGTAAACAGCACAGTGGCCACTCGTGATTTCCGTAACAGTAGGATCTGAACAGACATATATAATTACATGTCCTGACTGACTGACTGACAATCAACTCCTAGACCAAACCGCTGGACCTAAAGATCTTGATATTCCATCTCTAAAGGGGTGAAAAGGGGGGTGAGAAGGGGTGTGAAAGGTTCGTTAGTTTTTGAGTTAGAGTCATGGAAATTTGAACTTTGACTCTTCTCTTCAATCAAAGAAACATGCGTTTCAGGGTTTTTTAAAGGTTAAAGGCATTAAAAGTTTGTTAGGAGTACCGTTAGTTTTTAGTTGGGGTCATAAAAAATTGGTATATGGGGTCTCTGTTACGAATAAAGAAAAAATTTTCATTGTTTCTGAGAATTCAACCTCTAAATGGGTGAAATGGGGTTTGGAAGTTTGTATAATAGGGGTTCCGTTAGTTTCCAAGTTGGGGTCATAAAAATTGGTATTTGAGGTCTTTATTACAAATAAAGAAATATATGTTTCAGTGTCTTTAGAAATTCAACCCCTAAAGGGTTATAATAGGGGGGTTTAAATTTGTATGAGGGGTTCCGTTAGTTTCCAAGTTAGGGTTATGAAAAATGGTGTTTTATTTCTGTAACAAATGAATGAATCGTGTTTGACCTTATATGAAGTTTCCGTCCCTAAGTGGTTAGTGAATTTTTAATAATCCTCACAAAGCATTACTTTCGCTGTCATATCAAGTATGCTACCCAAACGGATAGAGACAGTAATTTTTTTATCTAACTCTTTATTCCAGTTTTTGATTAAAAAACTAATGATTATGCTACCTTAGCACGGTCAAAATAAGCGATAACGGGATAACAAGATAGCGTAACGGAAAACTGAAAGCGGGAAACGGAATAAATAGAACCCGAATTACAAACAACAAAAAAAAATATGAGAAAAAACTGTATAATATTTAACAACATTCATCTTGATTTGGGTTTTGGGATAGCTGAAATAGTACACAGTAATGAGTGGTCTGAGATAACTGAATTACCGACATTAATTGACGTCCTTTTCATAGCTGAAAAATAAATGATTCATAATTCCCTCGTGTTGTACACATGGTTGTCACTAAATTGTAGGGAATAGAAAGAGAAAAAGGGTAACAGGGTGATAGAAAAAAATTCAAATTATATGCGAACAAAGTTGCGGCTACCAGCTAGGGTGAGCGCACCAATGGTTGACCAATTAAGAGCTTCTTTCCAAAAATTTACTTATAGATACTAAAATATCAATTTTCATGAAAAACATAAAAATATACAAGAAGAACCAAGGTTTGGGATTCTTAATATCATGTACAAGCTTGAAAGTAACGGTGAAATGTAGTTAAGAGAATAATCATTATTCACCAGTGAATGACCAGCAAGAACTAGTACTTGACCACAATTTTACCCAGTGT
This sequence comes from Gonioctena quinquepunctata, assembly GCA_018342105.1. NCBI lineage: Eukaryota > Metazoa > Arthropoda > Insecta > Coleoptera > Chrysomelidae > Gonioctena > Gonioctena quinquepunctata. The sequence goes on along the minus strand of JAFIRS010000374.1, from coordinate 567,910 downwards.
TTGACCACTTGATAAAATCAAATAAAACAAGTTTCTAGGCAAAACTGTAGATTTGTTGATTTAAAAAACAAGTTTTGATTTTCGAACAGAGTCTTATAAAAAATTGAAAAATTTTCAACTCAATTTTTTTAAAAATACTAGTTTTTAACGAGTTGAAACTTCACACGGGACAAAATTTCCTTCAATTCCCATTATAATTTTTATATTCGTTTACTTCAGTCTCAATATCAAATTTTGTTTTTCTGAGTTTCAGTATTACTCTCAGTTTTCTCTTAGAACATTTTCATTATCATTTTTAGTTTCATTGTCCAATTCTATATCAATGTGTTTTCCTTTATTGTGTTCTTCTTGGTATTATCTTGTATATCTTCTGCTGACTCATCGCCGCCCCATTCCTTCATTTCTGCTTTTTTGAACGATTCCCGTCCTTTCTTGGAAATACGTGAATCGAAATATAGTTAATTGTCTTGATTCGTTCTATTCCGTCTTGATCTCCCAAAGTTCGCGAAGCATCATGCATACATTTTTTGAAATATACTGCCTAATATATTTTCCATGCTTGTTTTTCTAATAAAACTGGAAAAGTGGCTTTATTCAATCAATATCCATCAGAAAAAACGTTTTTCTATTTATTTCAGCTTCTTCGATTGCAGAAGGTTCGCAAATATGGGAATTTCCAACGTATTGTAAACTACACATTCTTCAAAAAAATAAAAATGTATTAATACTACTGGAAATTATAGCAGATATTTTACATTTTACGGAAGGATATTGTGTTAGAAAATCAACATCAGATTTAACACACACAGAACACGATATATCTATGTATTCATTACATTGTTAATCACGTTGATAGTTATGTTTGAACACTTGAAAATAAATCTCGATTAGGTTCACTGCATCACTGAAATAAATCAACCTCTCAAATAGCAATAATAATTCAAAAGCTTTGAATCTCAATTATCACCCCTTTCTGACCCACTGTTCGACAGATTTTCACCACAGCACTATTCAACCCTCGTGAGTTACTCCTTTCAATACTTTCTGTTTTTTTCCTTTCCATCCTTCGTGTTTGTTTTGAATCCCAGGATCAATAACCTGCTCATCTCGGGATGTATAAAAAACATAAAGGGTGAAATTCCGTCGGACTCGAGTATTTCGCAAACCCATCTTTCATCGGAGAATATGACTGGAGGGAGCGTGCGAGCACGGTGTTATCTCATTCAATATTTTCGCAACTCTGTGGGAGCTGACGATGTCGAAAATTCGATCTATTCGCGTTAACAACTTCATATTGGAGATTTATTTCTTTTTTTTTGTCTACAAAAATGGTCGAAAATTTTTCTCCCGTTTTGTACGATGCGGGCATACTTTGTTGGGTTCCATATGCAGAATCTACTTGATCTATTAAATGATCTTGTCATTTCTATTTTTTCATTGAGGGAAAAATACGTTTCCAATTCACTACCAGTCACTCGGATGAATCAGGAACTTACTCAAATGCGTAATACGCTGAATGGGTTAGAAACCATACAAGATGTCGACAAAGATACTTGTTCTCTAAATGCATACAAATCATTGAGTAGAGACTATAAAAATCAAATAATAATTTGCAAAACTGAAGCCTACAACAGCTATCTACTCAACTCCACGAATGTCATGAGGGATAGTTGGAACATAATCAACCATGATGGTAATAGAAATAGAAAAAAGCAAATTGAGTCCAATATACCGGTGGATCAATTCAATATATCTATTTTACTTCTATTGCCGAGCAAATCATAAGCTCTCTACCTCTCCTTTCCCATGAATCCACCTGAAAACAATAAAAACTCCTGTACACTCGTTTGTTTCAAATCCGATGAATCCTGCTGATCTTTATGATATTATTCTAGGCATGGAGAATTCCAACGCTTTTGATGCTGAACGAGCTGAACAGTAAAATTATCAAATCTGCTATCGGACATTCTTGCCGATCTTTTGGCTATGCTAATAAATAACTGTTTTTCCTCCGGAACTTTTCCTAGTACATTGGAGTACTCTGTAGTCTTACCGGTTCTGAACATGACATTAACAAGTTTCAACCTATTTCGATTATACCGATATTGGGTAAAATTGTTGAAATAATTCTCAAGCAACAACTATATAACTTCCTCGAAAGCAACTCTCTCTTATGTCCTGGCCAATTTGGTTTTCGGAAAAATCGATCAACAACCCAGGCTCTTCTGAAAGTAGTTTCAGACATAGTCAAGGGCCTGGAGAAAGGCAAACAATCACAACTTACGCTTTGCGATCTATCTAAGGTCTTTGACTGTGTCTCACACGTTATCCTACTACAAAAGATGTATTCATATGGTATTAGAAGCCTGGCACTGGACTTCTTCGAATCCTATCTGGGTGGTAGAACCCAAAGTGTTAGACTTGGTGGAGATCTCTCTAATCGTAAGATCATTTCCCATGGTGTCCCTCAAGGCTCTGTTCTGGGCCCCCTCCCTCTTTTTGATCTATATTAATGACCTCTCCCACTGTACCTCACCGATCAAGAGCGTTTTTATCGCTGACGACACAACATTTATCTCCCAAAGTACTAACCTAGAAAACGTAAGTACTTCAGCTGTTGATATATTAAATGTAGCTGAAGCATGATTCACATCGAATAAGCTGAAAATCAATAACTCAAATATTTCTCTGGTAAATAGCGTCAAATTACTTGGCGTGCAACTTGATGATAGATTTAACTGGGCTCCTCATATAGAGTCTTTAACTGAAAAATTATCAAGTAATACCTTTATGATTCGACGTTTGAGGTATTGCGTTAGTTTGCACGTACTCAAATCATGATACTTTGGTTTATTCCAAAGTCACCTGGCTTATGGTATTTTATTATGGGGTGGCTCATGCCACGCTCATGAAGCTTTTTTAGTGCAAAAAAGGGTTATTAGAGTCATGGAAGGAGTTCATCATCACGAACACTGTAGCCCTCTTTTTGCTAATCTTCAAATTATGCCACTTCCTACTCTATTTTTATATTCATCCTCACTTGAAATTCATGAAAACAAAAGCAAATACACTGTGAAATCAGAAATGCACTCTTACTCTACTAGCAATGCAAATTCTCTCACGACACCCAGTTGCAGGCTCCTGATGTCACAAAAGAATTCTCTGAATCTGCAACTTTATAACAAATAACCTCCAAAGATTAAGGGTCTCAACCTATATCAGTTCAGAAACAGATCAATGAGTATCTTGATCTGAGCATTACTGAACTCGAACTCTTGTGATAGACTCTCCCCTAGTCTATCCTTATATCTTATATTATATTTTATTCTTAGTGAAATTTTTTTACTTTATACATGTCTATATAAATTTTACTATTTTGACGACCCACTAATTCTATGTTTATTAGTTTGGAAATAAATATATATCTATCTATCTATCCATCCTGGATATTTGTTTATAAACATTGTGTCCCAAAAAGTTGTCTACAGGTGGAAATAAGTTTATTTTTCACAACTGGCATTAAACATTGTTTTCTCTATACCTCGGTCGAGAGTACGTACCTTCTATATCGATTTTAAAGTAGAAAGCCTTGTATTCATGCATCGGTGTCATCGACAACCACGCCGGGAGCAAATATTTTTCATGTTTCCGAAAAAGATGAGAAATAACATTCTTGTATTTGTGATAATATAATCAATTGCCGAAGCACTTATGTTTCCCCTTATATTAGCAAAACGAGTAGGTGGGGTTATGAGTGATTCGAGGTTGTGCGATTCCAGAATTTCACACAATATGTTTCTGGATATGCTCGGTTTCAAGAAATTGATGTTGAGACCTCAGCAAATGATCATATGCTTATAACCATTACTTAAAGTATCGAGAATCCTACCGAAATTCATGAAGAATGAATCCATATTGGCATTATTAGGTCGATATATGACTACAATGCAGAAGTCATTATCTACTGAGATTGCACTCCATTCGATGGCTAATTCTTTTAACTTTCTTGGTTTTTTGGCGAAAATTCAGAAGTTTTATTTCAACCAGTATGACGACACCCCCATGACATTTCGTAGTTCTACAGAAATTTGTGACTGCTTGGTAACCAAAAACTTTTATCATATCAATATTTTCACAAGTTGGCCAATGTTCAGAGAGCGGGACCAAATCTGGTTTATGCTCTCCTAAAAATGCGTGTAATATGTTCAAATTATTATTGAAGCATTGTATATTTGAATGTATCATTTTAAGATAATTATTCAAATTTGAAAAAACCTGTTTGAGTTTCATCCTGATTCCTGGTCAGGCTGAACAGGCCTCTTGATAAAAATGTGTCTTCTTTTGGAATATAAATCTATTCACCATTGTCCCATCCCATATTTCAAGGTTATATACTTCCTGGGCATGGATAATTGGAAATGTTACTATCATAGAGCATGTTCTTTCATTTTAAATCGACGAAATGAAAAAGAAGGAGGTTCTCTAGTCAATGCGTATATTTTTTCACAGAGCAATTCGATTCCGATGATTCTTCTTTTATTGGATGGGGTGTGTTTCGAAGTTGGTCCCATTTGAATTTGAACAAAAAAATCCATCCCGAAGGTTAGCAAAATGGAGGATATAGATCGTTCACCCTCTGAATTTTTTTCCGTTAACCGATTCTATCAGGCATAACTTTGTAGTGGGTTTTCCGATTTGGATAGGATTTTTTTTTATTAGATATGGTATACCTCATAATTGATTATACATCAATTTGGAATGAAATAATCCACCCCTATGGGTAGAAAAATAGGGGATGATTGATTTTTCACTTGTGAACATTGGCACACATATGTATTTGACATTGACAGATCCTCCTACATCCGTCACAATAATTACATTCTATGAAAGGATGAGAGTGATGAAATCAACTAACCAAAACTTTCTAAAATAATTTACATTCTATAACAATAAGGGCCATCATTATAAAGTCAGTTTAAACTCTTGAGTGACGACATCAAGTTTAAACCTTCAACCCTACCCCAGGTATGGTTTAAGAATTGGAAACGTTTAAGTAGGTTAGCAAACAGGACAAGAAATAATAAAAATTGACATCTTGAAATTTATTCAAACCTTGGAAATTCGTTTTGAAATAAGTTATACTTTGAATATAGAAATACTATGAAATATTCAAGATATGTTTGTGTTGATTATTTCTTCTCAAGCTTTCAGCTTCTCTTTCCATTCAACCTTGTCGGACTTCTTACATTCTACTATATCATTGCATTTTCTAGCCAATTTTGAAAAATTGCATATTCTTTCCGTTTCCCCATATGAAAATGCATAGGGAATGTTCACATGTATCCACCTTTCATGAATGTATCCCATCTTGAAACTAATATACCTAGTTTATATCAACAACTCATCTGCAATTCCCATATTAACTAAATTTATTCCACTTTCATTAGAATTTGGAGGTTACCTCACGTCACTTTTCACAAAACAAACAGTCGTTACGATAAAACACCATAACGCCAAGTTACTGATGAAATTTTTATGCATCGAAAACTAAAATATTTTGTGTTTTTATGAAACGACTTTTTCACCACATTCAGTTTAAACTGGAAGATAAACTGGTTTAGGGTTTAAGGAGTTTGAACTGACATTATAATAATGACCCAAAGTAGTTGAAGTAGATAATCTTATTACTTTACAGTTAATAGTTGAAGTAAGCTAGGTAAGTAAGTATTTTGGAAGTAATCAAAAAATAAGTAGGTAGTAATTAGTAGATTTCAGCCACAAAAAATAAAAAAATAAAAACTTTTCAACAAAAAATTGAACCGACAAAAAAATCAACTGATAAGCAAAAAATAAAATAAACCTTCTTAGTCTTAATGATAATTGAGCTCCCAAACTAATGTGAGTAACTAATTTTGAGTCGGCGCCATACAAACTAGCAATTGAATTAGGTAAAGCGTAAAATGATTGCAGCGAGATGCACAGCGGCGTTTTAATTACTTCTTCAAAGTAATACAATGATCTTCGATCATTGTTTGTTTGGCGCCGACTCAAAATTAGTTACTCACATTAGTTTAGGAGCTCAATTATCATCAAGACTGAGAAGGTTTATTTTATTTTATGCTTCTCAGTTGATTTTTTCGTCGGTTTAATTTTTTGTTAAACAGTTTTTTATAGAGAGGTTTACATGTGAATGGAATATGCGAAGCAGTTTTTTAAGAACTCCTAATAAGTTCGTTGGAGTAGTTTCAGGAGGCAGTCTGTATACATGAAGATATCCCATTTTGGAGACCGATTTTACTGTTCGATTCTATAACAGGTTTTCTGTAGGGCCGCCGTGTCGATGAATGATAGTTCGATTTATTCTGTGTTTCCTCTATTGCTCTTTTTGTAGCGTGATTCACTTCGTCTAGTTTAAAGATTTGAGGGTTTTTATCAGAGTGTTCTCATTTGGGGATCAAATTTCATTCGATCCTTGGAGAGTACTCCTTAACATCCTTCTCATGTACAGTGTGTGCCTAAAAAAGTCGTACAGCAGTTACAGGCTTGTCAATCTTAATTAAACTTCTTATCGACTTTGACAAGTCTTTGACAAGTACTGTCAAAATTGAAAGTATTGTGTACGTGTACTACTTTTTTATGAAATCTGGAACATCATAGGCAGGTTTACACCATACAAACCGTGTACGACTTTTTTATGCACACAACTGTACTGTTGACTATTATTCCGAGAACTTCACCCAACTTATCCCACTTCTTATGGCTCCCAAAGTGTTTTCATTAAAATAACAGGGCATCCTTTCGTGAGCCGAAACATTGGTGAGATTTATAATATTATGGAGTAATTTCAGGTCACGAATATAATAAAGGGGTAATTCGAACTTTGATTCATTTAATGGAAATCGAAGGGAATGAAGAAATAATAATTTCTATACATATCCAAATGAAAATGGTGATGATGATGAGAATCCCGTATATTTCCAGTTAGTTTGATCAAACTAAAAAGAATTCCTATCATGGAATATTATCATCATAGATTTTTCCAGTGGAATAACTTCAAACGAAACTTTCACAGTGATAATCAGTAAATTGGCTACTCTCCAACATATCTCGAGTTCACCAAAAATTAGGCCACTTTGAGTGTGTGAACTCATACATGAATAATCGTTTACCCTGATAGTTCCTAGGTTATCCGGAAAAGAATGACATAAAATACTGGTCCAATTTCCACCACCCTCTTATGGATATTATGATCGCAGTGAATATTTTTCTAGAACTTCCATTTATGACTTTATCAAATGGGTAGCACACCCAAGTTATCGTTCTCAACTGGTCCAGAATATTTTCATCCATTGCGTGACACCAAAAAGCGTTGATAGTAATAATTGATTTCTAGTACCCAAACATTTTTTTTCTTGTTATCAACATATATCTCTCAACATCGTTAACTATAAAAAATACTGGGAGTTTTCGTTTCCATTTGGTATTATTTATATAATTTCTACTGAAATGTACCCCACTAATCACGTTTCTGTGCGTTTCTAGTATGTACATTGCCCTGTGAATGAGAATATGAATACCGTTGGAAAGGAGAGAAACATTCTCAATTAAATATTGAATATAAATATTTTTCTGTGAATTGAAAAATCCACGATAAAAATCAGTAATGAAAAAACTTCTTGAAGACAAGCTTTTATTCAAGCAGTGCACGAAACGTATAAAATAAGTTTATGTCATCGCTGACAATGATTTAATCATTTTTCGTTTGATTATTTGGTTTCAAAAAGCTTGTCGCGCGAATTGCAATAAAATTAGTACTTCGACAAGTTGTTACTTACCAACCAATCATTGTCCAATGAAATCAATTGGTACTTACTCATAAACACATCGCGTGACAAGCTTTTTGAAAGATATTCATTCAACAAAAAATAATTAAATCATTGTCAGCGATGACTTGAACTCATTTTACACGTTTTAGTGCACGGCTTAAATAAAAGCTTGTCTTCAAAAAGTTTTTTATAAGTTATTTTATTTTTTGCTTTTTGATTAGTTCGCCTCAATCTGTTCATTTCTAGTCGAGCATCGTTATTACAAGGTCTTTGCCCTGTGAGTTTTGAGCTGAAAGAAATCATGATCTCCGACCCCAAAAACTCCCACACACCAATTTTGAATAAAATCTGACCATAATCTCAAAACTCGACTGCCATCCTGGAGTCGCCATTTTTAATCTATAGATTTTGACAAAAAATTCATAACCTCCTAATCTGAACACCCCCACATACCAATATTGAATGAAGTATGACCATAATCAGAAAACTGATTCTCCATCTTGGAGCCACCATCTTGAAATTATGAATTTTGACGAAAAATTCGAAATCATCGACCGCGAAAGCCGCCGCATACCAAGTTTGAATCGAATCGAAACATAATCACAAAATTCGTACCCCATCTTGAAGCCACCATCTGGAATTGATGAATTTCGACAAAAAATTCATAATCTCCGACCCCGAAAACCACCGCATACCAATTTTGAATTGTATTGGACCATAATCACAAAACTCGTCCTCCATCTTGGGGCCATCTGGAATTGATGAATTTCGACAAAAAATTCATAATCTCCGACCCCGAAAACCACCGCATACCAATTTTGAATTGTATTGGACCATAATCACATGACTCGTCCCCCATCTTGGGGCCGCCATCTTGAATTTATGAATTTTGACAAAAATTTCATAATCTCCGACGCCAAAAACCATCACATACTAATTTTGGATCGAATCGGACAATAATTACAAATATCGGCCGCCATCTTGAAGCTGCCATTCTGTTTTTTCTCTAACAAAAATTTCATAAGCATAAATTCACCAGAATAGTGAACACATGCCAAATTTCCTATGAATCGGACGACTAGAAGTCGGTCAGAATTCAGTTGCAACATTTGACCGGGAAATACATACATACAAACATTACAAGTTAGTAAATAAAAGCTTGTGAAAGTGAAGTTATTCTTGTAAATATCTAACAGAAAACAACTACTACACCGGTTAAAGCCACGTTGGGAATTGAACTACATCTGAAAGATATTTTGAAAGGACCCTAACTCAAAAAAAAAATCTGGAAGTAAATTTTTTTTATTCCAGTCTTGATCTAGAACTCATATATGAGTATATTTTTTTATTAATTTTCATTTTTAACTTTTTAGTTTTGTTTTTATTGATAACCAATAGAAGATTGTTTTTTTTTTCGTCTATTTATTTTTTAGTATTCATGATGTTAATCATACTATCTAATTTATTTTTGAATTTTGACAAAAAAAATCATAATCTCCGACCACGAAAACTCCTGGATACCAATTTTGAATAGAATCGCCATTTTGATTTTTTTCCCAACGAAAATTTCATAATGCATTATTACCGGAATTATGTACACCTGCCAAATTTCAAATCAATTGTACGATTAGAAGAGGGGTCAAATTTAACTTGCAAGATTTGATAACAGACAAGCAGACACACATACAGACTGACACCGGGACAGATGAAACTCACAATGAAAGTTTGTAAAAAAAATCTTGGACCCCAAAAACCCCCACATACCAATTTTGAATAGAATCGGACCATAATCACGAAACTCGTCCCCCATTTTGGAGCCGTCATATTGAATTTTGACAAAAAAATCATAATCTCCGACTTTGAAAACCCCTAGATACCAATTTTGAATAGAACCGGACCATAATAGCAAAAATTGTCCGCCATATTGGAGCCGCCATTTTTTTTCCCAACAAAAATTTGATAATTCATTATCAACGAAATTGTGTACACCTGCCAAATTCCAAATAAATCGGACGATTAGAAGTGGATCAAATTTAACTTGCAAGATTTTATTCCAGACAGACAGACACATAGATATGCAGACAGGTGAAACTAAATGAAAGCTTGTAAAAATTAACAGCTGCAGTCTTGGATGAATTAAATTTCAACTTGTTCCGTTGACACCAATAGTGCGATTGGCACTTGTTATCAGTTTTTCAATATCCCTGCCAGTTACTGTGATAGTGGCATCATCTGCAAACATAATTATGCGACAATTTGTAACATACTCTGGCAAGTCAATTGCGTATATAGGCCCAAGGACTGATCCCTGGGGAACTCCCGGCCTAACGTCCTCAAAACTGGATCTCCATCCCATTTTACACTCATAGTACCCTCAGGTAGATATGATTCCAGCCATTTCAAGACAGTGTTAGGAAAACCAAGATATGATAGTGTTGCTGTTGAGAATTTTGAAGACACTGTATCGAATGCTTTCGATAAGTCGAAAAATAAGGACATTACAAACTTATTAGAATCAATTTCTTCATAAATATAATTGAGTTAATGGTTGGTTGCAATTTCAGTTGATCTATTTTTTCTTGAATCCATGTTGGTTTTCATATAATACATGATTTTTTTTCAAATAGTTCAAGGACCTAATTCAAACAATGTTTTCATTCAGTTCAGATAGCCATGATAGAGGAGAGATTTGTCTATAGTTGTCAGTTCCACACAGTCTTCCTTTTTGCAGAGGGGTATCACTAGTGCTTTTTTTTATTCCTTTGGGAAATATCTTCGAAAGAAGGACTGATTCAATAAGTATGTTGGAAGAGTAATTATGACACTTCAATTCTGAAGAAGATATATTATACGGAAATTTCTAGGAACTGAGCGTTGCAGTGAAATATTTTGACAAAATGATTATTCATGGCAAATTCGGCAGCATTTGAGAAATTGTTTGCAAATATTTCTGTTATTTGATTCAAGTCTCAAATTTCATCTGAGTTATGACGTACCATGATAGTTCTGTCATGCGCCTCACTTTTCCTTCCTAATTATTCATCAATTATGTTCCATGTAGTTTTAGTTTCATTATTTGCATTTTGGATTATGTTGTTGAAATAATCGTTTTTTGTTTGCTTTATATTCAATCTGTTTTTGTATATATTAATAGCCTCTGAATTTGCTTCTGGATAGAATACGGTAGAAGATATCTAAAAGATTTTCTCATCGTCAGATAATCTGGAAAGTCAGAATAAGTGATTGATGGTCAAGCAATATTTGGTTGTACTAATTTGTATTCATAAATATTATTTGATTGGGAAGTTGTCATATAATCATTACATGTTGGGGCCATTTACATCAGTAACAATTTTGGTGGGGCCTGAATAGTTCACGTTCAGTTTGTAAGATTTGAAGGATTGAAGTATATATTTAGTATAGAAGGAAACCAAGAATATTTTCTTGGGGTACTTTTCGTCGGATCTGTCACGTTGAATATGTGAAAGAAAGTATAGTATATCCATTCTCAGTTGTATAAAGTCATCTTCGTCTCAAAATATAGGGTTTGTTCAGAACCGTACATATTATAATGTTGAATTATGAAAAAATCCGGAAGGAGAAATGCCCCTTATGAAATGTATAGTAGACCAAATTGAGTGAAAACTATTTTGGCGTAAAAACCAGTCGATAACTTATCTGACCGCTTATAGCAAGAATTACCGAAAACCACTACAGATTATACTTTATCGGGTTTGGGGTATAGATAATAGTTTACATTAGTAGAACAGTGGTGTGATGTGTGTCTGGGCAGAGGTAGCCATGTATGGTGAACGACTGCAAGAAAATGTTTGTGCAGTAGTTGAAAGTACCATCCATATAAAATTTCTGGCTCAAGCAAATCTGCTTTAAATTTGAACAACAACCGATGAAAGTGTTTAATACTTATCATTTATTCGACCATTCGACATAATATCCAAGTTCCAGCATGGTTTCAACCCAGGTAAGTCAACGGAAATTGCATTATACACTTTATTCAAGTATGTCTATGACTCACAGAAGGAAATATGTCGGTGCACTTTTCTTTGACTTATCAAAAGCATTCGACATTATATGCAAAAAACTTCATTCACTTGGCTTCAGGGGTACCTTCTTCCATGACTCAGATCATACTCTCAGACGTAGCAGTATGGCATTGATCTTGGGGTTCCTCAAGGCTCTATATTGGGTCTTCTCATTTTTTTTTCTTTTCATCAACGATATGCCTAATCATATAAGCACATATTATTAGTTCTGTATGCAGATGATACAACGATCGCAGCGAATGCTGATAAACCAGAGGAACTCCAAGAAAAATTGAATACATTGAGTCTCGAATTCAAAAATTGGTGTCGTAAAAATTCTTTGGTGGTCAATGCAAAAAACTGTTCTGATGCAATTTTGTACCAGGACGAATGAAAAAAGTGATAACTTTCATGTTAGAGTAGGTGATGAAATAATTGAATCATCAGATAACACCAAATTCGGGTATAAATCATGTCAGTGAGAAAGTTAACAGTGGGTACTACGCAATTAGGCAATTGAGGTCCAATTTCAATAGGCTCAACTATTAAATGTTCACTTTGCTCTTGTTTATGCCCATATTCCCTATAATATTGCTGTTTGGGCTTGTACCACAAAACTAAATAAAATATTTGTCTCCCAGCAGAGGGTTATGCGACTTATATACAGTGCGCGTCAAAATTATAATAATAATATAATATGTTTATTGTTTTAAGAATAGAATTCTTGTTACAAACACAATGTCATAAATAATAATACTGATATAAACATGAAATATAAAATGTGACAATAATTGAATTTATACATATACAAAGGTCACAGGACAAGAACTAGACTAACGATTAGAATTATGTTTTTCACACAGTACAATCGCAAATACTACACATTATAAATTACAGGGCATCATCAAAATATTCTTGTAGGTCATAATAGGCTTTATCACTTAATAGTTTTTCACATTTATTTCTGAATATGATGAAAGAAGTCTCTTTGATTTCATTGGGAAGTTTATTGTACATCCTGATTCCATTATATATCAACGAGTTTTGAACAAAACATGTTTTTGGAATTGGTAGATTCAGTTCATTTGACCGCCTTGTGTGGTATGTGGCTGTGGATTCATAGATCTCCCTATTTTTATGTATAATCGATACGGTTTCCAAAATGAATATTGAAATAACCGTAAGGATTCTAAGTTCTCGAAAAAGGGGTTTACATGGAACGAATTCGATATTTCGCAAGCCATGTACTTTTGACAAAAATCCTGAAATAGGTCGATTTTAATTTTAAAATGTCGATTTTTTTATGTATATTCTAAAGAGGTTATGTCACTGGTTTTGACATGGTGACGTAATCGGTAATTTTTTTAAATTGGAATAGATGTCTTGTGATCTTCCATCTGAAAGGCCTTTCAATACTACATTCAACGATAATAATTAATTAGATATTTTTTTACAGGGTGAACAAAAATTTATATTCTATTTCAATAAGAGAATAACTTCATATCCAACAAAATAGAACAGTTAAATAGGATGTTCGGAATGCCATCCACCAGTCTCTTGACAATAAGCAAATCTACGGACACATTTCTCTTGCACATTACGAATAACTTCCGGAGTATTTCTGTCAATTTCGATCCTAATTCGATTTTTCAACTGTTGTAGATTTTGCGGCCTATCTACATAGACCTTCGATTTCAAATAACCCCACAAGAAAAAATCCAGGGGCGTAAGATCTGGAGATCTTGGGGGCCACTCTATCGGTCCGCGTCTACCAATCCACCTCCTAGGAAAACAGTTATTCAAAAACTCGCGAACATCACGTGCATAGTGCGGGGGTGCACCATACTGTTGCAACCAAATACTTTCATTTGGTGAGTTAGGATTGTTGGCGTTTGGAAGAATATCGGCAAGGCTAGGTATGAGTTCATTTCTTAAAAATTCCAAGTAACGCTCCCCTGTGAGATTTCCTTCGAAAAAATACGGGCCAATAATCCTGTCGTTTATTATCCCTGCCCAAACATTGACTTTCTGAGGGTATTGAGTATGCACGTCCATCATCCAGTGAAGATTATCCCTACTCCAATATCTGCAATTCTGACGATTTACTGAACCATTTGGGCAAAACGTAGCCTCATCGGAAAACAGAATTTGTTTTATAAAACGTGGATTGCGGTTACACAAATCATGCATTATTTCACAGAACTCCACACGGCGATCGGGATCATCACCATTGAGTTGTTGATGTAGCTGTACTTTGTATGGATGGTACTTTTCTGCTTTCAGAATACGTAATACGGAACTTTGGGATATGTCAAGGTCTGCTGCAATTTGTCGTTAAGTATTGTGAGGATTATTCTCTACACCCAATAGAACATCAAGTTTCACGTTTTCTTCTAATTTAGGACGTCCAGCATTCGGAATATGTTTGACATGACCAGTTTCTCTACATTTTTTCTCAATCTTACTGACTGTTGAACGACTGATAGGTCTATTTGGATACTTCGCATTGAACAAGTCGCATACCTCTTGCTGAGTTCTGGTTCTATCTCCGCATCCAATAAAAATTAAAATTTCTATGCATTGGGATTCACTTAAAGTAGCCATAGTTTACTTTCAGAACCTTTTCACTTGGAATTTGTGAAGAATATTTGTTGATATTTCAACTAACATTTACTTGACACTAACTTGCCTATTATAGCATTAATTTGTGATTGGTTGTCTTTTGTTTCCATTTTAGACTAGGAAATAGCTAACTATTAATATTTGGAAAGGATCCACATGGAAACCCTTACTGAAAGAAGATCTTGCATTTTACAGAGCGATAATGGATTGACTCCATTATCCGGAAAACACTCCATACATCAAATAAACAAGTTAATGTCTCATCATCCTTTTGACTGCGAGAGAAACAGCGAAAAAACTGAGAAATTGTAATCTTCATTCAGAAGATTTTTTGAAAACAGGAACGGATACAGTTCCCGAAACGTCTTAGAGTATATAGAAAAGTATCTTTGAATTCAATAATTTTTTGTGATAGGCAAAAATTAGAATACGACAAGTTAATGACTAATTTAATATTTTTCAATCTGTGAAAAATGATTTGGTGTACGCAGTAACTTATCGGGGCAAACTAATTTGTTTGCCCTTCTATACTGGTATAGATTCCCTGATCCATTTAATTCTGTTTTCAGATTGTGGAAGGTCAAATCTCGAAAAATTGTCAAGACTGAATACCCCTCTACAAAAAACAAGCTTCAAACAATATCTCGTACATTTTCAAAGGAGTAACAAAAGTTCGGGAAACCATTTTCTAATGTTTAAAAATGACAATTGTGACAAATAAGAAAAAAAATTATACATTCACGAAGTGGCAAAACCCGGTTACGCGAAAAAGTGTCCGAGGAGTGTTCGTCGAAGCCATTTTTTGATAAATCCGAACTTATTCCAAATCAGAGATTCACATGAACGAGTAACAATTAGTGCAAAAAAAAATAATATTCTCATATTTAAAACCAAGAAAAAGTAGTCCATTCTCATTGATCTGAGAAAAATTATTTCTAGAATTCGATTTTCCGTGTCAAATGAAATTTTAATTCAGAAAAGGGTTTCTCAGATGTGGAAATCACAAATGCATTGTGTTGCAAAAGAATCACATTTTGTTTTCAATTCAAATGTTTCACTTACACTGGGAAGTTTACACAATGCATAGAAGAGGTGTATCAACTCAACGGAAAGATCTTCTAAATATGAAGGCATACCTCGGCTAAGAAACCATTTCAGCGGACTTCAGTTGCAATCAGCAACTGTTTCATAATTCATTCCTGAATGTGAAACTACGGTATGGTTTTGGATTTGGAAGAAATTCACGTTGGAATTGTGGAAAATTCTCAATTTAAGATAACAGATTCGGTGAAAAACTTCAATAAGAAACAAAATAAATTAATTCCACATCTGGAAGAGTTTCCTCGAATTCCAAATTTTATTTCTCATACAAAATGGAGCGGCGGAAATCCTAAATTTTTTCCTCAAATCCAACACAGCTTTCATGAAAAACAATTATACAAATGTTCGAACAGACGAAATCTAATTGTTCATCAACACAAAAGGAATTTCGAGAAAACAAGGATATGTCGTAGATCATTATCTGGAAAGAAAATGAAAAGATCGAAAATTAAAAAAAGTTGATGAGGCCAGTAGAATAGTTCCCACCTTGGACTCAATTACCAAATTATTCGACTATCCTGAATATACCTTCCAAGCCCAGAATGATATCAAAAAACGATTACAATATTTTTTCTTAGATACAAAAAAAATATAATTATTATTAACTTTCGCACTGTTTCTTATTATCACCAAATAGACCAACCAAAACATGTTATGTGTGAAATTCCCTTCTTAATCCTTCAATAATCCCCCTCCTCCAGATAGTTTACTGAAATTTGTTTTTAAACAAAAATAGGCAGAGTTACATTTGAATTAAAAGAATAAATATCCGCCTATGGTCGTCATTTTCGATTAAAGCGCCAATCCTGTTATGTTTTATCAGGGGTGGATGATAAACCTCATCCTCATCAAACTAAGAATGGATATACTATATCACGTATAACGTATACTACCTAAAATTCACCAGCAAAGCGACTTCAAGGTCCACGAAGTTTCAGGGATTTTTTTAGGTAAACATTAACCTAAATATTAGTCGTATAGTCGGGGAATAAATAATTCGATTAATAGGTTGATTGAACCATTTTACACAGTTAGTGGAGAGAGAACTTAGATACCCATAAAAAATACCGGGTGTCCCAGAGCTTTTAGGCCAGCAGATATTTCAGTTATTTGCAGAAAAGAAAATTGAACAAAAATACGTGTCTTAGGAGACCATAAGCTTGTTCATGCAGCATAGCAAAATCCACCCCCTGGCAAACAACCCCCGAGGAACCACCCCAAACTTTTGTTTCTTAAATTGCCCCCTATGTTTGTTGCTATTCGACTCAGAGCCCGTTCCATTCCTTATTCAACGATATATCATAATATGTAGTTGTGAAGATAGTAAGTCGAGAAAATTGAATCCGTTAGTGGGTACTGCTAATTGGACTGAATGAATGGTTCCACGTTGTAGAGACAAGAAAAATTGGATGTGAAAGAAAAAGAGTCAATAAAATGTCAGAACTTTTTGTGCTTTGTTTTATTCCTACGGTATCTTTCACCTTCACTCCCAACGAATACGTTGATTGCTTCTAATTTTTGGTGAATGCCAAAAGAATAAACGTGCTGCGGAGAGGCTGTATGAGCAGCGCTTTCCTGATCGTCGACAACCAGGTGGCAATACGTTTTCGTATGTAGGAAATACAATACGAACGGGATCATTTCCAGGGAAAACACGTCAAGCACATCCTACTCCTGTGAGAACTGAGGAAAATTGTATGAATGTGTTGGCCTACGCCGAAGCACATCCTCATATTTCGGTTCGTGCATTGGCGGTGGAGATTGGGATCAGTAAGTCGTATGTGCACAGAATTTTCAGTACAGGTATCATTCCTTCTTACTACATTCACACCAAGAACTCAGACCTACAGATTTCGAAAGACGAATGGCATTCATTGCTCACATTCAAGTTTTAGTCCATGACAATCCCAACTTCCTCGATCAAATCTTGTGGAGTGACGAATCCCGCACGAATGGCACTGTTAACCGACATAACATGCACTATTGGTCATAGGATAACCCTCACTGGATACGAGAAACTAATTTCCATGTGGGGTGTGCACGTGTGGTGTGGTTTACATAATGAACGTCTCATCGGCACTCATTTTTTCCAAGACACTTTGTTGTGCCACCGATATCTACGTTTCTTGATAAATTGTTTTTCTGCATTACTAGAAGATATTCTAAATGGAAGAACGACAAGAAATTTGGTGGCAACAAGATGGTGCTCCTGCACATACCCATAATATAGTTACTATATTCCTGAATAATACCTTTCAAGACCGTTGGATTGGAAATAGTGGACCTGTTAGATGGCCTGCACGTTCTCCAGATCTCACGCCACTAGATTTTTTTCTATGTGGATATTTGAAATGGGTTGTCTTCGAAACTCAACCGAAAAATATTGAAGATTCAACCCAGAAAATTTCAGAGGCTTGTAATACCGTTACTCCAGAAATGATTAGAGCTTCCTGTACTCGCGCGGGGATTCTGCGATTTGATGCATATATGGCAAGTGCTGGCCAATATTTTGAACGATTTCTGTAGTATAATGTATTATTCTACTCTACTCATAAATGCTGGTGTTCCGCAAGGATCTATTCTCGCACCAACACTATTTCTACTTCACATCAACGACCTGTTGAAAGCAACTTCATGTCCAGTACACAGCTTTGCCGATGATAGTACCCTCCATACCGCTTTCTCTTCCAGGGCCCCTATATCAGCCTGTGAAACCAGAAATGAACGAGGAAGAAATGTTAATCATATAAATATGGACTTAGCAACAATTCTCGAGTGGGGATCTAATAACTTGGTAGAATTCAATGCAAACAAAACACAAGCTTGTCTTTTCTCTAGAAAAGCCGATCTCACTGCGCCTAACATAACTTTGTCAGGAGTAACCATACCACTGAAATCATCCATATCGATGCTTGGTATTACTATCAGCAATAACCTTTCCTGGGAAAACCACGTGAGGTCCATTGCCAAAAGTGCATCCCAAAAACTTGGTTTTTTGTTTCGTGCCAAGAGCTATTTCACCCCCACTTAGCTGCTACAAGGCACAGATCCTACATGTCCTGGAATACTGTTCCCATATTTGGAGCGCGGCACCTAAACATATCCTGAAGCTATTGGATTCTGTCCAAAAAAGGGCAATTCGTCTCGTCGGTGATGCCTTGCTTACAAACTCGCTCACTTGTCTGGAACACCGTAGAAAAGTTGGCGATTTGTCTCTATTTTATAGATATTTTCATGGGCGATGCTCTTCTGAAATATCAACAATCGTTCCTGCTTTGGCAGTCTCTTCGAGATTAACCCGTCAAGTTCAGTCATCACACCCCTTCGTGGTCACTTTGGAGACCTGCAGAACATCACTTTCCAAAGACTCGTTCATCCAACGAACAGCAAGGCTTTGGAACTCATTGCCTAGGGAGGTGTTCCCCGAGGCATACAACCTCCAGAAATTTAAGAAGAACACCAACTCCTACCTTATTTCCCTTGGTTCCCACGATGTTCTCTGAACATTACAGGATATCCCTTACGTAGGGGAACCAGAACATAAAAAAAAAAAAATTCAAAATACAGATGGGCTTATAAATTTATATTTCATTTGTATTTTTATTTGCCATAATTCTGCATGCCATTCTAGCTACCATGGAACATCATTGAATGAGGAATAAAGAAGACTGTAAGTTGAACCAAAACAAACATGGGGGTGCAATTTGAAAAACAAAAGTTAGGGGTGGTTTCTCGGGGGTTGTTTGCCAGGGGGTGGATTTCGCTATTCTGCATGAATGATCTTATGGTCTCCATCGCCACGTATTTTTTTTTCAATTTTCTTTTCGGCAAGTAACTGAAATATCTGCTGGCCTAAAAGCTCTGGGACATCCGGTGTATATGTGGATCATATGTGAACATACTTCACCTTTGAAACTACTTTTTGGAGTGTATAGTGGAGGAAATTTCCAGTGATAGGTAATATATTGGAATACAATATACAGTTACCTACAGAGTTATTGGCCTTGAAGCCTCATATGAGAAGTTGATGGTTTATTGTATACACGCTAGTTTTCACAAACATAACGTTTTTGTCTGCGATAACTCGAATATATCCTGCAGAATTTAACTAAGAAATGACAAGTCGGGATATAGGTCTGACAATAAGCACCCTATTTTATTCAGAAATCCTTTCTCTGATTAGGTCACTAGTTACATGTGCTGGGGAAGTTGTGCTATGTTCATCACATAACAAATTCTGTTTTATATTTTTTCTCTAACAACTTGAAAGATACATATGTTTCCCAAGGTTCCTTTGTTCTTTCCTTATCCCTTCGTATTTTTCGATACGAGTAGCTAACGAACATTGGCAACTTTTCAAGAAACAATCACCTCTCAAATTCTGAGGTTATAATTGCATTACCGGTAACTAACCCAGTTTCCCGAACGATAGGATTCATTGAATAATTTACTTCTAGCACTCACCTGACGAGAAGAAATGCGCAATCCAGCACCAAACTCCTAGGTATTTTCTCATAGCTACCCCATGATCATAGTTCACCATGAATCGACACACATTTTCCGCGTGGAAAACGATTCCCGACGAGAGCTAAACACTGACTATCCTGCGAGATCCTGCTGCCATGCCACCGGGATGCGCGCGTTCCTGCAAGGGATGCGAAATCAAGGCATGCTTAACGGCCATATCATAGGATCTACTCAATATCTGCTAGCTTCATTGCTCTCCTGCTAAATACATAAAGAAGGATGCGATCTCTTTTGCCTTTTGCGAGACGGTATCGATGAATGTTCTTAGAATTTCAATTGCTCGCGAGAGGCTATAGTTCTTGAATTATTCATGGAGTATAAGGATGTCTGTCGGTACTGATGACTTGATGGGTCATGTACTCGATGCGCCTACACTGGATGCTGGGTAGTAAAAAACGCCAATATTTGGAAAAAATCTCATTGGATTTATTTTTGAAGAGTCTGTAGAATTCAAAACTGAAAATTTTCAGAACATAATTTGTCATGGAAGATAAGTGCCATGTGAAGTGGAATGAATAGAAAAAATCGAATTGAACGGTTTTCTTCACATAAAGGATTCAATATAAAATTGAACCAGGAAATGGTAGATCTCAGGTGAAAAACAACTACTTTCCTGGCAAATACTACGCAGAACGTTGAATGATATTCACCTGAAAATCCATGCATACTTCCATATAATATCAATGGACATTGAATGCAAATGTTTCTTTCTGATAAGCTCGATTATGTTCAATTTATGTCGTATTCACCTAACAATCCGCATACCGGTTTCAGGCTTCTCGGCCCTCATATTCATTTATTTGCCAGGAAAGTAGTTGTTTTTCACCTGAGATCTACCATTTCCTGGTTCAATTTTATATTGAATCCTTTATGTGAAGAAAACCGTTTAATTCGATTTTTTCTATTCATTCCACTTCACATGGCACTTATCTATCACTATATGCTAGACGGGCTTGCCACTCCTACTGAGGAGGAATCTTTTATTTAGAAACCTATCGAGGTGGGGGATTTTCGGAGTGTTTCTTTCTGTCACTAGGTACCGCCAGTTAAAGTTTATCTTTTCCGGCGAACCTATAGGTGTTACAAGCTCGATGATGGTTTGTTCACGTTGTGTCTCACTTCAGCCAGAGTTCTTTGGACCTTTGGCTGGTTGACTACTCCGTACTGATGAGGGCCAAGAAGCCTGAAACCGGTATGCGGATTGTTAGGTGAACACGACATAAATTGAACATAATCGAGCTTATCAGAAAGAAACATTTGCATTCAATGTCCATTGATATTATATGGAAGTATGCATAGATTTTCAGGTGAATATCATTCAACGTTCTGCGTGGTATTTGCCAGGAAAGTAGTTGTTTTTCACCTGAGATCTACCATTTCCTGGTTCAATTTTATATTGAATCCTTTATGTGAAGAAAACCGTTTAATTCGATTTTTTCTATTCATTCCACTTTACATGGCACTTATCTTTCACTATATGCTAGACGGGCTTGCCACTCCTACTGAGAAGGAATCTTTTATTTAGAAACCTATCGAGGTGGGGGATTTTCGGAGTGTTTCTTTCCGTCACTAGGTACCGCCAGTGGGAGTTTATCTTTTCCGGCGTACCTATAGGTGTTACAAGCTCGATGATGGTTTGTTTACGTTGTGTCTCACTTCAGCCAGAGTTCTTTTGACCTTTGGCTGGTTGACTACTCCGTACTGATGAGGGCCAAGAAGCCTGAAACCGGTATGCGGATTGTTAGGTGAACACGACATAAATTGAACATAATCGAGCTTATCAGAAAGAAACATTTGCATTCAATGTCCATTGATATTATATGGAAGTATGCATGGATTTTCAGGTGAATATCATTCAACGTTCTGCGTGGTATTTGCCAGGAAAGTAGTTGTTTTTCACCTGAGATCTACCATTTCCTGGTTCAATTTTATATTGAATCCTTTATGTGAAGAAAACCGTTTAATTCGATTTTTTCTATTCATTCCACTTTACATGGCACTTATCTTTCACTATATGCTAGACGGGCTTGCCACTCCTACTGAGAAGGAATCTTTTATTTAGAAACCTATCGAGGTGGGGATTTTCGGAGTGTTTCTTTCTGTCACTAGGTACCGCCAGTTAAAGTTTATCTTTTCCGGCGTACCTATAGGTGTTACAAGCTCGATGATGGTTTGTTTACGTTGTGTCTCACTTCAGCCAGAGTTCTTTGGACCTTTGGCTGGTTGACTACTCCGTACTGATGAGGGCCATATTTTCTATAATTTGTCATACTGTATCCTAGCAGAATGTGAAATGTTGTTAGTATATTTTTCTGGAGTTTGGTTGAAATGTGGATCAATAAACTCGGAGAAAAACTATTGCCAACGTTCCGAGTTACATTTAATTCATCATCAGGGCTCTCTAACAATGTAATTTGTTTGTATAACTTGCCAAAGTCTATTAAACATTGACGAGGATGAGAGTTTGAAAATTTGGCGGAACTTACCGAAAGTTACTTTTTCCGTGTCTAAAATCCTTAACATAATTTTAAAAACAAACATTATCGAATACATATAACGAGGAAACAATAACACATGCAACTACTAGAATATAAACGAATACTGAGAATGAAATGAGGAAATCGTTAGCGAGTCGAGTGCAGGTGTTCTTTTAGAATGGATCGGAAAAAAAAGGTAAAAAACACCCTGGATATGTATAATAATAATGTTTATTCGTTAAGAATTACATATTAAACATATGATGAAGGCTTGGCTCCACAAATGTGTGATGGATCTTTGACTTGAAATGAAGATTCTTTTTCTGAAAATTTTTTGACAGTTCTAACAACTATTCAAATTTTGTCATTTTGTGTCATATGAAACAATTTCACCCAATCATGTCAACATTACACTGATAATTGCATTCAGTACAATTATCAATCACTATGACAACACGATTGAGTTTGACAACTTCATTCGAAATAAATTTCAAAATGTCACGTTTTGGCAATGCGAATGTTCAAAGTATAAATGCGCTAATCAAAGAGAAAATCAGAAATGCAACGTACAGTCACAAATATATTTGGGGAATATTTATGGAATTTAGCTGCGAACGAAAATATGAATTAAATGAACATAGAGGCTTAGATGAATTGGCGTTGATACTAAAAGATTGGGCGGTCAATATGAGAAAGAAAGACGGGACCGAATTTAAAAAAGCAACGGTGAAGACAATGTGGAACATTTCGTGCAAACTTTTGCAAGAAAAGTACTATAATATTATGATTGACGCGTTTAACAATATAGTATTCAAACCAGCCCGAGATGCCCGCGATGCAATCAGGAAGAAACTACAAGCAGATCCATGTAAACGTAAGTCCAGTTCAGTTTCGTTAAATTTGTCTGAACTTAACAAAATAATATTGCTATGGGATGGAAATACTCCTGAAGGTCTTATGCGTAAATTTTACCATATTTCTGCTGTAGAATTAGCGTGACGAGGAGAGGCAGTTGCTTGTCTGGTGAATTTTTTTCAAATCGAGAAAAATAACGATGACTCTCCAACAAATCGCATTGAATACAACCGGTGTTCAGTAAAACGTGCCAAGGTAGTTCTAAAAGCTGTACAAGTAGTAAATGGTTGGTTTCCAATAGTGAAAGGCAAAGCTGCCCTGTACGTCTTTTTCATAAACTGATATCAACACGAGGCGACAATATTACCTCACCACGACTGTTCATAAAACCGAATCGACACTGGAAAAATGAAACTGACAAATGGTACGATAATATACCTGTTGGAAGAAATACAATAAATCGATGGACTAAATCTGCTGCTGAGGCAATTGGTTCGAATGTAAAGGACAAAAAGATAACGAATCACTCGAATAGATCAACTGCTGTTAGCGAATTGGCAAAAAGTAGTGTAGAAAAAGAACAATTGCTGAAAATTACTGGTCATAGAAATCAAAATTCTATAAAATGGTATGCGTGGTAATAGATCTTCTATAGTAGAGAACAGCAACGAATCTAAAGTTAAATTTTAATAATTGTACTTTCACTAACTGTACTTTCAATAAATGAATAAATGTTTCATTGTGTTGATATTGTCAAAAAAAATTCAGCCGAATATCACTAGGACATTGACAAATGCCTCATGATTTTATGACGAATTTCTCAAGCTCAGTGCTTGGTAACAGCCCTCAGCCTTCGGCTTCAGGTTGTTACCAAGGAACGAGCTTCCGATTGTCAAACAATTATCTCGTCTATTATCAATGTCCTAGGGATGAATCTTCCTCTGGCAGCCTAAATTCCTGTTTATAGTTCCAAAAGTTGAACTCCCATATTATAAGAAGAATTCCAAAATCAGCCAGAGTGAGCGCTGCTGAAGCATTGTGCGGAGAAATTGACGGCTGTGTTGATTCTAACTCCCTAGGAGCCTGGGAAAATCTGGTTTTTAACCGACGAAACCGAAAAGAAGGAGGTTCTCCAGTCGACTCGTATATTTTTTTTCCATCATTTTTTTTATGTATGATCACGCATAACTTTGTACTGAGGCGTCCGATTCCGATAATTTTTCTCTCAGTGGATAGGGTGTACTTCGGAAGTGGTCCCATTTGAATTTGAAACATGAAATCAAAATGAAGGATATTGATCACTCACCCTTTGAATTCTGGTCCGTTAACCGATTCTATCAGGCATAACTTTGTACTGGGTTCTTCGATTTGGATGATTCTTTTTTTAATAGATAGAGTATACCTTATATTTAGGTTTCGGCTAAAATTATATACCCTTACGGGTGAAAAAATAAGGGATAATTGATTTTTCACTTATGAACATTGGCACACACATACGTAGTTGACAATGACAGATCGCTACTGACATTATTCCTGTTCCACATCCGTCAAAACCATTTTATTCTATGAGAGGATGGAATGATATACAAAGTAATGAAATGAACTAACCAGAACAACAAAAATAATTTATATTACAACAAATAGTGAAAGTAGATAATCATATTATTTAACTGGTAATAGTTGAAGTAAGGTGGGTAAGTAAGTATTTTGGAAGAAATCAAAAAACAAGTAGGTAGTAATTAGTATATTTTAGCCATAAAAAATTTAAAAATAAAAACTTTTTAACAAAAAATTAAACCGACGAAATACGGAACTGAAAAGTAAAAAATAAAATAAACCTTCTTAATCTCAGTAACTAAGCTCCTAAACTAATGTAAGTAACTAATTTTCAGTCGGCGCCAAACAAACAATCAACGAACATCATTAAATTACTTCAAAAAAATTATCAGAATGTCACCGCGCAACTCGATGCCATCATTTTACGCCTTACCCAATTCATTTGCCTGTTTGTTTGGCGCCGACTCAAAATTAGTTACTTACATTAGTTCAGGAGCTTAGTTACTGAGACTAAGGAGGTTTATTTTATTTTTTACTTTTCAGTTCCGTATTTCGTCGGTTTAATTTTTTGTTAAAAAGTTTTTATTTCGCATATAAGTCTTTCTATCTTCCAACATCCAATAAAAATCTTGAAGAATCTCTAACGTCGATCATAAAAAGTAATATAAGAAACAATAATATTCCACAATATAAATCTAAAGATATTCATTCAGTCATTACCACCACACACAAACCTTGCTAAGTGAATAATCAATAACGTCTCTGATGGGGATCTCATATCTGCTGTTCGAATCTTGACGTCTTTTGACAATCATACTCTATCTGAACTACG
The DNA here is from genome assembly GCA_018342105.1 of Gonioctena quinquepunctata. NCBI lineage: Eukaryota > Metazoa > Arthropoda > Insecta > Coleoptera > Chrysomelidae > Gonioctena > Gonioctena quinquepunctata. Next base: position 542,070 of record JAFIRS010000374.1, on the reverse strand, counting down.
TTTGAAACATCCAACTGATTCAGAAGTTGAATATACGGGGACTGAAAACTTTGTTCCACTTCAAGTCAATGGAATTGAAGTTTCAGTATAATCTTTCCGTACTGGATCTTCTGGTGGTCTTGATTCGTTGAGGCCATCGCACCGTCAAGATTTGCTTTCCAAAAGTTTTGGATCCATGGGCGAAAAACTTTTGCGTTCTTTGACTCCATTCTGCAACTTCTTACTCACTGGAAAAGTCATACAGGATGTGATTCCAATACTCTACGGAGCCTCATTGGTTGCTCTTGAAAAAAAAGATGGTGGCATTAGACCTATTGCCGTCAGCTTGATTTTTAGACGGCTTGTGGCAAAACTGGCTTGTTCGAAGATGAAAGAAACTTAAGGTGAATTATTTCGCCCTATTCAATTCGGTTTTGGAACCCCAGGAGGATGTGAAGCCGTTGCTCACGCTGCTCGTCGATTTTTAAATCAATATCCAGATCCTGCCTCCTTATTCTTATAGGTAATAAATTTTCGAAATATTGTTGATTCAGATTCACAATTTGGAACAGTGATATGAATAGGGGAAAAAATAAAAACTTAGATAATAGAATAGAAACTCAGATAAACTGGATACTAAATAACTAATAACTCCTAATAATGAAAATAATAATAAGTGAGTTGAATATTCAATAATTTCTACTAATAAGTTGAGAATTATTCAAATATTCGGTTCTATTACATTGTCGATATAACTCCTTTCTGTTGGAAGCAGATGGTTCCTTGTTTTTTTTAATGAAAAAATGGAAGTTGATTCCTTGATGTTCTTGGGAAGGCTGTTGAATATTCCTATATTCAGCTCTTTGACCAATTGTTTTGAATGAATATTCAGTGAGGAACATGTTTTCCTGTTTTGCCTTAGTGTAGTATCTGTGATTAATACGCCTCAAAATTACTTTCAGTTTTGAATTGATCTACATGCATATGTAGGTAATATAATTGCCTGAGATCTAATGTTTTACTTTCAGAAAAAAGTAAGTTTGAAGTCCGATTTTTATTGAAATCAGTTTTCAGTTTTTTTTTGTAGTACGTCCAGGAGATTTAAGTGACTGCTGGCTATACCTCCCCAACCTAAGATCCCATACATCAATAAAGAGTTTTGATTTGAAAGGTATTCAATATATTTTTGAAATATAAGAACTTATAAAGGATACTCCTCAGGGTTCTCACCGTTTTATTCACGTGAATATTTCAGCTCAAATGTTTGTCTATATATGCACCTAAATATTTTACAAATTCAGAAGAATTCATTTGAATAACATTGAACTTTTTATTTCCAGGTGGTTAAAATCTGGGAGGCGGGAAGAGTAGCAGGCGAATGTGAGAAGTGATGTTTTTTCGTAGTTAATTGTTAATTTTTTCTGGTTGAAACAATCTATCATCATGCTCATATCATTCTCAACTTCATTTTTCAGCATCCCCCATGATTCATTTTCATGAAATATTGCTAACTCGTCTGCGAAGCTTATAATATCACCGGCGGTTTGTGAGGTGAGAATGCTATTCATATATATATAATGAAACGTATAGGGCTTCAAACTGTTCCCTGAGGCTCACCATATTGCACAGTTCTTTCTTCATTCAATACATTATCAATTTTTACGCGTTGCTTTCGGTTGGTTAAGTAGCTTTCAAAGAGTTTATTCACATTTTCTCTGAATCAAAGATGCTCAGAAGCTGTGAATGGTCAACATTGTCAAAGACCTTTGCAAGATCTCGGAAAACCACCAAAGGACATTTCTTTTCATCCAAACTATTATAGATTTTTTATGTCAGTGAGCAAATGGCATCATTTGTGGATTTTCCTTCCATAAATCCAAATTGTTTTTCGGATGGAAGTTTCTTTCGATTCAAATAATTTACCATTCTGGTTTTTAAGGTTTTTTCAAATAATTTCAAAATATTGCTAATTGAAGTGATAGATTTCATCTTGTCTACTACTTTTGTATAAAGGTTTCATAACACCGGTTTTGAGCGCGTCTGGCCATATACCATCCTCAAAAATTTTATTCATTAAAAACGTGAGAAGTTCTGATATTTCATTCTTGTTTTTTTTCAATAGCTCTGCCCGAATTCCGTCAAACTCATGGGCTTTGTGATCTTTCAAATTATCTATTGTACTAGTTAATTCATTTTTTGTTACAGGTGATAGAAATATTGAATATTCTACGCGAGTCCCCTTCAATGGTGAGATTGAAGGGGTTCCAATTTCGGCTGCGACCTTCTTGCCTAACGAGGGTTAATGTTTATTAAATACGTTTGCTATTTCTACACTATCAGTGACGGTTTTTCCTTCGTGCTGTAATTGGTTAATATGATTTTGTTTTTGGGTAGCTGATAGTTCTTTTACTATATTCCAAATTATTTTATTGTCACCTATGCTGTTATCAATTTTATTTTTGTAATATTTTATTTTGGCACTTTTTATTAGTGTATCGTACGATAATCACAAAACTTGTCCGCCATTTAGGAGCCGCCATCTTGTTTTTTCCTCTAACAAAAATTTCATAATGCATTGTCACCGGAATTATGAACACCTGCCAAATTTCAGCTCAATCGGATGTTGGCAAGTGCTCCAAAAATGGATTACAAATTTTGAATAAAAAGCTTGTGATAAAAATTGTTAGATTCGCAGAGTTTTGCTTTTATTGATTATTATGTAAGGAATGAGTTATTGATGAGTCCAAATTCACAGCACACATGCTTGATAATATATAATATAAAATGAATGTGTGAAAGAACTGATGAAATAATCTATTATTAACAAAGTATCAACGCATTCGCGTAAACAATAATTTACATTTTTCCATTTGCAGAAACCATGAATTCTCCTAGCTAATTCGTGTGATTTGTCTCTATTTCCGTTTGGAGAGATGGTTCATTGTTTCTGATGATAACAATGATTTCTTTCTATTGTAATTATTGTAATTAAATGGTGAATATTTATAAGGTGACTCTGAATTTTGGGATTAGTTTACTTCTATTCTTATACTGACCAGGACGCATCTTTCATAATAATATGAAGTTATTCAGCCGTATCGTACAAGTAAGTTATTTCAATCTGTTTTTCTCGTTTGACTTCAGAGGGTACTTTGAAATATTTTTTTTTTTTTTTTACTCGAAAGTAATATAATATAGGGTTTTATCGCACAAACAATTTTTAAATTTTTGAGCAATCATTTTGCCTGGAATTTTTACTGAGTGCGATTTGCGGTCTTATTATCTGATAAAACCACGAAAGCGAAGCTTGAGTGGTTGAATATTTGATAATAAGGCCGCAAATTAAATTTCCTAGAGGCAAAATGCTTGAGGAAAAATTAAAAAAAAAAACGCTAAAATCCTCTAGCACGAATGATATTTGATGAGAATATTTCTCGAATCACATTTGAAACTGAATAAAATCCCGAGAGCCATCTGCCAACTTGAAATAAAGAATAAATTAGATGGTGATTTTGGTGTGAGTGTGCTTTTGTCTTAGTTTTGAGGTGTAATAAATTGAGATGGGGTGATAAAAATTGTTAACAATGTTTTTGGAGTTGGATTTGTGTGGTGTTGTTATGTGGAAAAATGAAAAAAGTGGACTTTGAAAAATAAATTTCGAAGTCGCCGGAGCTCGAACTGCCAACCTCTGGCTTCGCAGTAGTACTTCACTTCAACTTCAAAAATATTTGATATTGAAGAGGTTTGTTCGGATTCGGATCAATTTTGTTGAAGAAAAACGATTGTTTCCTTGCCAACGTTTCGAATTTTATTAAATTAATCTTCAGGGCTCTGTAACAATTAGTTTTTATAAGTTACGTTAAGGTTAAGAAATAGTAAAAATGAAGAAACATTTGACCACAAGAATTGAAACATTTCACAGTAAAATAGATTATTAAGAAAGGAAAGACTCACGAAAATTAATTTTACGAGTTGGATGTAATTAAAAATTATACATGAACAGACATTCTAGATACAAACGAAAAACACTTTCACGGGACAACAAGTTCAACATCAAGTGCGAGACAAACGAATACTAAGATAAAATTTAAAAATATCCGTGAACCATATAGTTCTTTTATTGATGGAGAAGAACAATTGTGGTAAAAAACGATAACAAATAATTTAGGAATCTGACTTATCAAGTTGAAATAGGACGTGTTCGATCCTTCTATGTCTCTTCTGGTATTGACGGTATTTTGGTGGACAATTTCGATCATTTCGCTTAGAAGTCCTTTTGACAGGGAAGTTTTTTTATCAAGGATGTTGAGGTTTTCTAAATCAAAGAAATGACTCTAGTATGTTCTACTAGAGCAGTGGGATTTTGGGCATTGAGTTTTTTGTGGCCATATCGTGTTCAGATATGCGTTTTTTCAAATATTGGCCTGTTTGACCAACGTAACATTTTGTACTATTATAACAGTTGATTTTATAAACGACGTTTGATTGTAGATTGGTGGGGGTTTTCGTTTTTTAGCGTGAATGAAACTTTTTGCCAACAGTATTGTCATTTGAAAATGCGATCTCGGAATTTTCTTCGTTGAGAGTTTTTGCAAGTTTTTCGGAGAGATTTTTCACATACGGTATTTTGTAATATTTTATAGTCAAATTATGGGTTTTGTTAGGTTTGTTATCCTGGATTTTTTTTTATTAGTGATGGAGGGTAATTGTTTTTAATAGAAATTGTTTGATTTGTTCAAGAAATTTTTTTAATAATATTCTGGGTTTGAAATTTTGAGCGCTTTTGTTTTCAAATTCTTACTGATGTTTATTTTTTGTTGAAAATTATGATGTGAAAAATAGTTGAGAAACATCTCTGAAGAATTTGGTTTGTGAGACCAATCTACTTTCAACGCGTTGTTAGGAGTTTCAATGACATTGGTGTCTAGAAAAGCTAAAGCATTATTATTTTCTTTCTCTATAGTAAACTTCAATCGTGAGTGGAAACTCTGGACGAGTCCAGAATTTAAAATTTATTGTTTTCAGGAATTGCTGTGAAAATGTCGTCAACATATCTTCTCTGTCCCCTTCTTCAAAATAAAAAAGAACGTAACTTGGGATATTTACTGATATCGATATTATTTTTAATCGATGAAGTGGTTCTCAACATCGAATACATAGACCATAGCGTCGATGACTTACATTTTTTTTGACAACCATCCAAAATACGCAAGCAGCACAGTTTCCGAAAATGAATTCACGTGATTATCAACCATGAATTTTGCATACATTTCTTCATATCTCTTTTTAGATTTTACTGGTAATAAATCCAAAGAAGTGATTTGCTATTTCTGGTGGTGTATTTGGAAAATCTAAATCACTTTCCGAATCAGAAATCATGATAACTTCAAAAACTAACAATGCTTTCAGTGCAGTGCAGTGCAGTGATTGAAAATATAAATTCAACTTTCGTCACTAGAAACGAAAGTTAACGTTATGAGAATTTCTCTCACTTGCGACGGAAATCACGTTTTCGCTGAAGGTATTCTATTACAAAATGACGTCTTTTCGTAAAGGGTTGTAGAAAAACTTGTTTTGTTAACGATTTCGAAATATTACATACAGTAAAGAAAGGTTATGAACTCGAAATTTCTTCAATTAATAAATGCAAGAAGTGGCAATATTTGCTTAGTGACCAGATCAACTTAAATAATTCTCCTTTGTTGACTTTGTTTACTGAAGATTAATCAGGTAATGGATATAAAAACTGTTGTACTTAGTCTCATTTCTAATAATTACCTAATGGATAATCCTCAATATTCTTAATCAGATTCATATGCCCACTACCACCTACTTGTGTGTGTAACTGCATAATGGAAAACTTATTTCTACTGTGAAACATTGGTTAGATTGTAGCTCACTTACAGTTAACACTGATAAGACAAAATTCGTATGCTATTCTATGAGAAAATCTGGTCTACCACATATTGATTCTATTGTTATTCATAAGTATGATTGTAATAATTACAATCAATGTAACTGTAATATAGAAATTGGCTCAGTTAATAACATAAAATACTTGGGTGTGAATTTTGATAATCTTTTGATTTAAATATTATGCATTGGCAGAATCGGTTCTAAATTATGGAATTTGCATATGGGGAGCTACTTTCAAAAACCTCTTACTACCATTGGAAGTAACTCAAAAAGCATTATTGAAAATATGTTTATTTAAGTCAAAAAGGTTTCCATCTGTAGACCTATTTAATGAGGCCAATGTCTTCCAAATTCAACAACTATATATTAAATCTGTGATAAGATTATTGTGTAATAACAAAATCAATGATAGTATAACTAATCACCAATCAGAGATAAATTCTAGATCTAAAAGAAAACAGGCACGTATGTATTTTTTATACTTGTGTGAAGAGATCCCTATTATATCTGGCTCCAAAGATTTATAATTCCTTACCACAGGAAGCTAAAGCAGTAAAATTTGCAAAGATGAAGAGGAATATAAAACCATGGATTTTAAGCACTAACTTTAACCATATATTCCTGCTTATGATCTATAAGGCACAGATCCGACCTGTCCTGGAATACTGTTCCCATATTTGGAGCGCGGCACCTAAACATATCCTGAGGCTATTGGATTCTGTCCAAAAAAGGGCAATTCGTCTCGTCGGTGATGCCTCGCTTACAAACTCGCTCACTTGTCTGGAACACCGTAGAAAAGTTGGCGATATGTCTCTATTTTATAGATATTTCCATGGGCGATGCTCTTCTGAAATATCAACAATCGTTCCTGCTTTGGCAGTCTCTTCAAGATTAACCCGTCAAGTTCAGTCATCACACCCCTTCGTGGTCACTTTGGAGACCTGCAGAACATCACTTTCCAAAGACTCGTTCATCCAACGAACAGCGAGGCTTTGGAACTCATTGCCTAGGGAGGTGTTCCCCGAGGCATACAACCTCCAGAAATTTAAGAAGAACACCAACTCCCACCTTCTTTCCCTTGGTTCCCACGATGTTCTCTGAACATTACAGGATATCCCTTTTCGTGGGAACCAGAACATAAAAAAAAAAATTGTCTTATTCAACCACATTTGTTACTGACCATTTTGTTTCAACACAAAATTCCTTTTACGTTATGAACTTGATATGTTTAGATACATTAGTATATTAAAGTATAAGTGGATAAAAAGGGCTTTAAAACACGCGCGATTTTTCGAGCACGACGGCGCAGCCGGAGTGCTCGAAATAGAGCAAGTGTTTTAAGACCAGTTATCCACGAATACTTTACGCTATTTTTTTTTATTGGTGCACTTTGAAATCATATATACTGGTATTATTACTACAAAAAATAGAAATAAGAACTAATGATGCAAGAAGGTTGAATTCGTGATGTAACATCAGTATACCTTTCGTTGTCATGGAAATGAGAAAAACATTCATTTGCAATTTGTTACCAAAGATCAATATTTGTTGTCGCCAGAGCTCAAAAATGAATTATTCTAGTATCGATTTTTTGAATAGTGAGGCAGAATCGCGGTTAATACCGCGAAAATCCAGTGATATATATAAAAAAGAATATGAAAAGTTCATCAAATGGATGCAGGAGCACATATAAATGAACGAATTGTGAGTAATATTTCATTTGACGTTACAAGGTACTCCTGTCAGATCAATAATCAAAAATTTGTCATTTAGACTTCACGTTTCTCGATTTGTTGATGTTGTCATGGTTACCTTTAAAAAACGCGCGTTTTTTAAAGTTCGATTTAAACACGCTGAGGCGTGCTTTAAATGGGTAAAAAGGGGCACCAATAAAAAAAATAGTATATTAAAGTATAAGTGGATAAAAAGGGCTTTAAAACACGCGCGATTTCTCGAGCACGACGGCGCAGCCGGAGTGCTCGAAATAGAGCAAGTGTTTTTAAGACCAGTTATCCACGAATACTTTACGTTATTTTTTTTTATTGGTGCACTTTGAAATCATATATACTGGTATTATTACTACAAATAATAGAAATAAGAACTAATAATGCAAGAAGGTTGAATTCGTGATGTGACATCAGTATACCTTTCGTTGTCATGGAAATGAGAAAAACATTCATTAGCAATTTGTTACCAAAGATCAATATTTGTTGTCACCAGAGCTCAAAAATGAATTATTCTAATATCGATTTTTTGAATAGTGAGGCAGAATCGCGGTTAATACCGCGAAAATCCAGTGATATATATAAAAAAGAATATGAAAAGTTCATCAAATGGATGGAGGAGCACATATAAATGAACGAATTGTGAGTAATATTTCATTTGACGTTACAAGGTACTCCTGTCAGATCAATAATAAAAAAATTGTCATTTAGACTTCACGTTTCTCGATTTGTTGATGTTGTCATGGTTACCTTTAAAAAACGCGCGTTTTTTAAAGTTCGATTTAAACACGCTGAGGCGTGCTTTAAATGGGTAAAAAGGGGCACCAATAAAAAAAATATAATATAAACATAATATAATATAAAAATGCAATATTATTTGAATAGAAGCACGCACAAATTTTCAAATTTATTGTGCTTCTTGAGTACCTACTGAAATAATTTTTTACTTGAAATAAACGATTTTTTATTTATTTATTATTTTAATAAAGGCTATCATTATTTCAACTTCATTATATTAATGTAGTATCTCAATCATTATTGAGAGGATGAAAAAATTAATGATTGATTATTCCAGGTCATTTTCATTCTGGCTCTCATAACCATCGTTCTCGGCCAAAGAGGAGGAATTGGCAATATGGGCACTCCAGGCAACGGAAGGGGAGCAGGCCCAGTTCGTCCTGCCTCAGCAATGGGTCGCACAGTAGGTGGTCCCGTAGGAAGAGCAGCATCAATGTTGAATGGCATGACACAGGGCTAGAAGTCCTAAACAAAATTTTTTCCTCGAAAGTATTGAGAACGAATAAAATGATGAGTGCATGATTGTTTGATTTATGGAGATTTCAGGAAATTTGTAAGAATCTGGAAGCCACATTGGCCAAATAGGTTGTGCAGTATCAAAAACGGTGAATGTTGATAAGTTGGAAGTAAAACACAAATTTTAATTTTATTAACAATATTGACAAACAATGTCGTTTGATACATCTTTTTATGCCTTACAACTTCTATCGAAACCGTTTCTCTCTAACATACCGGGTGAGTCTGAGAGATGGGGCACCCCTATTTTTGAGAGAAATAATCCGATTCAAAGTACGAAAATTCAGGGGGCTATTGAACAATTAAAATGTGATTTTTTGAAATAAAAATTAATTTTGTAGCACTTCCGGTTTCGCCAGAAATAATCTGAGTATTAGTTTTTCAAATGAAACATCTTGTACATTTTCACATTTTTGAAAACTAGAGCAAATTCATAACATGAAAAGCTGAATTTTTTATTAATTTTTTTTTTTCAAAGGATGATGATTTTCTACATGTTGTCCGAGAAAATGAAATTAGCATTTTAATTACAATACTTTGCCACCAGCCGCTGTTTGAATGTGGCAAAATCACTTTTTTTCGATTATCTCATGTTTTTTAAATGGCATCTCTATGGGACACACTCTGCAACAGATTGTTTCGAAGGAAAGGAATCGAGTGATACAAAAATTTTGAATATCTGTCAATTATTTTCAGATTTATCACTATTACAAAAAATGTACCAAAAAGTATTGTAGCCGCTGGACTAATAAAAATCCCAAATAATAACATTATTTGAAATTTCACTCACTATACCAATGAGAATAGTCGGCAAATTTGATGTATGTATTTCTAATAGATGCATACTCCAGAAAAATGTAATGAAAATTCTGTTTTGCTACCAGCAGATATTTCATTACGTCTATAATTCACATTTTGCAAGTAAATCGTCTTCAAAAAGACTAATTACTAGTATTTCCATGATGGACCCATTATGGTTGATAGGAACACAGAAATTACACTATCCATTTTCACAGATTCTGAAAGTGTTCAATAGTTTAATCTGTTTCTACGGCTGCATCAAATTTATACAGACGGAGGTTTCCTGGTAGACGACATCCGTGTAGGACATACTTCGTGAAACTTGAACGTCAGTTGAGACAAGAGCCAAACAACCGACGTATTCGAAATCGAAATGTAAATGTAATAGTCAGCTAAGATAAAGAGATAGACGTTCTAGGATATGTAGAGGTAAATCCGACTTCTTCAACACGAGAATTAGCTAATGAATGTGACGCAAGTCAATCGACTTGACAGAGAATTTTGAAAAAGCATAAGTTTCGCTCGTATAAATATCCGATACATCAAAGGCTTTATGGTGGAGACGAGAAAGAAGACTTGAATACTGTCGATGGTTTCTTCATAATGTTCGCGAAAATCCTCAATTTCCTTTGAGAATTTTATACTCAGATGAAACAAGATTCACCAATAGAGGGCTCTTCAATAGGATTAATACTCGATATTGGGCACAGCAGAATCCAAGGCTTTCACATCAAGGTAATCCTCAAGGAAGGTTCGGATTTAACTGTTGGATGGGTATACTTGGAGATCGATTCATTGGGCCAATTTTTTTTGATGGATCACTTACTGGAGCGAGGTACCTAACGTTTCTTCGGGATGCTATTGAGCCAATCATTGACGACCTTCCATTGGTTCTGCAAAATTTCCATTTTCAACAGGACGGTGCACCCCCTCATAATCATGGAATGGTAATCAATTACCTGAATAATGCTTACAGAAATGAACTAATTTCTACACATGGTCCCATCAGATGGCCACCTAGGTCACCAGGCTTAATCCCCTCAGACTATTATTTATGGGTAACAATAAAAAATGATATATATGCAACCTCTAGTGAGACACGCGAGGAACTGCAACAAAAAGTCATCACAGCTTTCAATAATATCAGCCTAGCAGAGTTAACTAGAGCAGTTCGAGCAGCAGTCAGAAGGGTGCAATTATGTATGGAACATAATGGCCAACATTTTGAGCAACTTTTATAGTAAGAGTATTGGAGCATTGTGCTACGTATTTGTTGTTTTCAAAAATTTGTAATAAATGTTGATAATTCTCAAAATCGCGTATTCAAATTCAAAATAATAAATTTAACGTATGATAATTTTCAATGTTGAAAATCGTTATGAGACAATTCAGTAGAAGTGATATTTGAAAATTTCCATCATTTTGGTGATGTTTAGTCCAGCGGCTGCACTATTTTGTGGTACATTTTTTTATAATAGTGATAACTCTGAAAATAATCGACAGATATTCAAAATTTTGGTATCATTCGATTCCTTTCCTTCGAAACAATCTGTTGCAGAGAGTGTCCCATAGAGATGCCATTAAAAAAACATGAGATAATCGAAAAAAAGTGATTTTGTCACATTCAAACAGCGGCTGGTGGCAAAGTATTGTAATCAAAATGCCAATTTCATTTTCTCGGACAACATGGCATCGGACGGTAACGTTCAAAATGTAAAAAATCATCATCCTTGAAAATTTTTTTTTGAAAAAAAAACAAAAAAAATTATTAATAAATTCAGCTTATCATGTTCAGAATTTGCTTTAGATTTCAAAAAAGTGAAAATGTACATGGTGTTTTTTTTGAAAAACTAATACTCAGATCATTTCTGGCAAAACCGGAAGTGCTACAGAATTAATTTTTATCTCAAAAAATCACATTTCAGTTGTTCGATAGCCTTCTAAATTTTCGTGCTTTGAATCGGATTATTTCTCTCAAAAATAGGGGTGCCCCATCTCTCAGACTCACCCGGTATACAGTGCTTTCCTTCAATGTCCCCCCCTTTTATTTTTTGAACGGGTCAACTCAAAAAATTTCAACTTGGAATAATTAAATCGATGCATGAATACGGAGAGAGTAAAATTGACAGATAAAACTTTCAAGATGGCGACTGGGCGCCATCTGGGAAACAAAATTGAAAGGGGGGTCTTGTGACATCCTTTTGAAGCTCCTGACGAATACTTCACAACCCTAGAATATAAAGTCAATATCTTCACCTACTACAAAATGGCGGTACATTTAATAATTGCCTGAATACATCGACGTTTAACTTCATGATTTGAGGAAAGAAGCTGAGTTCAGTTCAGAAGATGTTCACAAAGGTTGCCTTGAACTGCTTGACATAAGAACAGCCCATCCGATATGTCACACCGATCATTTTCGAACACAGTAACGTCGATATTTCTACAAATATTTATTATTCTCTGCCGTATATCCAATATTGAAGCAGGTTCAGTATCGTACACCTTTTGTTCCAAATGGTCCCATGAAAAAAGTCTACAGGTGTCAAATCTGGCGAGCGGGCTGGCCATTCCGTAGGACCTCGACGATCAATCCAACGACCAGGGAAAGTATTATCCAAATAGTTTCTTACTTGTCCGTAGTAATGTGGTGATGCTCCATCTTGTTGGAATACAATATCCATATCGAATTCATTAGGATTCGCTTCGACGATTTCGGTGATTAGAGGGTCGACAGTATTTTCCAGCATATTCAAATACAGTTCCCCTGTTAAATTTTGTTCGATGAATAGAGGTCCCACAATATGGTTTCCCAAAAGTCCTGCCCAGACGTTAATTTTTCAGGATATTGAGTATGAGTTTCCCGGAAAATGTGAGGGTTGGTGTCACTCCAATAACGGCAATTCTGTCTGTGAATCTTGCCGTTGAGATAAAATGTAGATTCGTCACTGAAACAAATATTGTGGAGATAGGTAGGATGCCTTGCAATGGTTGCCGTCATAATTTCGCAGAATTCTGTTCTTCGATCAGGGTCATCTTCAGTTAACTGGTGTACCATTTTGATTTTGCATGGATGATACTTATTCCTCTTCAAAAGTCTCCACACAGTAGAAGGACACACCTCACAAACATTCGCGATGGAGGAAGTAGACTGTTGAGGATTTACTATCATCTCACCAATTATTTGAATTTGCTCTTCTTCCGGAATGGACGGTAGTTAAAAATTTGGTTACAAGTTCCCTTAAATATTTTCTACAGATAGGACGATTCGAAAAACGATCATTAAATTTTTTTTCGGTTTCGTGACAGTTACGCGTCGCACCGTACATAAAAATCGCTTCGATTTTTTCTTCCAATGGACGAGAATTGACCATTTTACAGATAGTTCTTGTGATACCTACTTACTAGTAAAACCGAAAACTAATTGAGAATATTTTAACTAAACAATGATGTTCGTTGTCGTACTGATATTTCTTGTCATTTTTTGTTTAAACAAAAAATAACCTATCAAATCTTATTGGGTTGTTGGGATCACCATATGGCAGAGAAAAACAAATATTTCTAGATGTATCGATATCAATGTGTTTGTATGCAGGTAATTATCAAATGTTCCGCCATTTTGTAGTAGGTGAAGATATTGACTTTATATTCTAGGGTTGTTACGTATTCGTCAGGAGCTTCAGAGCGTCACAAGACCCCCTTTCAATTTACTTTTTTTTCCAGATGGTGCCCAGCCGCCATCTTGAAAGTTTCATCTGTCAATTTTACTCCAAAATATGTATTCATGCATAAATTTTATTATCTCAAATTTCTATTTTTTGAGTTGACCCGTTCAAAAAATAAAAGGTGGGGGACATTAAAGAAAAGCACTGTACACTCAGGCAGAGAAACGCTGTAAATTACCCTTGAGGTTGACATGGATGGTAGTATACAGGATGTTTCCTAATATCGTGCTAATATTTAAGGAGATCAATTGTGGGTCCATTTTGAGAAAAAAACTTGATATGAACAGATCTCCTGAAGCTTTTAACTTTTGAACTACAGGGTATTAGAGTTTTGATGACCCTTGATATTCTGTGAAACGTAGTATGCATCTTTCATGCATCAAAAGGCATTTTCTGCTGTTTAACGTAATTTTGTATTCTTGCCAGTGGCGTTCGTGCGAGATTTGCACTGAATCATTTTAAAGAGAAAAGTGATACGCCACTGTTTTTTCCCAAAGTAAAAATTATTTTTGAAATCCTCATTCATTTCTGAGCACACCTAGTCTGATTTTTTTCCGTTTGACGTACGGTTTTCGCATAAAAAAAATAAATTATTTCATTTGCATCTCAAAAGACCATTTACGAAAAAAAACTATTTATGTAACTCTAAACAAAAATGTATTCAAGAGAATAATTTTCAAACGGTAAAATTAAAAATGTATCTAAATACATTTTGGAAAGCTCACACAAAATTATCCTGAACGCACAAAAAAATAAATTAAATCAGATGTTCAAAATGTGAACCGCCTGCAAATATGTATGCCTCTGCTCTTTTTCTCATGGACTCACGAACTCTTTGGAAAATGTCAAGAATTTTGCAAGAAATTAGGATGCGATTTCTCAACTGCTCTTCAGTATGAATTGGTGTAGGAGGCCATGCCTGTAGTCCTCCGCGATTATTGAAGTGTTCTGGCGCCCCATCATGCATAAACTATAGTCAATTTCTTACTAAAATGGGAACATATTTCGTCAAAGCTGGCAAATTCTCCTTCGAGAAACTGTCTGTAATTATGCCCATTCATCTTCGCATTAAGAAAATAATGTCCAATTGAATAATCACCGCATATTCCAGCCCACACGTTAACGTGACGGGATTCCAAAATTTCATGTGGGTTGTTTTCAACAATGAAAACCAATGGAAATTCCAACGTAAACAAAAAAAAAGAAATATCATCTATGGCAATTCGAGTGAGGCAAATACTTTTCAAGGAATTGAAAGACGGCAGGACTATCATGTATTTAGGTGTCCCCTAGATTTAACATGTGATGAACTACGAAAGTTCCTATCTTCTAAAGGTATACTGAATGCAGAGTGTGAAAATATGATATAAATCATTCAAGGTGTCAATATTATCTGAGTACGAGAATATTTTCACTAATCCAGAAATATGGCCGAAATATGTTGGAATCAATCAATTTCAAAAACGTTTTTTACGGGAAGAAGCTGTAACAGTAAGCAAAAGCTAGATAATCAAATGAAACATTTCATCAGTAATATCGTTTATATTAATGCGGAAAGTCTCTTAGCACGGTCTGATGAGGTTTGTAATCTTATATATAACACAAAGCCTGCCATTTTATGTTTGAGTGAAACTAGAGTAAATGATGATATTTTGGATGAGGAAATAATTATTGATGGATATAACTGTATCAGATGCAATTCTTTCAACAGATATACGGGTGGAGTTATTATATATGTCTCCAATCAATTCAATTTCCATATAGTTGATAATATATCAGTGGAAGGAAATTACTGGTTTTTAATGATTAAAATCAAAATGAATGCCAAAATATGGAATTTTAGTTGTATCTACCGCTCGCCAAATAGTAAGTCAAGCTGTACAGAATTTTGTTCATTTTTAGAAAAATACTTAGACAATATTGATTTATTTGTAGGTGATTTTAACATAAGATGGGATCTACCAAATGATAGCTACACAAAAAGACTGTCGAATATTTGCAATATTTTTGGCTTTAAGCAGTTCGTCGATTTTCCCACTAGAATTCAAATTGGTTGTTCTCAGTAATGATTTTGCAATACAGGTAAGACCAGAAACATATAAAATTTCAGACCATGATACCATTGGTATTTTTCTCAATGATGTCAGTAATATCTCTGTTAAAAATAAAATTATTTATTATCGCAATTTAAATTATGAAAAAATTTTAAAAGCATGTATCGATTGTGAGTGGCTTTATAGTTGTGTAGATCCTAACAACTTATTTGAAAATTGTTTAAACAACTTAACTGATATATTGAATGGAGAGTGTCCTCTACAATCGAATGTTATACACCCATCAAAAGAATGGTTCAATACAGATGTTAAAAATGCTATTTTTGAGCGAAATTCTGCTTTCAATCGAGTCAAAATAACTACGTCTGATGAAGATTGGCGCAAATATAAAACCAAAAGAAATGCAGTCGTTAATCTCTTAAAACATACCAAGTTAAATTACTTTGAACAAAAAATTGATGAAGTTAGACACGATTTTCGACTTATGTGGAAGACGTTGAAAAAAGTGGTTAATCCACAATATGAGAGTACCATTAAATCAGTAAAAATAAACGGTGTTATGGTTAATGAAAATTTGCCGAAAATGTTCAACGAATATTTTGTGAATAGTATCGAAGGTCTCACAAAAATGTTTGATACTAGTACCTTTGTATTGAATACAGAAGCCCTTTATTCAAGTTCCTTGAATCTAAATGGAAAAGAACTATTCAAATTGAAAAATATAGAATTGTCAAACTTGAGGGCAATAATATTTACTCAAAGAAATCAATATTCTGAGGATGTAATCAATTTCAAAGTGGTGAAGAATATTTGTAGTAATATTGGTTATCCCCTATTAAATATTATCAACACATCATTGACCAAATCTCAATTTCCAGATGTTTTGAAAACATCTCAAGGACGAAGTTACTTGAGGAGCATAGGCCTATTAATACATTACCTTACCTCGAAAAAATATTGGAGTTAGTGGTTCATCAACAATTAACCCAATTTATTATTGAAAATGAACTATTATCAATAAATCAGTCTGGTTTCAGAGAAGGGCACTCATGTGAAACGGCTCTTCAAAAAATTATAAGTGAATTGAAATATTCAATGGATGAAGATCTTGTTACCGTACTAGTGTTTCTAGACTTAAAAAGAGCCTTTGAAATTGTAGATAGAAACATTATGCTCTTGAAGTTGAAACATTATTTTGGCTTTGACGAATCAACTCACGCGTGATTTGAATCATATTTGAAAAACAGATATCAAATGACAAAAATTGGTGAAAAGTATTCAACAAAAATAGAGGTGAACAGTGGAGTACCTCAAGGTAGTGTATTTGGACCTCTGCTCTTCATAATGTTCGTAAATGATATTTTTTTAATTGAGCTGGGTGACTGCAAAATGCACCTTTTTGCTGACGACACAATTCTATATGTTTCTGGTACATGTGTGGATGCTGCCATTGAAAAATTGAACAGAGTTTTATTAAAAATTTAAAGTTGGATGAAAATGAACAAACTGCTTGTGAGTCCCAATAAATCAACCTATATGATAATAGAAAAAAACAGATATCTGGTGGAGCAACATAATTCTACAATGAAATTTGAAGGTGTAATTTAAAAAAAAACTGGAATATACTAAATACTTGGGAATCATTATTGATCAAAAATTCTCATTTTCACCACACATTGACTATGTTTGTAAAAAGATTTCAAAAAAATTGGTTTTGCGTATCGTGTGAGTAGGGATTCAACCTTATAAGCTAGGCAAGTTATATATAACTCAATTATAAAACCACATTTTGATTATTGTGCCACAATTTTGTACATGTGTAATAGTACAGACGTAAAAAAACTTCAAATATTACAAAATCGTTGTATGAGATTTATTCTGAGAACTTCTAAATACACTAACATTTCGTTGATGCAAAGGACATCAAATTTGCTTCCAGACAAGGAATACATTCAATTTCGCACATTAGTTTTCATATATAAGATTTTAAATAATTTACTTCCGACTTATTTGAGCGAGAATATTCGGTTCAGGAAAGATATTCACAATTATAATACCAGACAAAAAAACCACGTACAAATATTTCCTACCTCATTAATGAAATCCAAACGAAATATATATGAAGGAATGACTGAATATAATAACTTACCCGAATTAATCACAGCTTCAGGAAACGTTCGAGAATTTATTAACAGATTGAAAGAGCATCCTTTAAATTACGAGTTGTTACTGTAAACAGAACTACTCTTCTTCACTTCTCTTATGAGAAATATATGTATTCATCATGTTTTGTAGTGATCGTTTTTTTAATTTGTGAAAGTTGAACATTTATGTTGTTTTTTTTTTTAACTTTTAAAATTAGCTTTAGGATATTTTTTATTGTTGTACTATTTCTTATTTGTATGTTAGCTCTTAGCTAAATGAATGATTTCTCTTCCTCTCTCAGTTTATAATAGTTAATTGTATGCTAAGGCCGCAAAATACCTTTTTAGCGTACCGAGAGAAAAGTTATCGTAGAGGCTGCTTGCGGCCGAGGCAGGATAATCTTGAAGGATAATCTTGAGGTCGCTAAAAAGTTTCGCGGCCATGGCATACACACTATTTTTCGTGCAATCGTCAAGATCATTGAACTAGATAATTGTAGTAAATAAATTTATTATTGCTTCAAATTCCACAGCAATTCAATTTAATTATCAAAGTCACACGTTGATATGGAAATGATATGTTTGATTATATACAAAATATTTTGACATTACGCAAATATGTCTGATACTGATATTTTGGTATCTTGCACAAGCTCCTCCAGATCTAAGAAGTATTGTAAACTCGGCGCTTTCCGTTTTAATGCCTGAAAAATAATATAAAGTACAAAATAATCCTTGTCATCGTCATATTTTAGAAATGTCAGATTTGGATGTGACGTTTGGTTTGGCGGCCGTTGCTATGGGCAACGGCCGCGAAATTAATCTTCACGGACTGTATTGAAAACGGGAAATACTCGCTTCGCGTGCGAGTGCACGAAAATTAGCATTGTGAAAGTTTTGGGTGGAGTTTTTGGAAAAACTAGTTTATTTCAGTTTTCTATAAAACGTTGTCGTATGTCGAAAAGCCTTGTCCTTCATAAATAAAATGAAGTTATTTTCACTGTATAGTAGTAGATTTAGTGGTGATTACGTAATAACCAACGAGTCGAAGTTGCATTATCAGTTTCCGTCACTATGATGCTACTTGGGATAGTACCCGGTCTGGATCCTTCATCTTATGCCTTACTGAAGTTGAACACACCCGATTGAACTCTTCTTTATTTTTGAGTATCTCCATTGAATATTCCTGTTCACTTACTCGTTAGTTGAGGTGACGCAAGAGTCTGTTGACTCCATAGCTTTCAGTTTTGAGCACCATCGTTTCCTGAGATAATTTCGAGTCTTTTACTTACACATTTTCACAGGTCTAAGCACCAACACTCGTTTCACATGATGAACACGAGATGCACAGTCTTGATTGTACATGTTCATACCTTTTTGAAAGTTTCCTGGTAGTTATTTTCTCAATGAGATATTATTCTTTCAGTTTGTTTAGCTCATTGAGAATCTGTGACAAATCAGTCATGAGTCTTGAGGTTGTTTAGGAAAATTATAGGTTGATCAAAACCGTAATTTGGTTACCACTGAATTGGGATTTGAAATCTTTGGGAACATCATAGTAGGCTGAGTTTATTTGACGTAAGTGGGTTTATTTGATGAACGCAAATGCGATATGAAGAATTTTATGTTGTGTTCTAGGAATGATAGTAAAAAATGCGGAAGGTGGGTTGGTTCGAGTTCTGCCCCTCAAATCGAACATTACAGCTTCCACAGTTGATCCTTCGGAAATCCCCAGCGTAATTCATTGATGAATATTTATCTGACAAATAGTCGATATTTATGCTGACCCAAATAATATTTCAGCATCATATCCTGACATTCGTTCATTAAATATGCACCTGAAAGCTATTTCGAGCTTTGGCTATCTCTCGTGGTACTATGAAAACGTCAATCACGGAAAATAGTCCAGATATATTATGTTACATTTTTAGTTCGGCACAAATATTTGCGCCAAAAATTTGTCAATTCAGTCACATAAGCACTTGACACATTAGTATTTATTCCTCAAAGTCGCGTCCACATTAGTGAGAATATATGTTTTATTTTGGATTTAGAAATCTGCACGGATATTTGATCCGCAAATTTGACCTTTTCACCAATGTGGACACGACTGTTAACTGCACATTGGTAATTTTTAAGTGGCACGAAAAAAACGTATTTACTGAAATTCATGGAATATAAAAATATAACAAGTACCAGTTATCTTGTCTAAAAGAAGATGACAAACTTGGTGGTGAAGATTGCGCTGGATGATTATTATGAAAATAGCATTTGTGAATCCAAAACAATTGAACATCGATAATCAAAATCGGGAACTTATAATAAAATGCGCATGCGCCAAGAGTATTCCATATTTTTTATCAAAGACGCAATTTCATTCGTCTATCTCGTTCTAGTGTTGAATATATCGACTTAAAATTTCGATAGAGATAAACTTTCTTCGCTCTGTACAGGGTGATTCATAAGTACTTTGACAAACTTCAGGAAGTGATTTCTCACGATATTCTGATATGAATTGTCCAAATAAATATATGTCCGAAAACGCTTGGTTTCAAGATACAGGGTGTTGCAGTTTTATTTTTATTTTCATTTTTTTTAATAACTTTCGAAATACTGACCTTAATCTAACGAAAATCGGTATCGAGAGGTTTTTTGAGGTGACGAATTCGAATCTGATGTTATTATAGCTCTCACTCGTAGGGGACGCCACCCACACGTATTTTTCTTTTTTGAAGATTCATAACTTTTTTGAGCGTACTTCCAGCACTTTTTTGAGTGAAAAATCAATTCCTCTATCATATCTACGTAAAAAAGCTACTTTTATCACAAGTCGATATAAACAACCGTTTTCTAGATATTTGGACTTGAAAATTTCAAAACGATTATTATTACCAACCAATTTTCGTGATCTGCCACTTTCCAAATTTTCAATAAAATTGAAAAAAATTTCGGCTGAAAACTGTATATACTCATTTGATGAATATTTCTAGCTGACCAAAGACATCTTCACAACAACCTAAAGATAACACTTCAACTTATGTATATGATATTTTAAATTTTGATCTACAAATATTTTTATTCCTATTTGGACTATTGTCCCAATTTTACTGTGACGTGTTTCAACATATTGTAAATATTTCTGAACTACATAAAACTATACTATACTATACTATTTGATAATCGATGCTTATTACCATTATTTTGCATTTTTCACAAGAATGCTTAGCAAATTAATTTGACGTTTGAGTAAGTAGTTTTGGTAATTACCATATTATGTGACAGTTAAACGTTTTGTTGAAGTTTCTGTAAGTTCTAAAACATTTATTTTGACGAAATGAATTATTTAAACAATAATGCTCATTTGGCCGACGTTTGGCAAGACGTATTCACCAGGAGCGATTTCCTAATCTAGTACTGCCTTCAGCTCCAACATTTACCAGTCTCCACCGTCGTTCGGTAGAAACAGGTAGCTTCAAGAGGGCATCTGATATTATTGAAAGACCACGAGCAGTCCGAACCCCAGAATTGGAAGAAACTGTTTTGAACGCTCTCGAGGAGAATCCAGAAACAAGTACAAAAATAATTGCTGAATCTCTCAATTCTACTCAGTCCACAGTTTGGAGAATAATCCACGATCAACAATTTTATCCATACCATATTCAAAGGGTACAAGCTCTTTCGCCAGGAGGCATTCCCTAACGCATTACTATGTGTTGGTGGTTTTTGAGAAAATTTGCTGGAAATCCTCAACTTTTAAGATATGTACTCTTCACGGACGAGGCAAACTTCTCCCGACATGCTATCATAAACTTCCATAAAAACCATGTTTGGGCTCTGGAAAATCCACACGCAGTTAGTGAAAGACATTATCAGTATCAATTTTCTGTAAATGTATGGGCGGCAATAATTGATAATTACTTGATAGGTCCTTTCTTTCTTCCATTCCGATTGAATAGCGCAACTTACAGAGACTTTTTAGAAAATGAATTGCCGGGACTACTTCAGAATGTACCATTAGAAATTCGTATCTGCATGTGGTTTATGCATGATGGGGCTCCGGCCCATTTTAGCATTGAAGCCAGGGAATTCCTTAACACTGTCTATCTGAATCGATGGATCGGTAGGGGTATAGAAGAACCTAACCAGGCGTGGACACCAAGGTCCCCAGATCTAAACCAGCTAGATTTTCATTTTTGGGACATTTGAAGTCACTAGTTCATAAAACTCCAGTAGCAAACGGGGAAGATTTGAGAAACCGAATAGTAGACGCCTGTGAGACAATAAGAAACACACCAATAATTTTTGAGCGGTTACGAGATTCAATGACTAGAAGACTGAATGCCTGTATCTTTGCTGAAGGTGGACACTTTGAACAATTCATTTGAATACAATTTAGTTTCGTTCATTTTATTTTATTCTACTTATTCAAAATTTCTTGAAATAAAATGTTGATATTTCTTGCAAATTTAATTAAAACAAATACAGATTTCGCACCTCTGATACAAAAATAACTATTTTAAACGAGTAAAAATAAATAGAATAGGTGGCGCCTCCTACAAAAAACCAAAACTACTTACTTAAACGTCAAATTCATTTCCCAAGCATTCTTGTGAAAAATGCAAAATAATGGTAATAACTTCAACACGCATCGATTATCAAATAATCGACTTGAAATTTTCAAGTCCAAATATCTAGAAAACGGTTCCTTATAGCGACTTGTAACAGGGGTAGCTTTTTCACGTAGACATGATTGTATAAGGTATTTCGTGATGGATCTTAGTGATTGACATGGTCAAATAAAGCAGTTCAACTTGTCAATTTCAAAAGTTTCTTTTTCTTTCATTTTTCTAATAAATACTTTTATCAAGTATACAATTCATCAGGTTATGGGCCCAGTATACGTCCGTTACAAGAAACGTTGTTTGAATTCTGCGGATCAATTGGATAAAAGTGAAAATGAATTGGGATACATGGCTTCCTCACTTGGATATGCGTCACCTCAACTGACTGGAAAATAATTTTTTTCTCAGTTGTAATACCCCAAGAGGGTGAGAATGGAATCAAAATGATTCGACAGATTTGCGAAAACTTGTTGCCATGCAATAGATACGAGAGTTCAACGGGCTCGAGTGGCTATTGCCAAATGGCATCAAGTTTGAGAAAGATATCTGGAGAATTACTTTCTTCATCATCGATCTCTCGTGTGATATTATATTGATTATTTTTTCATATTATGATCATAAACACATTTCCTCGCACAATGATACAATGTACTGAACCGGTTTTGATTCATTTCTCACTTTTCATGCGATTTGATGACAGACGTCAAATTGAAAATATACGTTGTCAGACACTAAAAAGTTAAGAAAAAAGTGTCAAGATTGAGTATTTCTCTACGAAAAATAAGCTTCAAACGGGCGATTTATGTCCGGTATTGTTCCCGCATTTTTCCAAAGGACATATCTCTTTGACATGGCAACGCAGTATACTCATAAAATGATCTGTCAAATCGAACATCACATGTCTATGATGTATATGATAATTTCTAGTGGACATGTACCAACTGATCTATCTATGCTATCTTTCTTCATTATAATTATACTTTTGAGCAATAGTAAGTTCGTCATTTCAAAATGAGCCTTTTTCCTGAATTTGTCACGAGAGGCAGCACTTGTGGTAAGCACAATCATTAAACCTTCTCCATTTGAAATAGTATTTTTTAAGTGATACAGTTGAATTATTCAAAATAATAAGGTGAATAAAAATCATTATTTTTTTATAACCACAATGCCAACAAAACATTGGAGTTTTGCGAACTGTTCTTCGGATAATCGATATCCAGAGGAAAACGTATTTTTATAACATTCGTAAAACCTCACATTGATGAGGTAAGATGAAATAAATGGATCCATGCCTCGAAGAGAGTGGATTCAACAAAAGAAAAAATAAATAAATATTCAAATGTTTTCTCTAAACATTCCATTAGTGGTCAAGGTCCAACTGAAGAAAATCCTGATCCAGTTTCTGCAACGATTAGTAAATTAAGTAGCTGTTTGACTTTTCTTGTGTGTTTTTGCCTTCTGAACACGAATCCGAGAAAAAAACGCGGCGGTCTCATACTGTTTCCGAGATATATTGACTTTCTTCTTCTTCAAGAGGTCATTTTTAGCCTCTTTCTTTTTACCAGCTAAAACTACAAACACCAAATCACTCATTTACGGTGCAACTGTGCACAAAATACCAACTTTCCACCTTTGACAGATGCAATTTAGTAAATGTGAAAAGTTAGGTTAGGTGTAAATGTTGAAAAAGCAGTATTTTTCTAAAACCGGGTACATTTTGTGCAAAGTTGTACCAAAAATGAGTGATTTGTTGTTTGTAGTTTGAGCTGGTAAAAAAAGAAGGCATTGTGAGTAATTTGTGTGCGCGTGAACGTTGCCAAAAATGACCTCTTCAATCATATTAACAGTAATTAATAAAAAAAAAACTACCGGAAATTTCAAGAGTTTGACAAGCAAGCCACCGTTTTTAATGTTGCTGTATCCTTCACATCTGCAAATTTCAATTTGGCTCCTGAAACGTCGTCTTCTGTCAAAAAAAAAATTCTGGTGTTTATTTTTACATGTATTGTAATTCAATGTGAGTTAGGTGATGTTTGTCCCTACCGGACTACTAGGCTGCTAGTAGGGAATGTTTCGTACTTGAGGAAAAAGGCTCATTCGGATGACATCATCACAAGATTATTTTCGAGGCCCACCTTATGATGAATTAGGATAGTTTGGTTGGACTAACAACGATTACACTGATGCAGCGCATTTCACGGATTTCTGGACACTACAGTAACTGTAATGCGTCTTCCCGATTACGTGTACATATACAGATTGACGTTTATTGTGGCAATCATGCAGGTCCAGTCAAAGTGGGGACTCAATAAAATTCCTCAAGAATGATAGGTTATTGCAGTTCACAATTATTTGATGATTGAATGGGGTTAAACGTGATAAACTCAGACAAAATATAATATACGAAAATTAAAAATGATAAGGTGCAGTGAAAATTTTGACTTATAATATAGAGGAGATGATCTCACTCAGAGACAAGATCTTGATCAAATATTTAAAAAATACATTATCTCTCACTGACTAGCGAAGCTACAGGACACAACAGGAGCAATTCGCTGCGAGAAAAAAGCTTACTTGACTTCGTTCTTATGCAGAAAAATTCCAGAACTACTTGGATCACTTTGAGATCTCTCGATATCTTAAAAAAAAGCATCCCAGAAGTTCCAAGCAACTTGAAGGATGTTCCGCATCAACGAACATTTCAACTCAGTTTCTCAACCTGACCGATCCGACCATCAAGTCTCACTACTGAACCGTTACCATGATTCGCGAGAATATGATAAAAAAAATCAGTTCATTACTATCGCTACTCAAACGGTACAAAACTGTCTTCAACGCATCAAAAGCAACGCTATTGGCTCCGATAACATCTGCCTCCGATTGATTCTCCTCATCGATTATTTCTTACAATCACATTACTTTTCTTGTCAATACTATTTAAAGTACAGGACACTTTCGCAATTCCTGAAAAAATGGTAAAATAATACCTTTAGCGAAGTGTACTTCGCCCTCAAATCACTCCGACCTCAGACCTACATACATCAATACGCAGACGACACCCAGATTTACTTCCCCTTCCAATTTCAGAACTTTCACTCTGCTCAGCTACTCATAAATCGAGACCTTCAGGCAATATTCGACATTTCCTCAGCTCAATTCAGAAAAGTCGGCAGTGGTGAAACCCAGAACCTACTTCAAATTCGCATTGACAATAATGTCATTACAGCTGTTTCCGAAATAAAAAATATAGGCTTGTGGTTTGACCAAGAGCTCCGCTTCACAAGACATGTCAGTCACATAACCCAAACTTCCTTCGATGTTGTGAGACAATCATATCCAAATCGGGATCTTATATCTACTAAACTCAAACTGTGTCGCTAATAATCTCAAAAGTCTCCTACTGCCACAGTATTTATGGACCGGCTCTGAAGAAATATGATTCCTTGCGTTTGCAACATATCCAGAACAGCTGTTTGCGATTCTCGTTTGGTGTTCGAAAATACGACCATATATACCCTGTACTGAAGGAATCAGGCTCAGAGCCTTGCACCTCTTCACCACCACCCATAATTCAAAAATTAATCGTAAATAGATCGCAATAGCTTAATTTTAGTCATCCCCAAGCATAAATCCTCTATCTTTACTCTTAGTTCTTCTTATTTCGCACTAAAATATTACAATATGCTACTCAGTGAATTTTGATCTTATACAATAATAGTCCAATAATATAAGGTTTCAAAAGGCCGTTTTCAGGAAAAAACTGCGGAACTTTTTTCTCAACGGATCTTTATGCTTTTTGGGGTACTGAATCCAAATCTGAAGTTTGCTACCACGGCAGCCATCGGCTTCATACTCAAAATCGCGAAAAACCGCCCAAAATAGCGGTAATTGTCGGTTTTTCGCCTATAACACGACAACGAAGTGTTTTTTAAAGAAAGTCATTATACAGTAAATTGTAGCTGAAATCAATACCTACAAAGTGAGGACAAGTCCGAAATCGGACCATTTTTCGCAGAGTTATGATCTTTTGAAAAATGGCGATAGGTAGAGAAGTTGGCTAAAAACGTGAAAACCACTTCGACAATGTCAGGTGGTGCCCTAGTATCCTTCTTTACCCATATAATCAATTATATATGTAATAATACGTGTATAAAAATATAATATACATGTATAATAATATAATATACATGTATAATAATATGTATTATACACTCACCTGTTGGTATATTACAAGTACTCCCTTTCTTAAATCTCAACGAAAAATTGAATTCAGTTTGCATAAATTGTGGAAGAAATTACGACACAATCGACCACTCCCTCCTAGTCTGTTGTTAACCTGCTCCCTACTCCCCACCCCCCTGCTATCCGAAAACATTCCGTTTCAGTTTGTGGCCTAATGTGACGGCGAGCATTTGACTTCGAGTCTTTCTTCTTTGAATATACGAATGTCTTTCAGGTGTATTGTGTGTGAAGAATCGCCAGATGATGGAACAACGACATCTACAGTGCAGCAGAAGGGTTCACAATCTTTCATTGATGCCAGTACGAAACGTGGCGATGGCAAGTCAGTATTATTTAAGTTAGCAAAGTTACCACTCAAGCTTCATGAGAAATGTAGGAAGTCGTATCCCCATAAAAAATCGATTGCTGCGTTTCTCAAGAAAAATAAAATAGAGTGGCAGAGTAATGCCACTTCTCTACGTTCAAATGTTTCTACATTTTCATTCAAAACTCACTGTTTTATTTGTGGTAAGCACGCGCCACCAGATTACAAGAAGAAAGAGATGGAGAAACCAACTCAGTATCGTAACTTAGTGTTCCTCGTTCTTGACAAAACACAAAAGGTCGATAAAAACGTTCTGAGGCTTGCAAGAGAGCGCAATGATGACTACGGACGTGCCATTATTGAGCGTTCGGCGGCGGTGCATGATTTACGAGCAGCTGATGCCCAATACCACTTCTTATGTATGAAAAATCTGAACAGACTACGCAGGAAAGGAAATCCTCCAACAGGTGGCCGTCCCAAAGACGTAGTTGATGACGCGATGCAATCGATTTTTGAGTATCTTGAAAATAGTTCAGAAGGAAGCCAATTCACAATTGAGGAACTCATGAATGAAATTGACCCAAAGTGCACTCGCTCTCATCTGTTAAAACTGTCAAAAACCGCCTCCTTGAGAAGTATGGCAGTGATATATTTTGAACACGGATGAAATTCCTTATATTGTGTGCTTCAA
Organism: Gonioctena quinquepunctata; assembly: GCA_018342105.1. Taxonomy (NCBI): domain Eukaryota; kingdom Metazoa; phylum Arthropoda; class Insecta; order Coleoptera; family Chrysomelidae; genus Gonioctena; species Gonioctena quinquepunctata. The sequence continues at coordinate 514,554 of JAFIRS010000374.1, read as the reverse complement.
GGGTACTGGGCATAAGATTATTCTCGACTCTTGGTATGATGAGAGGTTGCTTTAAGACGAAAAGAGGCTGAGAGTTGTTGAAACAGCAGCTGCTATTATACTTGAAGATGCACGATCACAAGGGTATGAAACAAGTCAGTATTTCCCAGCTGATAGATTTTTGGATGGCGCTGTTAATCTCATTCCAGAATCTCCTCGGGTTTTTTACAGATGCTGTAGTGCTGGCCAAGAAGAAAGGGGACATTAACAAATGGAGGAAGAAATCAATAGCAATTGCAGACTGCTTACTCACAACCGTGAGACCAAATTCATATGTATCTCCTCTGCAAGTGGATGTTGCTGAATTTCTGTACAGAAAATATGGATCGCGCAGGTTACTGGATGTGATCAGTTCCTTCGGGAATCTTGCACGTGAGATATACACTTATATTCTTTTCAGAGGATCCGCCAACAGATGAGAGCCAATACAAGCGCCCAAAATTGTCCCCTCGATACCCCTGGTCCATCTGGTTTATAACGATGGCAGACGAAACGATGGGTAAGTAATGAGCTATTCTGTACACCTGCTTATAAGAATCTACTCGGATGAAACTATTTCTCTTGATTTCTGAAGACAAAATAGATCTATAGATTCTGTTTTCTCTGTTTCCAGGTGGAGCTAATTCGAGTTGTCTACTTTCTTAACAATCAACTATATCTTAATCCTTGACTTACTATTTCTATATAATACTATGAAAGTGTAAAATAATAATAAGTTGTCAATAAACATAAGCTGAGGATCAATTGTCGATCATTTCAACCAACTCCCTGTATCATCTGTACTTGGCAGAGTGGGGTCACAAAATGCTCACTGACATTCGGCAGTTCAGTAAAAGTGGTCAATTGTACAGTAATTTCTACCACGATACCTAAATTTGTTTTTTCGTTGAGATTTGAGAAAGAGAGTGAACTAATAGGTGAGTAGGTGCCTCACTGACGTTCGGTAATGTGAGCTGTACATATAAAAACATATAATGTTTCATTATAGGCGTAAAAGAAGAATAATAGTGGGCAGACATTTTCGAGGTGGTTTTCGCGTTTTTAGCCAACTTCGCTACTTATCGCCATTTTTCAAAAGATCATAACTCTACAAAAAATTGTTTTTGTTTCTTTCGTTTTGTAGGTATTGGTTTAGGCTACAATTTACTATATAACAGATTTTTTCAAAGAACGCTTTGTTGTCGTGTAACCACTATTTTGTTCGATTTTTCGCGATTTTGAGAATGAAGCCGATGGCTGCCGTGGTAGCGAACTTCAGATTCGAATTTAGCACCCTAAAAAACATAAAGATCCGTTGAGAAAAAAAATTCAGCAGTTTTTTTCTTGCCAAACCCTCAGATTATTGGACTATAAATGATTTCAAAAAGAGGCTGAAACTGTTTTTCCACGATTAGTGTTTTTTTTCTTTTCCACACCATGACCATAGCTTATATCGGAGACTGTGAAGGGTTGTTGTTTTTTTTTCCTTTTTTTTTTTTCTTATCTATACATCCTTATTATTTTTACCATTTGTGAAGGTTGAGTTTGAAAACAGCCAGGCTGACACTCCACCTATCCACCATGTTTTCTACTGAGGTGTTGTATCTTTCATTTTACTTTTACCATTAGTCTTGGCCTTGTATCCTATGGTGAATAAAGACGATTCATTATTATTATTATTATATGAAAATTCTCTTCACCAGCTGGCAAGCACGTCGTTCTGCAGCTAGAAGTCCTCCCGGGGTGGGAAGCGTGGGTGGGCGGTCAAAGGCGGTAATTTCTTATGAAAATGAAATCTTTGAGTGCAGCTCTGATTTTTTCCCCATTTGACGGCTGGATTATCGCTGATAGTGATGTTTCGGTATTAGTATTGGTGGAGTCGGTGGTTCATTATCATTACCATTTCACATATTATTTACTTCAATTTCGTCTCACCACTGATTTTATTGTCTTGACCACCACCTCTGACAATTGACAACTCTGTTCTGTGACGTACGAACCCTAATATACACAAAGTGAGGACTTCAAACATGGAAGCTAGAAATCTGAAGATTCATTCATGAAGTGGCCCACGATGTGAACAGAAGGATCAGGCCTCAACTGAAAAAAGAAGCATCAGTTTGGTGTACCGATGTTTCCGAAATGGAAGAAGTGGCTGGAGTGGGAGTTGGGCTCTCAAAACCCCTAGGCAAAGGCCCAGTTATTTTACAAGCAGAAATCCATGCTATAAAAATTTGCGCCTAACGATTCCTTGCAAATTGATTCAGGGGGGCAAAATCTGTATCCTGTCAGAGAGCCAAACAGCATAAAAAGGTCTAAAGTCACACACTTGTGTATCTAGACTGACATAGGACTGCAAACTTTCTCTGAGACAACAGGTCACTCTGGGTGCCAAGTCACAAGGGAATCAAAGGCAATAAAGAAGCAGATGGCCTTGCCACGGAAGGGACAAACACTGAATTATTTGGCCCAGAATTCTTCTACTTACATTAGGGAAGACTTTGGGCGCTAGGAAGCTGATCAAATAAGAACCCACTGGACTTAGGTTCCAGGACAAGAAGAAATGAGAAGGCTTCTGAACCCATCTCCGAAGAAAGCTGAACAGCGTCTCGTATACTGATAACGGGGCTGCTCACCGGAAATTGTCCTTTGAGGTTCACCTCAAAAAATAGATAGATCAGACAGTTAACTGTGCCGTTACTGCGAGAACTTTGCTGAAACTGCAGAACACCTGATTTGCGACTGCCAAGCACTGTTTTACAAAAGGCCAAGTATTTTTTAATTTTCAGAAAAATCCTTCTATTCAATTTTTAATTGAGAATGTTCCCTTTTCTACATGAAGAAAATCATTCAGTTTGTATCACAATATTTGAAGGGAAACCTCATAATTTTCGAGAATTAGCATCATCTTTGAATTTGTACGATCAACTATACACACAGGAGTAACTGTTACTTTACTTTGAATGAAAAGCATATCCTTCAACAATACTGAGTGTGGTCAGCAGTAGACTCACATTTAGTGTGAAAAGTAGTTTTCCCTGTGTTACTTGATGACAGATGGTGTGAATGAGGGAAATATTGAGCAATAGAAGTCCCGCTTACCTACACTTGTTAGTGATTTCAAAGATCCTTACCGTTTTGAACAAGACGACGTACAGTGGCTTGCGGACAGGTTTCAAGGTGTCAATGAAGAAACTCGAGCAGAAGCGCTGTCATCCGTTCATGAAATAATAGTTATTTATGTATCAAGGGCGTAAAATAGGTTTTTATGGACCGCAGCGTGTAAGTAATAGCCCGAGCGATAGCGATGGCTATTAACATGCCTAGGTCCATAAAAGCAAATTACGCCCGAAATACATACAAAATTTTATGCACGACCGGTATATCTGATGTCATACCTCTTTATATCTAGAACATGATAAAAATACATCAAGGCTGCCGTGGGGATGTATATTCATATCATATCGGAAACAGAATAAATCGAAAATTTGATGGTTATAAACCAAAGAAATCGAAGATTCTAAGCAGAGAAGAAATCGAGTTATTTTTGAGGGAAGCAGCAGACGATTTGTATCTTATGATGAAAGTAAGTTCTAATTCCATGTTTTGTCAGTGTTCAGTATGTTAATCTGAGAATTTATTGTAGGTTGCACTGATTTTTGGTATTTGTGGAGCATGTCGCCGCGAAGAATTGGCAAATATCACAGTGGAAGACATTCAAGATTTCGAGACATTCTTACTCATAACTAAACGAGAAACCAAAACGAAGATAGATCGAGTATTTACTGTAATCGATGAAGAACAGAAATTGCCAAGTTATTTGGATATTTACAGAAAATATTCTTCCTTGCGAGATCAGAATGATCAAGAGCGGTTTTTTTTTATATTATAAAAATGGCAAGTGTACGAGACAGGTTATCGGAAAAAATACATTCGGTCAAATACCATATAGCCACTTACTTAGGTATTTCTAATGCGAAAGAATATACTGGTCACTGCTTCAGACGTTCCTCAGCAACTATGTTAGCAGATGCAGGCGAGGATATAATCAACATTAAAAGACATGCTGAGTGGAAGTCGACGACTGTTGCGGAAGGTTATATTGGAAATTCAGTTGCAAATAAGCTGAAGATTGCTAAGAAAATTGTAGAAAATGATGAGCCTTCTACTAGCCATTGCAGACAATCTGAAAATATTGCTCACTACTCTGAAACACCTGATAATAACATGCATTCTCTTCAGACTTCTAGTAATAAGGAATCAGTTGAAATCAGTAACTATCTGCAACAACAGAAAACAACAAATCCAAATATTTCCATAAACAACTGTTCTAATTGTATTGTCAATATTAAGTTATAATTCATTTTTCAAATTAATTTATGTTCATTGTTTTCGTTATATTACTGTTAATAATGTTTTGGGTTTGATTATATGATCCATCGGAATATAGATTTCTATCGATATGAGATTTAAATTCACTTTAGCACCTGTTCAACGATGCTATCGCCCGCCGAGCGATAAAGTAGTTCGCGGGCGCTAAAGTGCTACTTTACGCCCGGTCGTGCATAAAAACATGTTTACGTTATCTAGCTGATCCCGAAAACCAAAAAGGTACCGGACAGGATCTTGGAGTTGCTCAAGCTACAGGGTCCCGCACTGTTATCGCAGTTCTTCACAGCATGAATGCACAAGTAAACAAATGGATAAAGTTTTCAAGAACCTATATTAAAATAGTGGATGCGACAGGCTATGGTTCAAGGCAAGTATACGTTTCCAACAGCAATTGGTGTGATTGAATGCACCCAAATCGCCAATGAGGTGAGTACATTAACCTGCCTGGATCTACATGTGTAAAAATGAACAGATAACATTGCTACCAAGAGGCAAAAGAAATTATGTGCTATTTGGTGATGATGGGTATATAGAATAGACCAATGTCCCAAGTTCAACGAATGTTGAATAAGGAGAGGGTAACAATCGAACGTTGTTTTAGTCAACTGAAACCTCGAATCCCTATCTTATGGCACGTTTGTGCGTAGAATTGAAAAATGTGCCAAAAATGAACGTTGCTTGTATTTTGATCCATGACAGAATCATCTGGTGATCTGGATACATTTTTGAAAAAGATGGTGAGGTACAACAAAATGAATGATAATGAGAAACTTGCTCTTCGTCAATGACAAAAAAAAAAGAATTAATAACAAACCTTTTTAAAGACAAACTTCCATTCAAATGCGCTGAAAGGTTAAAAACGATTGCTTTTGATGTGTGACGAAAGTTATTCCGTGAGTTATAGATTGAAGAGTTTGTCGCGCAAAGTTTTCAGTTGGAATACAGGATCGCAAGTGACAACTCACGTAATAACCTGCGTCACAAATCCAAAGCAATTATTCTTATCTTTTTAGCGTATTTGAATAAAAGCTTTCTTCAAAAAGGTTTTTTGTAATATTATTTTGTGCTTTTTAGTAAGTACGCCTTAATTTATGCATTTTTGATAAATCATCGTTATTATGAGGCCTTTTTCCTGTAAGTTCTGAGCTATCTAGTTCTTCAATGAGAAGACCATCTGAAGATGAACTCGTTGGCCATCCTGGAACTGCCATTTTCAAATCAGGAATTTTGCCAAAAAATCAATAATCTTCGACTAAATTCATAATATTCGACCCCAATCAAAAAAATCGTCCACCATTTCGAAGCTGCCATCTTGAATTGATGAATTTTAACCATAAATTGATCATCTCCGACCCCAAAATTCCCCACATACCAATTCCGAATAGAATTGGACCATAATTACAAAATTCATCATTTCGAATTTATGAATTTTAACGAAAAATTCATAATCTCCGACCCCAAAAACCAATTTTGAATAGAATCGGTCCATTATTCCGGAGATTGTTCGCCATCTTGGAGCCGAGATTAAGATTTCATAAATTTTGATGAAAAAAAAAATACGTACCAATTTTGAATCGAATCAGACCATAATTCGGGCCGCCATCCTAAATTTATAAATTTTAACGAAAAATGCATAATCTACGACCCCAGAAACCTTCACATACTAATTATGAATAGAATCGGACCATAATCACAGAGATCATCGGCCATATTGGAGCCGCCATTAGGTTTTTTTCTCTAACAATGCATTGTCACTGGAATTATGAACCCCGTTCCTGGGGTCAACGTGAAATTTTCGATATAAATATCCTTCAACTAGGAGGAAACAAACAATATTTGAATTTGAAAATATATAAATTTGACAGCGCGAAGAGAATATGATTTGATATTTGAATAATATTCGAATTCGTGTATGTTTAGTTGCCTATACCACAATTATACATTAATGGACTATTTACAGGTTATTAATGGCCGATTTTGGTGTATGTTTGGTTGCATATATCACAATTATGCATTGAAAGAGAAATTGAAGGTTAATAGGTTTCATTAACGATCGATTTCGCCGGAAAAATTTATTATTATAAACAATTTGATTGATTGGGTTCACATGTTGTATTTCCATCAGCAAATGTTTTTTTAGTTATAAATTATTTACGCTGCATAGGTAACTTCCTTTTTTTTTCATAATATTATTTGTAGTACCATGTTTGTACGGTATTATTGTGTTATATTCAAGCGTTGTAGTTTTTTTGTGGTTAGTCCTCATGATGCTTCTATTTCATATTTCTCTGTCACTAGTCTCATTTTTTGTGGCAAAACCGGTTGGACAGCTTTGACACTTGCGCCTTCAGATTGCAGGACTAGGAATTGACAACAGATCTTGACTGTTTTGTTTCACAACACCAACTTGCCTTGTCTTCAAAATTTTTCCAATCGTAGGATGGATTGGACTCACCTTGCATAGCTTTAAATAACTCCCCCTCCCATTCAAATATTTGATAGCTTTGTTTCCTGTTTTTATTTTCAGGAAAGTTTTTTCTTCAGCCTTGACTTCATATTGTGGATTCATTTCAACACGCCTTTCAAATATACTGGCTTGACAAAATTTAATTCGGATCGCAATTGCCTAGTCCCTACCTCATTTCACTTCATCTGCAATAAATTGTAATTCATTAGCAACGTCAACATCACTCTCACTACCTCTTGTGGAAGACATAATAACTGAAATAACGCACAAAACAAAGTGAAAAATAATAGCAACATTAGTGCTAAGAGCACAATACCAACAGGTGGCATGAGCAAAAAAGGAGAGGGAGAGCACATCAGCTGATTCACATGTCTGAACATATTTGTTTCCTGTGGTACCATTTACTTCTCGATGGTAGAGCTATTCCCGTATTGAAACGACCGTTTGGTAGGTAGAGAGGGGCAAAACACGAGTGGTTACGATTTACTGTACTACGACGATTTTTCACCAGTGTCTTGGCATGCAGCGTTTCATAGGCTAGGTTTGTTTGATTAATAAATAGGTAGTGCAGTTATTTATTCAACTTTGCAATAGTTTGCTCGTTACCTTGCCAAAATGCCCAGTAATAAATACTATTCAGTAGCAGAAAAATAAATAGGAGTGTTAGGAAAGTTATAGAAGAGTAAGTTCTCTACGTCTCGTGAATCGCCTATACCAAACAACTTTTTAACAAAAAATTAAACCGACGAAATACGGAACTGAAAAGTGAAAAATGAAATGAACCTTCTTAGTCTCAGTAACTGAGCTCCTAAACTAATGCAAATAACTAATTTTGAGTCGGCGCCAAACAAACAAGCAAATGAATTAGGTAAGGCGTGAAATGATGGCATCGAGTTGCGCGGTGACAATCTGATAATTTGAAGTAATTTAATGATGTTCGTTGATTGTTCATTTGGCGCCGACTCAAAATTAGTTACTTACATTAGTTTAGGAGCTTAGTTACTGGGACTAAAAAAGTTTATTTTATTTTTTACTTTTCAGTTCCTTATTTCTTCGGTTTAATTTTTTGTTGAAAAGTTTTTATTTTTCAATTTTTTGTGGCTAAAATCTACTAATTACTACCTACTTGTTTTTTTATTACTTCCAAAATACTTACACGCCTTACTTCAACTATTACCAGTTAAATAATATGCTACTTTTACTATTTGTGGTAATATAAATTATTTCTGTTGTTCTGGTTAGTTTATTTCATTACTTCGTAAATCATGCCATCCTCTCATAAAATATAATGATTTTGACGAATGTGGAACAAAAATAACGTCAGTAGCGATCTGTCATTGTCAACTACGTATGTGTGTGCCAATGTTCACAAGTGAAAAATCAATTATCCCCTATTTTTCTACCCGTAAGGGTGGATAATTCCATTCGAAATCCAGATATAAGGTATACCCTATCTATTTAAAAAATAATCATCCAAATCGAAGAACCCAGTACAAAGTTATGCCTGATAGAATCGGTTAACGGACCAGAATTCAGAGGGTGAGTGATCAATATCCTTCATTTTGCTACCCTTGGGGGTAAATTTCATCTTTTAAATTCAAATGGGACCATCTTCGAAGTACACACTATCCACTGTTAAGAGAATTATCGGAATCGGACGTCTCAGTGAAAAGTTATGCGTGATCATACATAAAAAAAAATATACGCGTCGACTAGAGAACCTCTTCCTTTTTGGTTTCGTCGGATAATTTGGTACGCCTATGGAATTTCTATTAATAGCCACTGTTAGACAATGGTTCGGGTATTTTCGAGAAAAATTGGTTGTTAGGTAAGGGAAGGCCAAAGTGGTCGTTTCAATACTGGACGAGCTATAATCATTGTAAATATGTAAAGAAGGAAATGCTTTTTCCGCCTACCTCTATTCTACCTCTATCCTGAGTATACATTTCCCTAGGGAGGAAAAGTAAAAGTGACGTCATGGTACGTCATCAATAAAATAAATTATACGGCATTGACGACCTAAACTATATTCTATTGTTTAAGTATAAATTTTACCGTTTATTTATAGAACACCCTGTATTTTTCAAAATGGTAGAAATCAGTAAAATTGTTATTTTAATTTAACGATTTTCACATTAATAATTTGACTTCTATTAATAGATTCATCCGGTTTTCGAATTTAGGACAGAAATATTATAGCATTGACAGATGAACAGTTTCAAAGTCTGACGCTATAATATATCTACAAAATATAAAATAATATTTAAAAAATGAGTGATTCAAGCAAATTTGAAGATATAAATAATTTTATATTTTGGAACAAGTTAATGTAACAGTACAATCTCTATTACCCCAAAAATCTGAAGAAAAATACGAAAAACAGTATTTACATTTCAAGCAATGGGCCGAAGAAAAGCATATTCGTACTTGATCAGAAAATGTTATTTTGGGGTATTTTTCGCTATTAGCAAATACATTAAAAGCCTCTACATTGTGGTCCAAGTATTCGATGCTACGTACCATGCTTCAAATAAAAGAAAATGTGGATATTAAATACCAAAAATTAATTGCTTTCTTGAAAAGACAAAACCAGGGATATAAACCTAATAAGGCAAAAACCTCAAGAGAGGAAGTAAATACATTTTTACTAGAAGCCCCCGATGATAATTATTTATTAATGAAAGTAAGATATTTTCAAGAAGTAAATATATTAAGAAAATAAAAGTTAAACGGCAAATATTATAATAGAGCTATAACAATACGCTATGTTCATGATTCCGCAGAAGTTGCCTGTGAGTCTCGGTAGCGCATCGAGTTGCTGCACCGCTCACTGTTCATGATAAGCTTGTAGGTGTTGGTTCGAATTCCGGCGTCGACAGCCTTTTTTTAATTCTTTTTTCTTTGTTCTGTAGGTTCTCCCTATTTTCGGAATTTCAGGAGCATGCAGGTGTGACGAGTGCCTTAAAATGAATTGAATATATTGAAGATAAAGGTTCAATTTTAGTAGTAAATATACCAAATTCTAAAACAAATATACAGAGAACGTTTGTAATAAAAGCTTCACCGGAGAATGGCCCTAATTATATTGACATTTATAGAAAATATATATCGCTACTCCCTAAAACAGATCAGACACGTTTATTTGTCCGCTATAGAGCAGGAAAATGTATCAACCAAATGGTTGGAAAAAATACTATTGCTAAAATTCCTAAAAAAATTGCAGAATTTTTAAAACTGCCTAATGCCATAAATAATACCGGGCATAGTTTCAGAAGAACCTCTAGACTAGGAGGAATCGGCGCATGAGTACCGAAAACTATTCCACCTCAATTTTTTTATACGATCCTCTTTAAATTGCCCTACTGATGATATAAATGCATGTTGCCATGGGGCAACCCCGTGCCATATTGTTTGAACCGAAATTGTTCAAACAATTGCAAGGAATTGTTATTTTTCAACCGAACATATTTTTTTTAATATTCTTTATGAAAATACAAATAAAAAAAGTCTTTTCACGATAAAGTTAATATTTTTGGAGATATAAATTTTTAATTGTTCGGAAAATTTCAAATTTGGGAACTTTTGACCCATGAAAAATATATAAAAAAAAAGAATAAAGTATAAAAATTATTTTGTTTTCATTCTTTATACAATAGTTAATAATATCCTTAATTGAGATTTGAAAAAATATCATTGTTTATACCTGTTTTTTTATTGTTTATTACGCGCGCTCACAAGTATGCGTCCCTTACCTTTGAGTATCGCCGTCTCTCTCTGACGCTCTGACGCTGCATCGGCCTCTCTGTGTCTGAATCATTATTTATCATTTATCTTAAAAACTATTAACTTTATCAAAATTGTTAAAGAGAGAAATGTTATTATTAATTGAATTATCTACAATTTGTTTTCAATAAGTTGTTTCCTGAAATCAATTTTACAAAAGTTATTAAAGTTTAAAGCGAAACATGTAATTAAAACTAATTTTACTTACTTATTTGTTATTAGAACAGAAAGTACTCATATTGTATTGAATAACTTCTTCAAACGAAGGTTGTAGATGTAGAAATAAAATTTTTTATTATCAATATCATTTTTACATATTATATTTCTACAGTCTGCAGAATCACAACTACATAAAAGTATGTGTATAATTTTTTTTAAAGCAGGTAAAATTAGACAAATTGGGTACGTCAGAGCATCAGCTGCTTTGGGACACGAAAGAAATCGTGATTTTTTGTTATTAATTTCCATCCATAGTCCGGGACAACCACTTTTTTTCAACAGTGGCCAATAATAAATACTTAGTACGAAAACATCAGTGTCTACACTTTAAATAATTATTTCAGAATTCAACTGAATATTGTAAGCAGCGTGACAAAAAATTCGAGTATCAGCCTCAATGTGATTGTTTAGTAATTCCGGTACCTCTACAATTGTTTCACTTCGATAACGTTTACAAACATTATCAAAGACACCAGAAATAATTAATTCTTGATTATCTGTAAGTGAAACGTACTGTAAAACATTTTGACACATGAATCTTACTAACTTCAGCTTATTTTCCGGACTTATCAGAAATGTTGAAATGTTTTTAGGAATTTTAATATTGGGCCCATGAATAACTATTTCAGCTTCTAAATACTTGATACTTTGATTTTCATACCTATCAAATACAATATCAATACACGTAACTCTCGGCTTTTTGAAATATGATGTAATATATTTAAAAAATGCTGTAGCAAATTCACCAAACGTAGCATGTTTAGATAGCTGCAATCGATGTACTGCTGTCATTCCATCAAACAAATGTATTTTACAATTTAAAGAAGAAAATGACATATAATAATAAACAATTAAAAATCAGGTATAAACAATGAAATTTTTTCAAATCTCAATTGAAGTGATTGGTAACTATTGTATAAAGAATATATATACTTTTCATGGGTCAAAAGTACCCAAATTTTAGATTTTCCGACCCTTTAAAAATTCATATCGTCAAAAATATCAACTTTATCGTGAAAAGTCATAGGACCTTTTTTATTTGTATTTCAATAACAAATATTAAAAAAAATTGTCCGGTTGGAAAATAACAATTCCTTGAAATTGTTTAAACAATTTCGGTTTAAACAATAAGGCACGAAGTTGCCCCATGGCAACATGCTTTTATATCATCAGTAGGGCAATTTGAAGAGGATCGTATAAAAAAATTGAGGTGGAATAGTTTTTGGTACTCATGCGCCGATTCCTCCTAGTCTACTCGGCAAGTTCACTTGCAAATTCTGGAGGAGACGTTCTTGCTTTAAAGCAACACGGAGCTTGGAAGTCTACGAATATGGCTGAAGGGTATGTGGAGCAATCTCTTGCAAAAAAGCGAAAAATTTCGAACCAAATTATGGGAGTCACTGAAGTTAATGAAATTGATTGTAATCAGCCAAGTACGAGTACTTCCGGGGGATACCAGCTGTATACTGATGTTGTTAATGAAAATATCACGAAAACTTCGTTGGCTCCAGCTCTCACTTCTAGTGGTATTCAAATAACCACTGCTCAAAACTGCACGTTCAACATTAGTATAAATAATTACTCTACCACAAATTGAAAATATGCAGGTGGCAAGAATTAAAATGAAGTTCCTATGAGTTATACTGTACCTACTCCTTAGTTTTAGTTCTTTAATAAATTTTGTTTGTTAGTTTCATGAATAAATTATTTAAAAATGACTTGTTATTTGAGGGAGGCGGAAAAATATGGTAAAGTGCCTTTTCCTCCCTTGAATGATTACTGCCCTCCGCTACGCGTCGGGCAGTAAACTTCATCCTCGGGAGGAGAATTAGCACTTTCCTCCCTTGTTATACAAATAGCTATTACTTTCGAACTTTACCTTTTACGTCTACCTCCACTTTTATGAATAGGGCCCAATCTCATTAAAGTTATTCTTTTTCTCGAAACCACTTGAGCGAAGCTGCAGACACGTAGATATTTCGACAAATACGCAAATCGGTCCTTTTACCTTGTCGACATTGATACGGGCCAACCCACACAAAATTCACCCCTACGTCGTAAATTAGCAATTGGGTCACAACGTGCCCTCAAAATCGATAGATTCTGAACTGCAGACGAACATATCAATTATGTAACTGCATATTAGAGCACTATGTACGGGCAATAAGTGTAACATTGGGTATTGGGTCAGCACGATGATCAAGACGGTCGTCATGACGACGGGAGAGTACGTAGTACTCGCTGTTACGTCATCCATTGAGTTAGTGTGGAAGCAATTTGCGCAATGCAGCGTTGCCGATCCTACAGATTTTTCGGCATATCTACCGATACTCACCTGCGTCTACAGATCTACAGATTTGCAATCAATTTCTACAGATTTTTGTGCAACTAGAAACAATCAAGTTACTTTTCATTTATTGAAATATCAACCTGTTTTTAATCACTTCTGATATTGATGTTCCATGAATTAGTGACACTAAACATTCGATAATAGAACACCAAGTAAGTGTACTTTGCACTTGGTGATTTATGACCCATGACATTATTGACATTCGACATATATCTTCTATCGGTTTACTGTTCTGACTTCTGACTTCTGACTTATAAGGACTTCAGATGATTTTATATTTTATTATAATGATGTTTTATAGGGAAATATTACAGAGAGGTTTCTTGAACCCCTTGGTTTATGTATTTCTTTTATAACATTTGTACCTGTTGGTTGATCTCAAGAATTGTGTAATATTGTTTTTGAATAAAGTTTAGTTTGGTTTTTCAATTTCTCGCATCCTTTCACTTTGAGTGTTTCACGATTGCCACACAGCCACAATGAGTTTTTGACTGAAAACGAAAACTATCATGCATTTCAAAATTCCCCTACTTTTGTTTGCCAACATGAAAAATGGCAGATCATTCGATTTTCGTAATTTTACTTGTACTGAACTCAATCCCATTGGTCGAATATCTCCCCCTCTCTCACTCTCTCTCTCCTCTTAATCATGTATTAAAGTATGGATTCATCAACTGCAGTCAGAGGAATATCTACTGACGAAGCTCATGAATCTACAGATATTTCACGTGCTATTCTACCGATATATATTTCACCTCGACGGCAACACTGGCGCAATGTGACCTGTGGATAGGTTGCCGAAATGATTGACTACGTAATATAAGGTTTAGTCAAAATCGGTTGAATCACGCGGGTTCAAAGGTTAACAAAATGAGAAATCTATATTTTTGTATATCAGTTGTAGTCGAGTCAGCCAAGGTTTCGATTTCAGCTCCGATTTTGATGATTTTTTTTAATGCTTGTTCATACCGTATTCATTTTGTAAATATATAAAAATAATAATAATAATTTCATTGATATATTTAGACATCTATTTTTGTCATGTCTGGCTTGAAATATAGGGAAATTGACTGTCAAAACACTTAAGAGGATCCCGTTCTATAGAATTGAGATATTGTTCCTCAAGACTATTATCATGACCTTGAAGTTTTCATTCATAATTTCAATAATCTGTTCTAGTTTAAACCAAAAGATTATTGTTTGCGGTTATTTCAATGTACATTTTTGATCTAATTCCACAGAACGCGATTAATTCATCTGATGATTGATAGTTGTAACGGGTGCCCATTGTGTTGCATTACTAAGGCCTGTTATTTATTTTTCAATAGTTAACTTCAAAAAGAACTAATGTCTCATCCCTTCCTCGTCTTGTTTTTCTTTGAGACTATTCAACAAAATCCCATACCGTTGTCACCATTGTTACGGATGAACATTGCTTTGGGGGCCGTTCCCTGTTTTATTTTGATTTTTGAAGTAAAACTAAATTATAAAAAAAAAAGTTTCGCCTAAGTCACCAGTAATGAAACAAGCCCAAGACGATATTCTAAGATGTTATAAGAATATATATTTAACTTTTACCAACGAGTGGACGAACGAAAATATGTTTGGCAACCACCACCCTTGCGAGTGGGCACACGCTGTCACCAACCTGTCACGGAAAGTGGTCAGGATTTTATTATTCGAGGTTACCCTTCTCCAAATAACAATGAGCACTGTGTTTCTGTCACCTAATTTCGTCCGATAGATAGTAGATCCGGCTAGAAGCAAAGTCATGTCGAATTTGTGATTTTCTCCTTCCAGGATAGGTTAGTAAGGGTCTGAGATTCTCTTTTTCTGTTAGCAAAAGTGTTAGGCCGTTCTGAACGGCAAATAATGACACTATTCAAAGTTAAAACAAATATATTCATGAAAAAAAAACGGTAAATAAATTGACTGTGTTTATAAAAAATAGGTCAATGGAATTAAACAATCAAAATTCAGGCTTCCCTGAGTCGTAGAAAATAGGTCCCACTTCATAGTTACCCGTGGAACAAAACTTTCGTTTTTCAGACGTAGGGAAAACTATAAACTTCCCTTTTAGATGATACATTGGACTTAAAGCAGTTCAACACTATTCCATTCACCCAAATGGCACAATAGTTTAGTAAAAATATTTAAAAGAAAACATATCCCTGAGGTTCACTTACCGATGGCTGCCTTGAAAGTACAGCAGAGTTGAACATAACTGGGTGATCTGTAGAGAAACATCGAATCCTAAAACATGAGCCTAATGATCTCATAAGAGACTTGGATCTCTCAAAAGAGCGGGCATAGTTGCTAGCATCAAGATTGAAAGAAACAAATTACCTATCCTCTGAGAGAACGAAACTTATTGCAATTTTTTTCTTCTGATGAAAATTTCGTAGTGATGTGACTGACTTTCATGGGCTTGGAGACCTATCAGGCGAATGATTGGCGTCTCTCTATTGACAGCAGTAAAAGAAGTATCAAAGCTGCCCTTTTACATAATGGCAATAAACATGCTCCTATTCCAATTCCCACTCGACTTGTATGAAAAAAGAATATGAAGTGATCAGTTCTTCTGCAGAAAATAAAATATGTTGAATATAACTGGGTGATCTGTGTCGTTGGTGAAAAAAGTTTGTTGAATGAGCCTTCGGTTCCCTGATGTTCTCAATTTTCATAAATGATATTGGCTCATCATTTATTATACGCTGATGACAAAGATTTATTCTCCGATAGAACAGAAAATACAGCAAGTTTCTCTCCTACAAGATATCGATCGTTTATCTGATTTTCGTCATTCAAATAAGTTACACCTCAATGCTAATAAATGCTCTTCTATAACTTTTTCTCGAAAAAAAATTAATTTTGATTACACCTACGAAATAGATGGCTCACCTCTAAAAAAACTTCAACAAATAAAGGATCTAGGCGTCATTCTCGATCAAAAATTGTCGTTTGAAAATCATATTGAGAAAACCCGAAACTTGCATACTCTTATATGATTCCATTGATCGAAGTCAGTTGGAGTATGCAACAATAGTGTGGAATCCTTTTTATCAAAAATATATAAATAGAATAGAACAAGTTCAAAAGAGGTTCGTACGCTTCCTTAACTTCAAATTCAGAGTGAACCAAAGTTTTCCTCCATTTGAAAATATATAAAATCGATGAACTAGAAAGCAGACGGAAAAGTGCCTACGTAATTTTTCTTAGTAAATTGTTGAATAATGAAATTGATTCAGAATATTGTATGGAAAAACTATCTTTCAAGGCAAATGTTTACTCCATGTGCAATAGTGATTTGTTCAAGTTGGCTCCAGTAACTAGTAATTACTCCTTGAACGCCCAATATCACGTATGCAATAAATATACAATTCTATTTCACTTACCCCTTTCAAAAATTTGATTTTCTTGTAGAGACATACTATGCACTATGTAGAGTAAACTGTATTTTTATTTGTTAATAATTATCTTCAGGTCGATCTAGCTTAACATTTCTAATGTAATGATAAATCTTGTAATTTCTGTGTGACTCTATAATTGGAACTCTTTTGTTCTGTTGAGTTGCCGAAGCTGTAAATGAATAGAATAATTTTACCCCTTGCACATAAAATTAGGGCTGATGCACTGGACAAAAATGGTCAATGTTTTAAGTTTATTTCTCAGAAATTAAAAGCAGCCAATTTTGATATAACCCAAATACGTCAATTAATTGATGACTCCATTAATTTTGAGGCATCTATGACTGAAGTAGAACGACTTGCGTGAAAATCTTTTATTGCGGTTGCATAAAATTTCCTCGGAAATAACAAGGCTGAAAACTATTTAGAGTCAGTTGAGAAAATTGTTTTCAAACGCTTTCTTAGTTGTTTTACCAACCCTCAGAATATAATGAAAACTTGTACGAGCTAATATCCCGGGGACCTCACCTTTATAGTGGGATCTAAAAGTTGAGGAAATGGTCCTTACCTTCAAAAATGCAGGCTGTAATGTGAGCGAAAAAGTACACTACCTCTAAGTATAGTCATGTAGATCACTTTCAACATAACCTAGGAGATCTTAGCGAAGAACAAGGAGAACGCTTCCAACAAGATATTAAAACAATGATGGGAGACTATTGTTGGGAAATTATGTGCGATTGCCTAAGACAACTTCACTATAGAAAATCACTCAGAAGACAATTTCTTGATATATAATTTCGAAATAAAGTAAATTAACCATAAGTGAAAGGGCTGAAAAGTCATCAAGTTGTATTTTCTATCAAGCAGAATAGGAGATAATAACAACAACAACAACAAAATGCGTTCAACTTGGAAGCCAAATTAGGTTAGGTTGTATTCCTTCCTTTTGTGTTAGAAAGTAACAGTTGGATTTTCTTCTACTTGAAAAAAATGGATACACCTCCAACTTGGATAGCAATATCAGCCAAATTAAGTTAAATTGTGTTTTCTTCTTTTACATTAGAAAGTCATAAAGTTACATTTCCTGGTAAGCAATAGCATTCAATTTCCATTGAAAAAATGGATTGCGTTCAACTTGTAAGCAATGTTATCCAAGTTAGGTTAGGTTGTTCCCTTCTTTTACTTTTGAAAAACTAGGAACACTGGCGTGTCTCGTTCACCATAAAATCGAACTAAGTCACGTGGTTTTTGACATAAATTTCCTAACTGATAAACGTCCACCTGTTCATATTTGCGAACAAAAACGCCTATTTTTTTTATTCTGTCCTGACTTTGTGAACAGTTCATATAGTTAAAGTAAATCTCCTTATTCTAGAAACAAATTGGCAACGTCGCATTATCTGCTTCCATAGTATTTGTCAGTTCAAAATGGCTGTCATTTGTCAAACTTGTTATTCATTCTGTCAGTTCAGTAGTAATTATCTAGTTACAAATTTATGCTTTTTGCTTATTGGTTTAAAAAATTATTGAATGAATGTGGTTTTTTGTGGAGGAACAACGTTTCTTGACATGTTTTTTGGGTAACCTTCCACAGTCTGAAAATGAAAATTTAATCAGGAAAATCTATACAAGTGTAGAAAGGGCAAAATTCTTATTGATATAATTTCAGTGAATGAAGTGTTACAAATACATAATTTCCGGTTTTTACATTTGAAAACAGTGCATTTGAATCGGATTGATACGCAAGATGTATCCCTAAATTGGGTTAGTTCATCCTATGACATTTTGCTGAAAAAAAAAATTAAAAAGGTCTTTCCGCGCCAAATTTTCGATAGCTGATATGATTTTATCATGTTTCAAAGCATCTGTGGAAGTTTCATCGATATACTCGTTGTCCCCATTTCCGACACCTTTTTCAAGACAATTTCTTGATATATAATATTAAAATAAAGCCCTATTTTTCTAAAGATGCTTTTCTTTCTCTCATAAACAAGAACTGATATAAAGAACCAGTAACATTTTTGACATCACCTTATTAGATCATATTTAAAATGAGTTCTGAAATCCTAATCAGTTGGCGTTTGAACGATTGAATAGGCTCTGATTCGGTATAAAGCAATGAAGATGAAGATCTCAATGTGAAGCAATGATCAACAGAATGGATTGTGATACAGAACAATGCCAATGAAACGAATTGCTTCTTCACAATATAATCTGCTTATTACTGTCACTGCCAAGAAAATTGAAAAAGATGTATGGAATCTCATTCCATTGATTCACGTGATGAATTGGAGCTTAAAAATAACTTTCGAATTCATATTTGGGAGATTAGAATACGTAGGTATCGCTAAAAGGAAACTTAATATTCACCAAAAGATCGATATTTAATACTGTTAAAATTGCGATTCAACGAAGCGTCTGACAAAAATGATGGCCTGGGAAATTTTATGACTTATGAAAATAATCCCATGATATTTTCAGCTGATCGCTTCCGAAAATATTCGACAAAAAATTGATCAGACTTAGTATTCAATAGTTTGACCTACCTTCAAATGAAAGGAAAACTTCCAACTATGCTATCTCAAAAAGTAGTTGCCACTGCCAAATCTTCGTGCCAACAAGTCCATTGTGAGAGGTCCTACAATGCTTATACGTGCTGTAAATCTATTTACTTTCGTCCAACAAATTTCCAAATGTCACAGTCAGTTATAACTTGACATTTCCTCAGCAGTTGAGTAGTTCCGTTTTGTAGTGCTTCACGATTCCATGAGGTTCGTACTTTTCCATTTATGATTCATTCATCATTTAATTTTCCATTTGAGTTTCCGCTCTCAGTAGCACCATCCTTGAGTTCCTTTCGGACAGATTTTTCGAACCGTAATATTCCAAACAAATTGATATGAACGCTTTTATGTCGAAATTTCCACAAAACCTGTGTTACTTGGTAACAGTTGGGTCACTTTAGACGAGACAATTGGGAATTCAAAATAACGGATTCTTCCTCTGGTATCGATTTTTGAAACTATACATGAGTACCTTGTTTACTTTTCGAAACATTATAATGTTCATAAGATTTTAGTCATTGTGTATCTTGTCGAATCTCTTGTGATTGTTGAAATATAATGAAATTCTTGTTAACCTGGTGGACTATTGTACGTCCCGAGTGAAGAAATTAGTGATTCAAGTTCAAATCATTATTGTTGTGTACCTCAATGTGACTCTTGGCAAAACTATACCAAGATAAGATGGAATAAGTTTTCATCATTTTCTGTGAGAAAATGAACGTCTCTTGGCAAAACTATACCAAGATAAGATGGAATAAGTTTTCATCATTTTCTGTGAGAAAATGAATGTTACGTTCTGGTGCAGACTAATCTAGGATTGAGCGAGTCTATAGACAGACGATGGGCTCTTGAAGAAGAATTCAGTCCCTTCCCAAAATCTTCCTGTATCGTCTGTGGCCAAGAAAAAAAGTTAAAAAGAACCTATAAAGAGAGTTGAGAGAAAAGAAAAGAGCGTTAAGAAGAGAACAAAGATTATTCAAGATACCAACAATTATTCATACAGTATGGAAAAAGAGTGACTATAGATGTATATCTAGGTGATAAAGACACATTGTTTAGTTTTCAAAACATTAATGTTCATATGATTTTAGCCATTGTACACTTAAAACTTGTCAAATCTCTTGTGATTGTTGACATTCATTGAAATTCCGGTTTACCTGGTGAAAATTCTGTTGACGATTGTACGTCCTCGAGTGAAAAAATGAGTGATTACAGTTCAAATCATTATTGTTGTGTACCTCAATGTGACTCTTTGGCAAATAAACGCTCCCGTTGTACTGAAATAAGTTTGTATCATTTTCCGTGAGAACATGAATGTAACGTACTGGTGCAGACTAATCTAGGATTGAGTGAGTCTATAGACAGACGACGGGCTCTTGGGATCTTGTTCCTGCATCATGTGTGGCCAAGAAAAAAGTGAGAAAGAACCTTCAAAGAGAGTCGGGAGGAAAGAAAAGAGAGTTAAGAAGGAAATAAAAGACATATTTTTCAACATACCGAAGATTATTCAGACAGTATGGAAAAAGAGTGACTACATATGTATATCAAGGTGATGAGGACACATTTTCACACCATCTTGTTTGTTTTAGATGAAATAAGAAAAAAAACTGTTTTTGTTAGTTTTCCTTTCAATTCGAATATTCACAAATAATGTGTTAACATATCTTCAAAATAATTAATAACTATAATTCCCGATGATTTCACTAAGCTGTCCAGAAACTTCGAAAGAGATTTTTTTTTGCATGCAAATGAGAACATACTTTGTCTCCTTCGAAGTGAGTTTTCGCAAATGATATTATCTTAAGATTTCAATACACCACTTCACTAGAGTCTTGAAATGAATAACACTACACAAAAAAACGGAAAAATAATACCAAATGAAAATATTTCAAGAAAAACTCCAAAACACAAGTGTATAACCACTGAGTAAACAGACCAACAATGTACGTATGTCTGGTTTGAATTTTCGTCACTCTGGCGCTGGCATCTAATTTTGAATTCCCAATACAACATAGGAGAGCATTTTCAGTACAATAGAAAACAGAATTAACTGGTCAAAATATTTCTTTGAGGAATAGTCAGTGGTGACTGTTTTTTGGGTATTGTAACATTCCAGAATCTGAATAGGAAACTAATCAAGAATGACTATTCAATTGTAGAAGTCTGCACCAAAATAAATAGTTTTCAGCTTTGAAATAATATTCAATTGGCCAGTTATTGGTATTGCCTCCAAGAAAAAATATAGTAAATTGGAATACACTTCTCTATACTCGCTATGATTATAGTCATTGAAAATAAATGAATTGGGTATTATTTGGGTCAGAAATTGGAATATTGTTTAAGTCATGAATCTTCCTCTATTGACTGTATTTCGTGTTACTCATCGCAATTGTGATTCCGTAGAACAACTATGAATGAAAGTAAAATTGAATTACCTTTTCAATGATGTTTAACTCGACTGCCTCTCGAAATTTCCAAGTTGATGTGCTCCCAGCGCCCTCTGTCGAGTAATTTTGATGTATTTCCTCTCAAAAAGTGGGATTGGTAATACCATTCTAAATATTTTATGTCCCATTGTTTTACATCAAACAATTCAAAAGTTATCGAGGTAAGGGTACCATTCAGATCCGCGTGAAAAAACGCATTAACGAAATTCGAAAAAAATAGAATGGTTGAAAAGAGAATTAAATTAAATTTTCAAGATATGCCACTCGACCCCCCATGCTTTTTGAAATTTTTAAGTTGTTGTGCCCCTCCGCGCCATCTAACGAACAATCACAATATCTTTCATTTCAAACAGTAGTGTCGATCATTCAAAACTATTTTCGTCTACCAATTATTCTACGTCGAACCCTTCAAAAGTTAACAGGAGACGGACTATAAAAGCCGTACTGTATATATGTATAAATATATTGTTATCATGGGGTGATTGTGGTTTGTTTTTATTTCATTATTTATCTATTTATTTTCACAGACATCATGGCAAAATATTTTTTTTTGTTTCACTAATTTTTTTACTATTTTCGAATCTTTTTTAGCTAGTTCCCTTTTGAATTTAATTTAATATGTTCATCTTAAAATACCCATATTAATATTCCAAATGCCCGGCTATGTATTTTACCTTTCTCCCATTGATTCTTCTACCTCATTTTCTTTACCCCAGCTAACTCAATCGGTATGCCTATGGAATCTCAGGAGTCAGTTCTACTGTGGAGCCATCTGGTAGTTCTTGATGTCAGTTTCAGAAAATGGCAACTCATTTTTGCTCAATGATTGAAAATAAGGCAGAAATTCACCAAAATAATAATTTCATTATTCAGGAAGACTTACCTATTCTGCGATAATTAACTCAAATTAGTGCTTCATAGCAAAATATACATAAAAAATTGGAGTTATGTGACAATAAAAAATTTAATGTAACCTATTTCTGTAGGATATGTAGTCTATATACTAATTCATGAAAGTGTTCTATCGAAAGGGTTCTTGAAATAATAGTTTAGAAAAACTGAAAAACACGCTTCTTATAAAAAAACGAACTAAAAAATAAATAAATAATAGTTTAAAAAACTAAAAAACACGCTTTTATAGAAAACCAAACTAAAAAAATAAAAAATAAATTTTAATAAATTTGAATCAAGAATAGTGTAAAAAAAATTATTAAATATAAATTAATTATAATGAAAATGAGAAAAAAAAATATTTTATTTTAAAATGAGCGTGGGGTGCTTTTTAAGATTCAGATTAAGAACCCCACGCATTTTTAAAATAAAATATTTTTTGTCTTATTTACATTATTATTGATTTATATTTATTAAATTTTTTCACACTATTCTCAATTCAAATTTATTAAAATTTATTTTCTATTTTTCAAATACCAATTTTGAATAGAATCGGACCATAATCACAAACTCGTCCACCATTTTGGAGTCGCAATTTTGAATTTTTCAATTTTCACGAAAGAATCATAATATTTGACCTCAAAAACCCCACATACCAATTTTGAATGGAATCGAACCATAATCACAAAACTCGTCCACCGTTTTGGAGCCGCCACCTTGAATTTTCCAATTTTCACGAAAGAATCATAATATTTGACTCCAAAAACCCCCAAATACCAATTTTGAATAGAATCGGACCATAATCACAAAACTCGTACACCATTTTGGAGCCGCCATTTCGAATTTTTTCAATTTTGACACAAGAGTCATAATTTCCGACCACGAAAACTCGCAGATACCAATTTTGAAGCAAATCGGACCATAATCACAAAATTCGTCCGCCATATTGGAGCCGCCATTTCGTTTTTTTCTACCACACAAAAATATCTCAATTCATTGTCACCGGAATTATGTACACCTGCCAAATTTCAAATCATTCGGACGTCTGGAAGTGGGTGAAAATCAAGTCCAAAGGAGTCGGTTACAAACATAGAAAATATAAAGCGTGTAATAAAAAGGTTTATTTTTGCAATGCACCGAGTTAAGTAACTTTGTATGGTTCAAAGTACCTGTGGCTTCTTGAAACGAAAATGTTCAGTTTCTCGGATCGCTCTCCCGTTCCTGGAAACTGCCGTTCCAGTCTGCAGCGCCCTTGTCGACTGTGAATTCTCTCTCGTACTGGTATATGTCTCAATTGAAAAAGGTTAGATTCGTTCTGCATCTGGTTTCTTCATCAGCTAATGTTCTTTCTAGTATTTGCTTGTGTTGTATTGGCAAATAACTGTATTGTAATGAAAATATGATTGATTTTTCAAATTCAAACTTCTTGAGTTGGTTCTTCCAAAATAATTTTTTTCAATTTTCTTGCTTGTTGATTCTTCTGCCTTGATACCACACATCCTTTGTTTCATTCTCGAATTTTTATTTACAGTCTTTTTAGAAAATCGATTAAAGTTTTCAATAAGGATTCAATATAATTGAACAGGTAGATTCAGGTGAAACTACTTTCCTGGATAGAGAACGTTGAATGATATTCACCTGAAAATCCATGCATACTTCCATAAAATGGAATGGATTTTCAGGTGAATATCATTCAACGTTCTGCGTGGTATTTGCCAGGAAAGTAGTTGTTTTTCACCTGAGATCTACCTTTCTCTGGTTCAATTTTATATTGAATCCTTTATGTGAAGAAAACCGTTTAAATTCGATTTTTTCTATTCATTCCACTTCACATGGCACTTATCTCTCAGCCTCTTTTTTGTTGCACTTTTCATTATTTTCGTTTATTTGACAGTTCTTATTTACGAATCGTTTCTAAATACCTTACATACTATATACATGATATATAAAAAATCATTTTTGACGTTTTCTGCTTTTTATATTTCCAATATTCATAATTTGGCATCAAGATCTTTCCTGGCATCTCATTGGCTATTGTGTTCGGATCTAATTTCATATACAGAATGTTCTGACTTTAACATTTTGTTGTCTGCTTGTGCTCAAAAATATCTTAGTAAATTTTGATTTCTATAATTTTTAAAATTATGCCAATTGCTTGTAATGTTGAAAATTGTTTATTCAAAACAAAAGAAATTTTTTTTTTTATTTATGTTTTCAATTATTCTATTTAATAATTTTATTTACTCTTTGAACATCTAACACGTCCCTCTAAACATAACAATATGTATATATATATATATATATATATATATATATTAGAGAGAGAGAGAGAGAGAGTGAGAGAGAGAGGGAGAGTTTTTGAGGGTCCCTGAATCCTGGTGTAGATTTTTTCAATTTGGAGGCTCTTGGGATATGGATTTCTGAAATCGATTTCAAAAACTAATAACTAGACGTTTCGCCACTGACCAGCGGCTTCTTCAATATTTTGTGAGTACAGTTTGCATAGGATTTGGGGCCGAAAAAAAGGATAATTATGAGGATACCTTATTATTTGGATATTAATATGGGGGCCATGTTGGAAGTAAGCTCTCATTGCAGATATATTTATAGAAAGTTTCGTACCTTGGCACGAATTGCACACCATTTGGTTTTATTCCCAACTGTTTTTGCTTGTGTCTAATTATTGTTGGAACAAGTATTTTTTATTGTAATTTCGCAATACAGTGTATAGATTTCATTATGTTAC
Source organism: Gonioctena quinquepunctata (assembly GCA_018342105.1). Classification (NCBI taxonomy): domain Eukaryota; kingdom Metazoa; phylum Arthropoda; class Insecta; order Coleoptera; family Chrysomelidae; genus Gonioctena; species Gonioctena quinquepunctata. The sequence goes on along the minus strand of JAFIRS010000374.1, from coordinate 489,270 downwards.
GTGGAGAATACATGTTGATTATTCCTTTGAATAAATCTTTCTAACTATCTGCCGATGGAGATCTATGTAAATGAGGACTGTGCGACCATTATTATTATATGGGGTTCTCTAGAGTCCTAAATACAACGCTTTCAACCATTCCATACCATCGAAGGGAAGACGATTGGTCAGACAAGGAGCAACTATGTTTTATATACCAATAGCTCTAACATCGATAGGTATGAATGACATAATTGTTTGAGAGAAGGGCAATGATAGAAACACCTGTCGGCAACCTCAACTCCGTCTTCCAGCCAGATGTTTCTGTCATGGAAGTGAGCCAGATAGCTTATACATTGGTTTCTGATAAACGAAGAAATACAAATTCCATCAGATAGCCAAGCGACCTAACGAACATGAGCACCAATATAGATTCTCATGTAGTTTGGAACTATAGACCAACCTCGAAGTAGATTGGAGAAACCAACAAAAGAACGCTATCCTGGGTATCTGAACATAACGCTGTGAAGGGCAACGCACTCACGGAGGATCAGGCTTCTAGAAAGGATAACCAGGAACAATCTGCCCATGTTACGGAACATTCAACAGGGTAGTATTGTCCGATAAAGTTAGGCCAGTCATCAGAATATAGGTTCTGCAATTCGGAAGTTGAATCCCCGTCTAAAGTCCCCCCCCTACTAATTTTTGAACCACCTAGTATGTCGCAACGAAATTTATTGGACTCAAAAAGGAGATAAAAACCTACTTTTCAATCAGAAAATCACAGCTAAAAGTTTTAAAATGGCGGCTGAGCGCCATCATCAATATTTTTTTAAATCAGAACACCCCGTATATTATTCCATTTTTGAAATCTACTCATAATTCTCAACACTTTCCTCTTATACACTTTACTTCTGGATTCAATTGTTTTCGAAATATTAACGTTTGGAAAGTAACATTTTGGTCATTTCAAACCCAACCAAAAACACTAATGTTGCTTTCAATCAAGTTTGCATTGGAAAAAATCGTTGTCGCGGTAACATCTTGTTTACTGTCAAACAGAACCGCTAACTGTCAAATAGTCCGTTGAGTGCCTAAATCTTTTTATGAAAAGTGTGATCATGGCTCGTAGTTTAGACGATAAATATGAAGCAGTTTTGATATTTGGAGAAGCTGAAAGAAATTATCATCTAGCAGTCCGTATGTTTGATGATAGATTTCCCGAGAATCCTATTTCGAGGTCATATTTGCGCAAACTTTTGAATAAGCTCCAAGCAACTGGTACGCTGAAAGATGCTCCAAGATCAGGAAGACCGACCGCCTCTTTCAGAAGAAAAAAAGGTAGAAATTGTTGCTGAAATGGTAATCAATCCGACTCAGTCGACGTCTTCAGTTGCTGAATCATGTGGAGTAAGTTCAAAAAGTGTCCAAAGAGTCCTAAAAAAAGACAAGTTCCATCCCTATTGAATGAAAATCCTGCTTGCTCTCACGGAGAATGATCCAGACCGGAGGGTTGAATTTTGTGCGTGGTTAACGAGAACAATTGAAGGAGAACGGGGCTTTCTAAAACGTGTATGTTTCGCAGACGAATGCACGTTTTTTTCTCAATAGAAAATTCAACAAACAAAATGTACGATACTGGATCGATACTAATCCCAACATTTTTGAAGAGGGACATACCCAGTTTCCTGGACGATGATTTTGGCAATCGCGTCGTTGGACCGATTTTCATCAGAGGCAATCTTACACGAGTTCTTTACAGAAATCTCTCAGAAACTGAAATTGAACCTCGAATAAGACAAATTATATTAAACAATCAAGAAGTGTATAAAAATCGTGAAATCATATTTCAGCAGGATGGGGCACCTCCCCATTACGATCGCATGGCTAGAGGGTTCCTCGATACAAACTTTCCTGATCGATGGATAGGTCGCAGGGGAAGTACAGAATGGCCACTAAGATCTCCTTGATCTTACACCTCTAGATTGTTTCCTTTGGGGGTATCTGAAGTCAAAAATCTACGCCACTGAATGCTGAACATCAGAAGAGTTGGAACGCAGAATAATAGATACATGTGAAGAAATAGATGAACAGACTTATCTCCTATATAAACCCTCCAAATTTCGTTCAAAAATTAGTAGGGGGGGGACGGACTTTAGACGAGCACTGTATAATGTACCTGCGTAGCCCTGAACAATGCCAGGCTTCTAATATTTAGACTCTGCCACAGATGCCTGCGTCTATCAAAGAAATGCTATGCTACTACAAAATAACCTACTTTATCTAAAGAATTGGATTCTACTGTGTCCGATAACCATAAGTATTAGCTGAGCTTCAATAGACCTACAAAGCGGGCACAATAAATGTCGTTATATCGCACACTCATCCCAAATTTAGCCCAATCTACCTTTCCTGAAATTCCTGGCAAATTAAAATGGCTCGTGTTGAATACCCACATTGAGAATAATATATTTTTCAATTCCATTTTCGAATGGTGAATGTTATTAATTTGTCCCAGTTCGGAATTCATTGTAATAGTTATGAAATATGAATAGTCAATGAAATTATGAAAATGAAATCCAATCAAGCAAAAATTTTCCAACACAGCAAACTTTCTGCTCCGCTGAAACTAATAATTAGTACAGAAATATTTGCCGACGTTCGATATGGTGAAGCAAGGCTTAGCGCTGCAGGAGATCGATTTTGTGTTTCAGATATTGAAATAAAAGGGGATTTCTGTAGGTAGAAATGCCACAGTGTTGAGCTTGTGGAAATGGTTGAATGAATGCAGATGAATAATAGTTCAAGATGAGAATGCGTTTTGTTGTATTTTTGTCCACTTTATATGTAGAATAAAATAACTAATAAGTCATCGCTGATATGATTTAATTATTTATTGTTGAATGATTTGGTTTCGAAAAGCTTGTCGCACAAAGTGTTGAAAGTAAGTGCCAATTAATTTCATTGGACAATGATTGGTTGGTAAGTATCAACTTGTCGAAGTATTAATTTTATTATAATTCGCGCGACAAGCTTTTTGAAACCAAATCGTTCAACAATAAATAATTAAATCATTGTCAGCAATGACTTAAACTTATTTTATACATTTAAGTGCACGGCTTAAATGAATGCTTCTCTTTGAAAAGTTGTTTTCTTAGTTATTTCATTTTTTGCTTTTTAGTTAGTTTGCCTCAATCTGTTCATTTCTAGTAGAGCATCGTTATTACAAGGTCTCTTCCCTGTGAGTTTTTAGCTGAAAGAAACCATGATATCTGACCTCAAACACTCCCACACACCAATTTTGAATAGAATCTGAGCATAATCACAAAACTCGCACGCCAACCTGGAGTCTCATCTAGAATTTATGAATTTTGACGAAAAATTCATAATCTCCTATCCTGAAAACCCCCACATACCAATTTTGAATGAAATATGACCATAATCAGAAAACTGGTCCACCATCTTGGGGCGATCATCTCAAATTCATGAATTTTGACAAAAAATCAAAATCTCCGACCCGAAAACCGCCACATACCAATTTTGAATCGAATCGGACCATAATCACAATTCGGACATAATCACATTTCGGAGCCATCTTGAATTCACGAATTTCGACAAAAAATTCATAATCTCCAACCCCGAAAACCCCGCATACCAATTTTGAATCGAATTGGACCATAATCACAAAATTCGTCCGATATCTTGAATTTATAAATTTTGACAGAAAATTAATAATCTCCGACCCCGAAAACCATCACATACCAATATTGGATCAAATCGGACCATAATCACAAATATCGTCCGCCATCTTGGAGTCGCCATTTTGTGTTATTCTCTAACAAAAATTCCATAATTCATTGACACCAGAATTATTAACACCTGCCAAATTTCAAATTAATCTGACGACCAGAAGTCGGTCGAAATTTAGTTGCAAGATTTGACACGAACATACATACATACAAACATTGCAAGTTAAATAAAATATTGTTAGAGAGGGAATGTGTTTTGTCATCAATTGTCAACTTTATTGATTTGTTTTTAATATATCTGCAATTTATTGGTACTGTTCTCGTTTTATTTCCATATCATATCCTTCATACGACGTACTCAGACACCTGGTAGGTAAATTTTCGAATATCAACATTCGGCGACCTTGACAGGACCCCGACTATGGAAAATAGAGCTCATCCAGTATTGAAACGACCACTTTGGCCTTCCCCCACCTAACAACCAATTTTTATCGAAGATACCCGAACCATTGTCTAACTATGGCTATCAATAGAAATTCCATAGGCGTTCCAAATTATTTGGTATAGGCGATTCACGAGACGTAAAGAACTAACACTTCTATAACTTTCCTGACACTCCTATTTCTTTTTCCGCTACTGAATAGTACTTACCACTGGGCATTTTGACAAGGTAACGAGTAAACTATTGCAAAGTTGGATGAATAACTGTACTACCTATTTATTAATTAAACAAAACTAACCTTTCAAACGCTGCATGCCATGACACTGGTGAAGATTCGCCGTAGCACAGCAAATCGTGTCCACTCGTGTTTTCCCCCTCTCTACCTACCAAACGGTCGTTTCAATACTGGATGAGCTCTCTACTTGGAGTGCAAAGTAGTTGATTTGATCGTGTTTTTGATGATGTTTATGAAATTGTTCAACGAAACAGACTTGGATAAGATTGGAATATTCACTTATAATACCACTAGAGCTTCAATTATTACTGGAAATATTTTCGAGAACACGAATATTTTCAAAAAAATCGAGAAAAACTTTTCTGTTTTTGATTGAAGCTATACTGGTATTCGGTAAGAAAATTCCACACCGAAATATTATTGAAAAAAATACTAGGATAATGACGGTTTTTGATGGTTTTGAAATTTAAATAGTAGGCTTTGTATGTTAATTCAAAAGGATAATATTTTTTTATATATGCCATTTTTCATATGCGTGGTGTCAAAAGTGAAAAGTATATTATAGTGTTTTTATGGAAATTCCTCGTTTTGGGAGAGAAAACCAGGACGTAATCAGAAAAGAAGTTCAATATCTGATCCCAGATATTACCAAAAAATCAAAGACAAGCATTTGGAAGCAGTTTCTGGGATTTTGCGATGAAAAGTCTTATAATATACACGAGAAGTTACCAGTTACAACTGGCTAGTATTCTAGAAGATTATTCATTTAATATGATAAAAGCAAATTCGGAAGAGTACAAAGAAAGTGTGGTAAAAGTTATATGGAGTTCAACTGCAAAACAACTACAAAAAATGTATCATGAAAAATTTTAAGTTGAATTTGATCCGTTTTCTGACATAACGTTTGAAAACGCAAGAGCAGCACGTGATGCCAAACGTAGGGAACTACAAAAAAATTGAACAAAATGAAAGCTTCGGCGTTAAGTGACGCAGAATACATGAAGATTGTAGAACTGTGGAATGAAGTTTGTCCAGAAGGTCTTCAACGTAAGTTTTTTCACATCGTTTCCCACGAATTAGTTTGGAGGGGTGGAGAAGGTGCAGCAGCAAGAATTGAATACTTTGTGGAAGAGACCGATAACTTGGTCAACTTCACTGATCGCATAGAGTATAATCCCATTTTTTCGAAGACAACACAAGGCGGCTCAAAAAAGTTAGCTGATAGCAAGTGGCTGATTACAAATATAAATAACTCAAGCATATGTCCTGTTCGTCTTCTCAGGAAGAGGATGGGAAAAGAGGTGATTCTATAGAGACCAATCGTTTGTTTGTAACTCCTAATCCATTTTGGGATCGAAGAAGTTCAAAGGGGTGGTATAAGAATTGCCCATTGGGGAAGAACACGATTCCAACATGGTTTTAATCGGCTGCACAGAAGATTGGTGTTGACACAAAAAAAATGAAAGTCTCGAATCATTCGGCGAGAGCAACTGCAGTGTCCCATTTGGCAAAAAAGGGAATTGGGGAGCGGCAATTGATTAAAATTACAGGACATAGTAGCAGTCAATCCATAAAAACCTATTTACAGATGGATATAGGACATCATAAAGTAATTGTTGAAGCGATGCGGTGTGACCCGAATGGCAGCTGCGCCAATGGTTCAGTGTCAAAAATGGTGCAATCGGATGCGAATCAACCATCAGTTATAACTTATAATAATTTTGTACATTCAATGTTACAAATAATAATGATTATACTAATAGTAGTGGTCAAAATAACAGTAATAATAACTAATGATGTTCTTTGTTGCGTAATATATCGAATTTGCTTATACGGATGATACAATTATTTTTCTTCAGTTAATATTTAAGCAGCTATTGGTATTCAGACATCAATATCGGTGGTTTTATTTCTAAATCGATTCTAAATTTCTATTCTAAATATTCTAAATTTGTATTGTTTAAAATTGAAGGAATGTGGCTTGTTATCTGAGAGATAATTTTGGACCAAGACTCCAGTTAAGATTACGCTAAATAAAATACAAAATACCGACTTTAGTCACGCAAAATAATAATAAGGCAGCTGGTAGTAGTTCAAACCATAATTCTTGACTAACTTTATTCCACTAAAGTTGGTGGAAATATATTTTGTCACGAAGTACTCGAAGCAGTATTCAGTATTAATACTATCTGAGTTCAGCGGTCGGATCATTTCAAGTATTGACAAAAAATTTTTGCTTTGGGTATTTTCATTGATTTCTCGAAAGCTTTCGACCTAGTGGATCATCGATTAATCACTGCCAAATTAGAGAGATATGGAATAAGAGGTTTGCCTTTAACTTTAATCGAGTCATACCTCAGTAATAGAAAACAAATGATAAGAGTCAATAACATTTTCTCTGAGGAAATGGATGTAGAGCAAGGTGTGCCGCAAGGTTCTGTCTTAGGTCCTCTACTTTTCAACATTTTTGCTAACGATCTCATTCTCTATATTCAAAGGGTTCAGAATGTTCATGTTATCTGCTATGCAGATGACACTAATATTTTGGTTGTTGACAAGGATCTCAATAAGCTGAAAACTACTGCTGAAGCGCTATTTGCCAATATTGTAAAATGGTCCAACAATAATAACCTACAACTGAATCATCGTAAAACAATAACTGTTCTTTTTGGTAATGGCAGGACTGATGAAATCAAACTTTTTGAAGGTTCCAATGATGAAATAGTAAGTAGTAAATCAGTGAAACTATTGGGGGTTACCTATGATAGGAAACTTCACTGGAATTGTCATATTGATTGTTTGTGTGAAAAATTACAGAGTAGCTGTTATAGTCTGAAATTTATGAAGAACCACTGTAGTGAGTACACACTACTGTCATTGTACTATGCAAATTTTCATTCCCATATAAAGTATGGAGTTTTGATTTGGGGAAATTGTGCACATGTGAATAGAGTATTGGTACTTCAGAAATATGCGATTAGAATTCTTGCTAGTACCGATACTAGAGCGAGCTGCAGAGATTATTTTAGAAAATTCAAAATCCTAACTGTTGTAAGCTTATATATACTGGAAGTTTGTACATACGTCTATAAAAATAAAAACGCGTTTTTGAATACTACTGAGAAGCATGACCATAATACACGTTCCAAAGACCAACTGCAACCTGAGAATCACCGGACTACGCTGTACCAAAAAAGTTTTTTTTTTACTGGCTGTAAATTATACAACTCTCTTGATGAGCATATTAAAAGCTCCCTCAATTTAAATATTTTCAAAACAAGACTGAAACAGCAGCTAGTTCAGAAGGCCTGCTACACTATAGATGAGTACTTAGTATAATTTGTGTTATGTTCGCGATATATGCAATTGATTTTATTTGTATTCAATATAGCATACTTATATATACGATTGTCTCTCTTGTTGTCTCTTGTGCATTCACGTCTTCTACCTTTTTATGATATATTGTCCGAAAAGTATGTTCCTGCAAAGATGAATTTCTCAATTTTTTATCATATATTTTGATCTAATGGTATGTATTTTATTTTATTTTGTTTTGATGTTTAATTTATTTTGTTTTGATGTTTATTTGTGACTTGTTATAAACATGCATCTGTCTTTGGTCCTTGTGATTGAATTTATATGTATATTTTATGATGAATGAATTGATTGATTGATTGATTGATTGAATAAAATTCACATGCATAACATTGTTAGGTTAAATAAAACACAATCAATCTACGTTAGTTACACAAAATAATAAAAAATAAGTCGATAGTAGCTCTTTTTTCCAATTTTAAATTGGAAAAATATATTTTCTCACAAGGAACTCGAAGTGGTACCTAGTATATCAAAAATTTCACGCGTAATATTAGGTTAAATAAAATACAATTAATCTACTTTAGTTATACAAAATAACAAAAAATAAGTCGATAGTAGCTCAATCTCTCAGTTTTTTACAAACTCATTTTACTTAAGTTGGTACAAAATAGGTATTAAAAAAAATTATAATTAATCAAGTAAACCAAATAATATGTAATAGTATAATAATAGTTCTCTATTATTTCGAGGAAACATAATTTCCTAGTTACCCACATTAGTTGAATAAAATTTTTACAGAAAAGTTAATAATGTTTTTTTTTAAGAATCTAATCTTATATATAGTCGTCAAAATATAGGTTTTTTCCAAAACGGGCAGAGTATACAGATAATCAATTAGTTCATTGTAGTTAAACGTATAGAAGGCCATGGAATTCATGTTCTAACTTTTGACGTTACCTGAGTATAAACTATAAATGAATTCGTTGTGTTGTAGAGTTTATAAGAATGGCGCGATTTGCGAAATACGTTTCATGCAAGTTTTGTTATGAAGTTAGTGAAATTAAAATGTATCATCGGAACCTAAAATTTTCAACGTATTTATTAGAAGAATGCGGGCCAGAAATTTATTTACCGAATTTGTTTGGGATTATCAAACATCATTTGCTTCTGGTATGTAAAAAAAATGGAGCTCTTCGTGGATTGCAGCAGAATAAGATTGTTTCAAAGTACTACATATATTTTATGAAACATAGACAATTTATTGAATGTTCGCTTTTATATTCTCCATTAAAGGAATTAAAAATTTTTTTAAAATATAAGAACTAACGTAGTAACAACATGTGTTTTTGTAAATTTTGAATTTTGAGTACATATTATATTGTAAACTGTTAATAAATGATTTTTACTTATTAACTTATAGTAGACTAGGAGGAATCGGCGCATGAGTACCGAAAACTATTCCACCTCAATTTTTTTATGCGATCCTCTTCAAATTGCCCTACTGATAATACAAATGCATGTTGCCATGGGGCAACCCCGTGCCATATTGTTTAAACCGAAATTGTTCAGAGATATGAATTTTTAAAGGTTCAAAAAATCTCATATTTGGGTACTTTTAACCCATGAAAAATATATTAAAAAAAAAACAATCGAAATAATATTTTTGTTTAAATTCTTATACAATAGTTAATAACATTCTTAATAGAGATTTAAAAAAATTTCATTGATTATTCCTGTTTTTTAATTATAAATTTCGCGCGCTTTTTTAAATCTCTATTAAGAATGTTATTAACTATTGTATAAAGAATTAAAAAAAAAATATTATTTCGATTTTTTTTTATATATTTTTCATGGGTCAAAAGTACCCAAATATGAGATTTTTTGAACCTTTAAAAATTCATATCTCTAAAAATATTAACTTTATCGTGAAAAGTCATAGGATCTTTTTTATTTGTATTTCAATAAAGAATATAAAAAAATGTGTCAGAAAGAAAACTGAAGTTACCAACTACGGAAATCGGAAAATTCGGTGGCGAAATGGAAGACTGTTTTTTCGTTTGGAGCCAATTTCAGCGGGTTGACAGTGATGAACACATTGCTTTAGGAGATGAATTTCAATATTTGATTCGAGCTATAATACTCAAGTCGAAATCTCGTCAGCTTGTTGATAGCTATCCTTCCAGTGCAGAAAATTACAATAGGGTACTTGAGACCTTCGAAAACAGATTTGGGAGAAAAGCTCTCTAGTGGAGTCTCGTTCCTGAAGATGTCATACGAGTGTGGCAAAGAAGTATCTTCCATGATAATGAATTTACTCTCAAGGATCGCCTAGACAAACTGATGAATTTTCTCCAAAAAAGGTTGAAAACGAAGAAATGATCACTTTGGCAATGTCGGTATTTGACATTCAAAGCAAATCCAAAACCAAAAATGATACCACAAAACAAATTTTCATCAATAATGAATTTCATAAAAAATTTCATTTCTCTTGGGGGATCCAGTCGAGTAATTTATACCGAGGCAAAAAAGTGCAATTTATTTGGTCGTAAGATGCAAAATGTCAAAGAAAGATATTTCTTATGTTTTCTTGGTTTATGATACAGGGGTGATGAAAACATAACATCATATGAGGGTCGTTTTTAGAGTTACCTGCAGTCCATTCCTATTAGCATAGGATATTGAGGTAAGGGAAGACATCAAGAGGAGTTTTTTTAAATGGATCGAAGAAATGCCAACTATCGTGGGTTCGAAAATCCCTATATGATTCTTTAATTGACTGCTACCCCCTGGGAAAAACTGAAAACTGTCCCATAAAAATGGAACTCGCCTCGAACCTGAAAGAGAAAATCATCTTACAAAACTCCAAAAAACTGAAAGGAAAAAATATCACCATCTCACACGACGTTACCAAAAAACAAAGGAAAGACAACAAAATATTTCGAAGACACCTATTCCTCGCTAAACAGGAAAAAAAATACGAAAACTGTTATATCAGAGGGGACAGACTTTCTGTGAATGGTATACCAAACGAGGTGAATGACCTTATGGAAAGAGATTTATTGGAGGACAAACCGAACAGGGCACCCGCTACTCCAACCATCAAAACAAACCCAATAGGAAGACCCACAAGAGAAGTTGAAAAAGCCCCGATCACCGCAAAAACAGGAACAACAAAAAAAATGACAGCCACGCCAACAGAAACGATCAAGACAAGGTCCACATCTACAACCACCAAATAAATAAAACCTAACTCCATTTCCCATCCCCATCAATGGAACTATCATAGCGGGTACATTTCCAGACAAATTTAAACATACCATTGTGTTTCCAATATACAAAAACGGAGAGAGAGAAAAACGTTACCAACTACAGACCCATCTCGGTAATAACTGACTTTGCCAAAGTATTTGAAAAAATCTTGCAACTACCTACCTAACAAAGTATAAACTACTGTCTGAAAAACAATTTGGATTCCGAGAAGGCATCTCTGCCCAAAATGCAATTTTGAACCTCACTTCAGAAATTTACTCCATCTTGGACATCACTATGTGTTTTTATTGATTTATCGAAAGCCTTCGATACTGTAAGCCAAACTCTACTACTGGAATCGGGGGACATCAAATCATACCTATCGAACCGACACCAGAGCGTGAAAATAAACAATACATTGAGTGGAATCCGAGTGATACAGTATGGCGTACCACAAGGCACTATTTTAAAACCAATACTTTCCAATATCTACCTGAACGGACTATTCTCTGTCCAGAGCTGCAGAAAAATAACAACATATGCCGCTGATACAGCAGTTTTTTATAGCTCCGAAAATTGGACATCTCTGAGAGACATAGTTGCAAGTTATTTCAAGAAAATCAAACAATGGCTTGATAATAAGCTCCTATAACAATGAACTTTTATCTACATTTTACACGAATAAAGCATCTTCTCCAAACTTCCACAATCTGTAGATAGATCAAAACATGAATATCATGAAAGGAAATGAAATACCTAGGTGTAATTATAGATTCCAATCTCAGATGGGAAAAACACATAAGCCTTCATAATAAAAAAAAAACAGCACCTTATGTTCAAGTTCAAAACCCTCAGAGATATATTGAATGTATCCCAATTGAAAATATTATACTACTCGCTAGTGGAATCCCATATTACATATGGAATAATGTCTCGGGGTGGAGTTGGAAAAACCATACTTAAAAAATTGGAAACCACTCAGAAAAAAATCTTTAAAATAATTTTCAGGAAGAACAATGATTACCCGTCAGACAAACTTCATGTTGAAACCGGACTCCTGGATCCAAGGCAATTATTCTTCAAGAACTGTAATATTGAACAACATAAATCTCAATCTAACCTACAAAAAAATTAACATAATTACAATACCAGAAACCGACAACAAGAATACTATTTTCCTTTCATGTTCGAAGCCATAGGACGAAAAAGCTTCAAATAGCTCAGCCCAAAATTCTACGATTTACCCGAAATGATCAAAAATATCAAATCCCCCTTAGAATTCAAAAAAGAACTGAAAAAATTCATCATATCCCGAACACGTGAATGCATCCACAACATACTAGAAACGCGGTAAAAAAAGTTGAGTAACTTAGCCCCCCCCCCAAATGACTACAAAAAAAAATATATTTCTAATGATTCTCCAAATATTTCAGGTCTCTTCTCATGGTAATAAAAGGAGCATTTTTTCAACAGGTTGATCTCCTGATACAATGTGAACCACCAGATTTGTAAACAAATAGAAGATGGGATATCTTTCAAACTTCGTGCATATAGTCTTTTCAGCAACGAACTTCTTGGTTAAGAAATTCTTCTTGGAACACTTCAATGTGGAAAAATTGTCAACACTACATCCTAATCCAGAAATATTTATTGCTGCTCAAGTAAGTTTCGTATTAATGTCATAGTTGGCGACCGTTGATATCCTTCGTCATCGTGATCATCACCAATTTTTATCAAGGGAGTGTCGTTTTCAAATTGACAATTTTTCACGAAAAAAGGAAAAATTTTAATCGGAAATATATAAATTCTATTTTTTTATTTTGATAGTTTTTACGTGATTTTTTGTCATTCTATATTTTCTCATTCTCGTTTCAAAATTCATAATTGACCATGATTGATCATCTTGATAATATATGAGCATTCGTGTTTGGATTCTGTATTATCCTGTGAATTATGTGACAAAATGGGAGAGAACACCATAGCTTATAATTTTTTTTTTTTTTTTATGTTCTGGTTCCCACGAAAAGGGATATCCTGTAATGTTCAGAGAACATCGTGGGAACCAAGGGAAAGAAGGTAGGAGTTGGTGTTCTTCTTAAATTATGAGCTGACTCGGTCATTCCGTATTTTGAATACGAAAAAGAGCAAGTGGTGATATTTTTGAGTTATATCAGAAATAATTATCGGTGGTGTCCAGTTTGGTTGAGGAAGTGGGTAAAATTTCAGTGGTGTTGTGGTTATTGAAAAACTCAAATCCATTTTTGTATATCATGTGGTTCCTGTTCTTTTCTTTGACCCGATGTTCTTCAGGAAACTCACAAATAATTGGGATATCATACCTATCATGAGTATACCACATCATCCCCAGCCAGAAGGAGTAACCTAGTTTTATTGATTTTCCCTGCCACGTCTAGGGGGTTCTGTTAACAGTTGGCGTGAAAATGAGATTAAATCCATGAAATTTACTACAATGTTTACATTTGTCTGTCAAAAATCAGATAACTGCTCGATTTTTCTTAAAGTCTCCCTGGCGATTTTTCCAAAGTGATTTTTTCTCAAACGCATTTTTGGGATCATGGAAACTTTTACGGAGAAAGGAGACAAGGTGAGAGAGTGGACAGATGTAACTAGATTTTAAAATTGAGGGGATTGGAAAATATCCCCGGTGACATTGTTCCATTAAACTTTCCGATACAAACCATTACCAAGCCATTCACTGCCCATCTCTGCCGGACTATTACCTCTCTTACAACCTTCTGACCCAACAAAATTAGAGAGTCCATTGTAGACATCATAAAATCTGTGGCTGAAGTTGAGAAATCGATGAATCCTGGTCCGCAGCAGTCTAGGCTGCTTCCAGCTATCTTAGAATGACTTATCCGGGAAAGATGAGCCCTACTGACAAGAGGAGAGAAAACAATAATCTAAATCAGCTTCTCTTTTAGTTTACAGTAACACCCCGCAGAGATAATCGGAGAGGGAGGGTGATCTAAGCCAAGCAGTTGGTCGGAAGAACAAGATCGATATGGCTCATGACTATTATTAGTACTTGTAATCATAATTTTTTGATAAACACATGAATTTCACAGGTAGGCGTAGACTTTCCATTCTATGAAGATATCTTGATTTTGGCCAGTGAATTCCGAACCGTCACAGAGGGTCCCATGACTCTTTGGAAAAATATATCCACTATATTTAGAATTTTCCTTCTCCAAATGAAATCTACTTGTCATCACATGAGCGAAGTTTTGAACAAAATATATATGGTATAAAAAATTAATATAAAAGTAATAATAAAAATATTTGACTTGCTAGTTACTAAATAAATTACAATCATAAGTTGAGAAAAATTATTACAATGGGCAAAGGTAGTTCAGAAAAAATACAAATTGATATATACATAAACGTGTCATTTTACCATGAAGGTAACTTGAGCTCTTGCAATGAGATAGTCGTATTGTCTGCCAAAATAGTGACCACCTCTCAATTTGCTCAAAAGCTGAGAGACTATCAATTTTTACAAATTGGGTTCTTTCACTCAGATAGGACTCTTACCAGTTGAAGCATCGTCCTCTAGAGCTGTAGAGATGAAGCTCATGTAACAGTCAAAAGCTTTAGATGTATCACAAAACACTCCAGCGCTCACTTCCTCCAGACTAGAATACCTATAGACTTTTCAGAAAACGAAAGATCGCATCTTCCGTACTTTTATTGGTTCGAAAGCTAAATTGAGTAATTGTATGTAATTTACGGCACGTCATGAAAGCATTATCCACTCCATAAGACTTTCATCATGAGCAAACGTCCTTTGTAATGCGGAACACGCTGAAATATTTTGATTTGCACATAAAGTTAATCACCTAGAGAGCTCAGCCACAAACTCAGAAATCGAAGAAATGCTTCTTGTTTTTCATAATTAGAAATTGAAAACACCAATTTTTTCATCACATTCAAAAACACTCCTAGCGCCTGTGATGGACGTATGCATCGTTACTTCATACAGTTTTAACTTTTACCACTAGTTGCTTCGAAGTGTCAACCATAATTGTATCTGTCTTCGTTTATATTTTGTACAAATATTTTCTTCAACATAGTATTTTCAAATGTTACTGAAACATCATATTAAAAGTGAGCTTGAATTTATGTTTGGGTTGTGAGAAATAGTATTGAATATCAATATTCCTGGAACAACCACAACTGGCGCTAGTGTTTGGGGAAAGTTATTCAAGTGAAGTTCAAATCGAGTTTGAATTGAGGAGCACCTTTAAACTTGAAAATTTCGACGAAACTTTGGGATTTGAGAAAATTTCTTAACAAAATGTACTTTTTGAGTACCAAACTGATGCAAATAGTAAATATAATAAAATAATGCGTGTTCCCTAGATCCATCATGTATGTCGAACTTCTCAAGAAATTTTTCTTGTCAAAATTACTAGCACATACATATTTATCTTATAAAAAAAATTCAGATCATTACCCGAATGCGCGCCAATGATGAACATGAATTCTTAATTTCATGCGATAACTACCTCTTAAAACTCACCAAATTTCGTTTGCATATCTCGACCGGTTTCAGAGCAATGAATAAATAGTCAGTTTTTAAGAAAAACTTCAACACCCCGTATCTCGGAAAACGAAGCATTTGCGGACAAAAGTGATATAGCAAACTGTCATTATTTTGTCATACAAAATCACCCCCTGAAGTTTGTCGCATTTATTCACTAACACCCTGTATATTGTTTGGTGTTGCTCGCGGCTTCGCTTGCATGAACCCGATAATTGGAAATGATTCCTAAAATCACGCCTCAGAACATATTTTCTCTCCAAACCTACCCGAAATACATATATAATGAACTAGCGGACCCGACAGACGTTGTCCTGTCCAAATTACTATGTTCCCTAAAATGTTTTTCCCGAAAACTCTCGTCCGCGTAGAATATCTTTTTTTCTATGGTTTCCTTTATGTCCCGTTATCCGCTTCCTGTTGTCCCGTTATCTCGTTTTTCCGTTATCCCGTTATCCCATTTTCCTCCTTCCCTTTACCCTTTTTTTTTCTTTTTCCGTTCTCTCCTTTTCTTTTTTCCCTTATCTTTATCCTTCATTCCCTTATCCCGTTTTCCCGTTTTTTCGTTATCCCGTTATCCAATTATCCAGTATCCCGTTTTCCTGTTATCCCATTTCTTCTGTATCCCTTTTTCCCCTTATCCCCTTATCCTGTCATCCCGTTATCCCGTTTTTTCGTTATCCCGTTATTCCCGTTATCCAGTTTTCCTGTTATCCCTTTTTTTATTCATCCCGTTATTCCGTTTTCCCGTTTTCCCGTTATTCCCTTATGCTGTCATCCCGTTATCCCGTTTTCCCGATTTTTCGTTATTCCGTTATTCCGTTATTCCCGTTATCCCGTTTTCCTGTGTCCCGTATTTTCTGTAGAATAAAAAAAAAAAATAGGGGTTGATCGTAGAAGAGTGAAAATTGAGAGTAATATGATTTTTTTTTATTCAAAGTCATGACAAAATAAAAATAAAAATCTTGCCAAAAAAATAGGGGATGATCGTAGAAGGGTGAAAATTGAGGGTTGTATGTATTTTTGAATGCTGTATCATAAAAAAATAAAAGCTTTTTTTTCAAAAAAATCAAAAAAAAAATAGGGGTGGACCACCCCAACACTAAAGGGGATTTTTAAATCTAAACCATCCAGGACGCCACCCAAACGCATACAAAAAAATTTATTCAAATCGGTCCAGCCGTTTATAGATAAATAACCTAGATAACGACTGCAGCGCCATCTGCCGGGCTGATTTGTGAATCTAAACCATCCAGGGCCCCACCCGAACGCATACAAAAAAAATCATTCAACTCGGTCCAGCCGTTTAGGAGGAGTTCAGTGCCACACACGTACAGTGGAATTATATATATAAAGATACGTATTTCATTATGAACTATGGTACACATGTTGAAATTATATAAAAATAACAAAACGTGTGTAATAATAATGACATAAGTTGGGAGTACCTCCTCGCGGTATATTACCTAGGTACATGTAAAACAATCAAACCCACAAAAAAAATGTAAAGCGGCTCTGCAAATACTTTATCACGAAATTATCACCCCAAAAGAATTCAAATAAGAAGTAAGTTCAAACCTGACTACTGAAAAATCAGGCTCTAAAAAGTATGAAATAAAAATAAGTTCAAAAACTTAAACCCGACTACTAAAACATCATGCCCTAAAAATTATGAAACAAGAAAATATTCTCATCTGAAACTGTTATGTACAAACTAGTCAATATTTATAGTCATATGCCACCTACCCTAACAAAACAATACATTCTAACAGAAGTCAGCGATCATAAGATTTGAGGCGAAGTGGCATTTGACCACGGCTATCCTCATCACTATGAATATGTATTAAATATATTACGTGTAAGTTGTTCATTTAATAGACGATAAGTATCGAATAGTTTGTACATAACAATTTCAGATGAGAATATTTTCTTGTTTCATAATTTTTAGAGCGATTTTTCAGTAGTCGTGTTGTAGTTTTTGAATTCATTTCTATTTGTTGCTTCATTTGACGTCGGCCTATTTCTGCGACCAGGGCGAAACACCGACGCCGGTGAGCACAAACCGGAAATTTCGCCAAATTCTCTGTTGTTTTAGAGGTAGGGTTCTTCAACGAGTTCAACATCTATGAACTTGGGACCGCCATCTCAACGTCCCCTCCAAAGAACGGCATATCTATCACCTTACCTCGTGCTCATTGATAAGACGCCTGCAGCTGCAAATATGCTACTACGCTACAGTTGTTAGAAAATTTTCAACGCGCACCTTCATTGTCAGGTGGTTACCCATTCATGTACTAGCCGCGCCCGATCTTGCTTCACTTCAAATATCGATCAGACTCTCGTCAATCTGGTATACACAAGAAAATACGATTGTGATTACAGAGGAAATAAAATTGGCTTCCACACATACTCAACAAAGGCTGAAAAGCAACATGCCTTCGTGTTGAAAGGTTTGGACAGCCAACCAACAATCAAAAACAGAGAAAAGTAGCTCAAAGAAGAACATTCGATTGAAGCTATAAAAGTTTTCCTAATGAGAAAAACCTAAAGACCACTGAACTTGATAACAACTAACGGAGAAACAACGCTCTCAACACTCAAGAGAAACAGAAAAACACTGAATAGGATACACATAGACTGGGAGGTGAGGAGAACAGACCAAGATCCGACCCAATGTGCCAGGGATGGGGGGCATGCAGCCGTAAACCTCACCCCCAGGTGTTTGAAATGTGCAGAGGAACATTTCACCACAAAATGTAGGAAGAGCTGAAACGAGCCGGCGAAATGTGCTTACTGTAAGTTAGCACACCCGGCGAATTACAGAAAATGTGAAACATACATCAAAAAGACTAAAGAAAAGGAAGCACAGGATCCATTCCAAAACCACCCACGGAGACATGGGGGACAAACTCCACATAAGATCACAAACTTCAGAATGCCAACACACCCCCAAGGAGGCCAGGGTCTGAGGAAAAACACATGGCAACGGACAAGGCATCAGAACGAGCCAAACAATGCGGAATCCCAACCCAGAGAGGGCGAGGGAGAAGGCCTACCCCCGCAGGTCTTGACATTACTCAAAGACATACAAACGACATTAACGTTACAAACACAAATCTTACAACAGCTCGTCATGTCGTACACTCCCTAACACGTCCCCCGGGGGTTGCTACCGGGAGCAGAAATGAGAGTTGAACACACAAAACTACTAAACAATTACTCAAAAAACTCTCGAATAAACTGACCTGAAAAACAAACAAATTCACTCGAAAAACTACTCAAAAACTACTCAAAAAATCCTGAAATAAACCAACTCAAACAACAAACTCAAATACACACAAACTCACTCAAAAAACTACTCGAAAATTACTCAAAAAATCCTCAAATGAACCGACTCAAACAACAAACTCAAATACACACTATCACAAAAAAAATATCTCGAAAACTACTTAAAAATCACTCAAAAATACTCAAACCCAAGCAACTCAAAAACCGACACGAGCACTTTTCAAATCACACCCTTTACCAGGTTTTTTACTCATATTTTCCTGGACATCTACACAAATTCTACTACACAAAACGAAAAATACAAAACGACAAAATTCCATCATAAACGAAAGTAGGAGATTGGACAAATATCACGAGACAACACGTACTTACTGAAAGCTACAGAGAACAGCATTAGGATCTGCTGAGAGGGGCACATCCTTCGTTCATTGAAGGGAACAAGCCCATCTTTGGGCCGAGGCGTCGTCCGGGAGGTTTGCAAAGGCCTTCCGGGGGTCGATTCGGTCCTCTCCGGTCTGCGGGTTACGCGAATAACCTGTAGATTGTTACTATATACAGGGTGTAACTGAATAAGTGTAAAACATTTAAGGAGGTGATTCCTCATCGAAAAAAAGATAGGATCTTTCATATAAAGAAACTTCATTGGAGCATCCCTTGTTAAGATACAGCCCCTTAAAGGGGGTACATAAAATTTGTATAACAATTTTTTTCACAAGCACTGAAAAAGTTACAATATTGAAATTAACCTGACGTTTTGTACTACCAAAAGACACTTAGCCAGTAATTTATTTGGTTTACCCCATGGTTGTAAGGGTGAAAACGCAACCCTAAAATTTATTTCCAATGTAACTTTTTGTCTTATTATTTGTTTACCATTTAAAAATTTATTTCCGATAGCCTGTTTCATTCTAAACAAAAAATGTCTCTTGGGTTTTTTGCCCAAAATGAACCAGTAAGCAGCAAAACATTATTTTACGAACAACTACAGAGATACATCGTCATAAATGCGAACTGGATTTATTGTTATTTTGTAGTTAGTACCTGCATTAAACGATTAAAGGGTAATAAACAAAACTAAGTTATTAATAACAAAACACACAACATGTAGAAATCATAGTGAATGTTCAATATGTCTACCTTCAAACATTACGCATGCGTCTAGACGTCGGCGCATTGAGCCACGTATTCACTCAAATATTCCTGGAGTCTCTCTGATTACCCTGCACGCATCGATGATGCGGTTTCTTAAGTCCTCTACATCGCGAACAGGAGTACGATATACCAAAGCGTAATGGCCCCAAACATATGGGTGAGGCCTTTAGTCTCCTCGACCTATCCACTGATTTGCATGTTTCAGTTAAATGCTGACGTGCTACTTGACTAAAATGGGCGGGAGCCCCATCATGCATAAAAACATATCCCTTCTGACGCCCAAAGGAACTTCCTCCAGCAGTACTGGATGCACTTCTCTTGAAAATTGAACGTATGCCTCACCATTTAATCGAGGAGGTAGAAAATGAGGCCCAATTAAATCATCCCCAATAACTCCGAGCCACACGTTAAGAGAAAACTGTTCTTGATGGCTAGTTTCGACAATAGCGTGAGGGTTTTCATCAGCCCATATGTGGTAATTATGAAAATTAATAATCTTGTCCCGAGAAAACTACATTCGTCTGTGAATTCTATCGTCTTCAGAAAGTCACAATTTCTTCTAATCATTTCCAGCATCCAATTGCAAAATTCAAGACGGTTCGGAAAGTCTCGCGGTAACAGTGCCTGTACTCGTTGCAGATGGTAAGGGTATAAGAGTTGTTCCTTTAAAATTCGAAATACCGTCATATGATCAACATTTAGCTGGAAAGCAATCTTTCTAGTACTGGTAGTAGGTTGTTCTTCAATCAAATTAAGTACTGCTTCCTCAAGCTGTGGTGTTCGTATTTCTCGATGGCGACCACAATCCTGCGTTCTTTTGTCGAATGAACCATATTCTCGTAATCGTTGATGAAGTCGAGCAAATATTCTATGTGAAGGATGCTGCCGTTGAGGATACATTTCAGCATATCTTCTAGAAGCTTCTAACCCATTCCCTGCGACAGACCGTAAACGTAATGCATATCAGCCATTTCCTCATTTGTGTATGCCATTTTATTAACAAGTGAATTATTAAAGTAACAAATTAAGAACAGAACAACAACACACACTTAGTATTAATTCAATTTCGAAAATTCCCAAACTGACAGCGTCATACCAATTTAATTGTCACTATCGCTAATAGCGACCTACTAGATAGATTAGTTTCGTATTTTCGCATTTATGACGATGTATCTCTGTAGTTGTTCGTAAAATAATGTTTTGCTGCTTACTGGTTTATTTTGGGCAAAAACCAAGAGACATTTTTGTTTAGAATGAAACAGGCTATCGGAAATAGATTTTAAATGGTAAACAAATAATAAGACAAAAGTTACATTGGAAATAAATTTTAGGGGTTGCGTTTTTCACCCCTTACAACCATGGGGTAAACCAAATAAATTACTGGCTAAGTGTCTTTTGGTAGTACAAAACGTCAGGTTAATTTCAATATTGTAACTTTTTCAGTGCTTGTGAAAAAAATTGTTATACAAATTTTATGTACCCCCTTTAAGGGGCTGTATCTTAACAAGGGATGCTCCAATGAAGTTTCTTTATATGAAAGATCCTATCTTTTTTTCGATGAGGAATCACCTCCTTAAATGTTTTACACTTATTCAGTTACACCCTGTATATTGAATATATTTTGTAACTATTAGTGTAAGGCCTTAAGTCGTGAAATGTAATTCTGAATAGCAAAAATAAATACTATTGGATTGGTTTGGATTGGTGCCCACATAGTGTGAATTCTTGTTTATAAATTTTGAAATATATGTATTTTCGAATAGAAAAGTCAGTAGGTTTAAAAATACGATCAACGTGTGGATTCATGCAGCACAAAATAACAATTATCAAATAACAAATAAGAAATAACATGTAGCAATATAAGTTGAACTCTATAGTTTTCAATGACTATGTTCATGCAGACAAATAACAATTATCATTCAAGAAATAACATGTAGAAGTTGGCCAACTTTTATCTTTTTACATTATTTTAACGAAATTTTCTTCTAGTGAGCAACTAGTACGCAGATGACCGCGGATTGGTCAAACCGATGATGAAAATAACCTCACTTTTTCTGATATTTGAGGTATTGTTTTTGTTTCATATTGTTTATTGGACATCTTGAATTTTCACTTGTTTCTTATTAACGAGGGGACATGGAATTTCGAAAAATTAGGATTACCTAATTTAAATGCCTCGGATCTCCGTCTTGTGCGCATGCTTACTTTTTATTTCTTAATTGTTATTTTGAGTGCATGAATGCGACATTTCAATTCTTGTTAATTGATAATTGTTATTTGTTATTTCTTATTTGATAATTGTTATTTTGTGCTGCATGAATCCACACTTAATTTTCATGTACTCTGAAGGAGTCTTCTATATAATATTCATTGTCAATATCTGTCAAGAATGAAGTGAATTGTTCAGTGGGAGATCCTACAGATGCTACTATAGGTCTGACCAAGAGAGTGGCTTGATGTGTTAAAATAGTATATTAAAGTATAAGTAGATAAAAAGGGCTTTAAAACACGCGCGATTTTTCGAAATAGAGCAAGTGTTTTTAAGACCAGTTATCCACGAATACTTTACGTTATTTTTTTTTATTGGTGCACTTTGAAATCATATATACTGGTATCACTACAAAAAATAGAAATAAGAACTAATAATGCAAGAAGGTTGAATTCGTGATGTGACATCAGTATACCTTTCGTTGTCATGGAAATGAGAAAAACAGATATTCATTTGCAATTTGTTATGAAAGATCAATATTTGTTGTCACCAGAGCTCAAAAATGAATTATTCTAATATCGATTTTTTTAATAGTGAGGCCGAATCGCGGTTAATACCGCGAAAATCCAGTGATATATATAAAAAAGAATATGAAAAGTTTATCAAATGGATGGAGGAGCACATATAATTGAACGAATTGTTAGTAATATTTTATTTGACGTTACAAGGTACTCCTGTGAGATCAATAATCAAAAATTTGTCATTTAGACTTCACGTTTCTCGATTTGTTGATGTTGTCATGGTAACTTTAAAAAACGCGCGTTTTATAAAGTTCGATTTAAACACGCTGAGGCGTGCTTTAAATGGGTAAAAAGGGGCACCAATAAAAAAAAAAAATTTAGGAGTGATACCATTATAAATGGTAAGTTCCTTTTCCAACACTCCGTCGCTTTGGTAAGAGTTCTTGAGAGCTTTGACTAAATCGTTAACTTTTCTCTGTATTGCTGAAGAATGATATTTTTGTTATTCTACATCTGATGTTATGTTCATGGAAATATCATTCAATAGATTGAAATAATGTTTTTCCCTATAATAACTATTGAATTGCCTGTGTCTTATTGTGTAAAAATCATATCAGTTTTTAAAAAAAAATTTTGATCATTATACAGCGTGAGTCAGGGACTTTGAAAAACTTCAGGAGGTGATTTCTCACAATATTCTGATATGATTTGTCCAAATGAATATTTATCCGGAAAACACTTCGTTTTCAAGATACAAGGTGTGGAAGTTTTATTTTTATTTTCGTTTTTTTTAAATACCTCTCGAAATACTGACCTTAATTGAACGAAAATTGGTTTCGAGAGGTTTTTTGAGGTGTCGAATTCAAACCTGATGTTATCATTCTCTTACTCGTAGGGGGCGCCACCTACACGGCTTTTTCTTTTTTGAAGATTTATAACTTTTTTGAGCGAACTTCTAAGCACATTTTTCAGTGTAAAAATGTATTCCTCTATTATATCTACGTAAAAAAGCTACCCTTGTTACAAGTCGCTATAAGCAACCGTTTTCTAGATATTTGGACTTGAAAATTTCAAGTCGATTATTTGATAATTGATGCGTGTTGAAGTTATTACCATTATTTTGCATTTTTCACAAGAATGCTTAGGAAATGAAAATTTAATTTTTAAAACACAAATTTAAAAAATGGATTATTCAAACAATAATGCTTTAGCCATTGCATTTTGTTTATGGCCTTGAGGTGGCAATGCGCGCGAAGCAAGACGTATTTTCCAGGATCGATATCCTAATGGAGTACTGCCTTCAGCTCCAACATTTACCAATCTCCACCGTCGTTTGGCGGAAACTGTTTGGAGAATTATCCACGATCAACAATTTTATCCATACCATATTCAAAGGGTACAAGCTCTTTTGCCAGAGACTTCCCCAACGCATTACTATGTGCAGTGGTTTTGAGAAATTGGCTGAAAATCCTCAATTTTCAAGATATGTACTCTTCACGAACGAGGCAAACTTCTACCGAAATGCTATCACAAACTTTCATAACAACCATGTTTGGGCTCTGGAAAATCCGCACGCAGTTAGTGAAAGACATTATCATTATCAATTTTCTGTGAATGTATGGGCGGCAATAATTGATAATTACTTGATAGGTCCTTTCTTTCTTCCGTTCCGACTGAATGGCGCAACTTAAAGAGTGTTTTTAGAAAATGAATAGCCGGGACTACTTCACAATGTACCATTAGAAATTCGTATCCGCATGTGGTTTATGCATGATGGGGCTCCGGCCCATTTTAGCGTTGTAGCCAGGAAATTCCTCAACACTGTCTATCCAAATCGATGGATCGGTAGGGATGTAGAAGAACCTAACCAGGCGTGGGCACCAAGGTCCCCAGATCTGAACCCGCTAGATTCTAATTTTTCGGGACATTTGAAGTCACTAGTTTATAAATTTCCAGTAGCGAACGAGTAAGATCTTAGAAATCGAATAGTAGTGCGGGTACGAGATTCAATGACTAGAAGACTGAATGCCTGTATCTTCGCTGACAATTCATTTGAATACAATCTAGTTTTCTTTATTTTTATTTTTTTTTACATATTAAAAATTTCTTGGAATAAAATGTTGATATTTCTTGCAAATTTTATTAAAACAAATATAGATTTTGCACCCTTGATACAAAAATAACTATTTCAAACGAGTAAAAAGAAAAATAGAATAGGTGGCGCCCCCTATAAGAAACCAAAACTTCTTACTTAAACGTCAAACTAATTTTCTAAGCCTTCTTGTGAAAAATGCAAAATAATGGTAATAACTTCAACACGCAACGATTATCAAGTAATCGACTTGAAATTTTCAAGTCCAAATATCTAGAAAACGGTTGCTTATAGCAACTTGTAACAAAGGTAGCTTCTTTAAGTAGATACGTAGATATAATACAGAAATTGATTTTTTACTGAAAATGTGCTAAAAGTACGCTCAGAAACGTTATGAATCTTCAAAAAAAAAGACGTGTAGGTGACACCCTCACGAGTAAGAGCAATGATAACATCAGGTTCGAATTTGACACCTCAAAAAACCTCTCAATACCAATTTTCGTTTAATTAAGTTCAGTATTTCGAAAGTTATTAAAAAAAACGGAAATAAAAATAAAACTATAACACCCTGTATCTTGGAAACGAAGCGTTTCCGGACATATATTTATTGGACAATTCATATTAGAATACTATGAGGAATCACCTCCTGAAGTTTGTCAAAGTACTTTTGAATCACCCTGTATGAGTAGTATGGTTTGTGATGATATTGGTCGCTCTTGCTATAGTGATATTACTTTGTGGAGGTTCAGTGATATAACCCACCTCAGCCAAAATGTTTTGTATAAGATGATTTTTAGAATCAAGGGTTGGTTCAACACTGAATGTGAGGCAAAATGCCAAAAATTGAGCAACATCATCGGGTATAACAGATTAGGTGTATCCCAAGATGAAGGATATCTAACGGTCGCTGTTCAACCTGTATTGATTCAAGATGGTTTGATTGGGCTAATATACTCATTGTTTTTTCTAGTGGCAATCTGACAAAACTAAACCTAACCTTATGTACCTAATCTATCGCACCTGTCATTTCGCATTTCTTTTGGGAACATGGATCCCTGAGATAAGGAAGAGAAGTTGGTACGTTTATCTCACCAACTGGAACTACACCTTGCTCACTTTACAATCTTTGATATCTTGGACAACGCTTGCAGTTGACTATATCATATTCATAATCAAAAAAGGATATCCCTCGAAAACTTGTAGCTCCTGCTCCTACTCCCACTGTATCTATTGGGCCCTGAGTGCTGTGTCCAATTCACATGGTTTCATGATAACTTTGTTATTTTGGACAATTTTATATGACCCTTCAAGTGAGTAAGAAGTATGTATTGAGAAATACAAAAGAAAGTCATATAAATGTGGTTATAACAGGATAGTAGAGCCATACAAAAATGGAGAATATTTCATCAACTGTTTTACTAAATCGCAAGATGACCCAACAACAAACTATCATTTATATATAAAATCTATCATTTATAAATGAAATATTCAACAAGATGATCAAGTATTACAGTTTTTACTTCCTTCTGGTCATCCAGAAAATCTAAAAACTCCAATATTTTCAATGAATATGCTAAGATTGGCTATTATCAGTGCTCCCTATTCTTTTATTTCTCAATGCCAGTTATTATAAGAGTTATTTTTTTTCTAATGTCGAATGGAAACTTTTCCTTGGTCACTTTTTGATTTTATTATAATTAGTTTTGTTGTTGGCATTAACGAAAATATTTCCCGAACCAGTCAGTTCTATAGCACTAGTAAGTAGTGCCAGTTCCTTTCAAAAATGTTTTTTTTTTCTATAGATGTTCGGCCTCACCTCGTAATTTCGTAGTTTGAGAAATATGCCGCTCGCCTTATTTCCTTCTTTCTTCACTATTCTGTAATTAGGCCAGTCAAAATAGACCGCCAATTCACAATAATTACAAACATTTCTTTAGCACTGCCGTATGTTGAGGCATCCAGTAAAGACTAAATATAAAAATTTGCACACTCATCCGATGACCGGAAATTACTCAAATTCGCATGAAACGTTAAAAATTGGTTAATTTTTTCCCTTAATTTAATTTTCAACCGGAAATAAATAATCCTTGAGTACGTTGTAATTGGATAGAAAAATCGAATTTAAACGGTTTTCTTCACATAAAGGATTCAATATAAAATTGAACCAGAGAAAGGTAGATCTCAGGTGAAAAACAACTACTTTCCTGGCAAATACCACGCAGAACGTTCAATGATATTCACCTGAAAATCCATGCATACTTCCATATAATATCAATGGACATTGAATGCAAATGTTTCTTTCTGATAAGCTCGATTATGTTTAATTTATGTCGTGTTCACCTAATAATCCGCATACCGGTTTCAGGCTTCTTGGCCCTCATCAGTACGGAGTAGTCAACCAGCCAAAGGTCCAAAGAACTCTGGCTGAAGTGAGACACAACGTAAACAAACCATCATCGATCTTGTAACCCTATAGGTACGCCGGAAAAGATAAACTTTAACTGGCGGTACCTAGTGACAGAAAGAAACACTCCGAAAATCTCCCACTTCGATAGGTTTCTAAATAAAAGATTCCTTCTCAGTAGGAGTGGCAAGCCCGTCTAGCATATAGTGAGAGATAAGTGCCATGTGAAGTGGAATGAATAGAAAAATCGAATTTAAACGGTTTTCTTCACATAAAGGATTCAATATAAAATTGAACCCGAGAAAGGTAGATCTCAGGTGAAAAACAACTACTTTCCTGGCAAATACCACGCAGAACGTTGAATGATATTCACCTGAAAATCCATGCATACTTCCATATAATATCAATGGACATTGAATGCAAATGTTTCTTTCTGATAAGCTCGATTATGTTTAATTTATGTCGTGTTCACCTAACAATCCGCATACCGGTTTCAGGCTTCTTGGCCCTCATCATTCCACTTCACATGGCACTTATCTCTCACTACGTTGTAATTAGCGATAATTCTGGTTACAAAATTGCAAACATTGTGCAAATTTGTGGTGAAATCATGGTTTCGTCACCACTAAAATGCTTTAAATTTGCAAACTTGTCATGTGTACGGAACATCAAAAAATTATGGATAACGCTAAAAACAGTCTCAGGGGTAAAGTTTCAGGGGTCACGAAATTGCAAACAATGTTTTCGTGCTTTGCAAACTTTGGTGGCATAATTTCAAGTCACCAATTGAGTTTGCACCTTTTTCAGTATCCCGGAAAGTGGCGGAAATGAACATTATTGTTAGAAACAATTTTCGCAAATGCCACAAATTTCCAAACTTGGTGCATTGGCAAACAAGTATACATATAAATTTGCAACCCTATAATGTCAGGAAAGCCGGGCAATAGAATATTCCTCTAG
Organism: Gonioctena quinquepunctata; assembly: GCA_018342105.1. Taxonomy (NCBI): domain Eukaryota; kingdom Metazoa; phylum Arthropoda; class Insecta; order Coleoptera; family Chrysomelidae; genus Gonioctena; species Gonioctena quinquepunctata. The sequence continues at coordinate 461,108 of JAFIRS010000374.1, read as the reverse complement.
GAAAAACTATGCATACATAATATTTTATTTATAACTATATTTCAACTTCAAGCACATATCAAGCAACTTTGTGAGTTTGTGATCTCGCTTATCATCTGTTTTTCATAGCATTATGGAATAAATCCCGTAAAATGTAAAATAATTTCTCCAACGTAAACTCTATGCTTTTATTGGAAAAAACGGTCAAGATTTGCAAAAAGTTTATAAAGACTTGATTTAAGTGTTTCAGACTATAGGTAAGTGCTGATTACTCAATTTGAGTTACTTCAATCAAAATTCTGTGTTCTAGACTGGACTTCATGGGTATAAACTTATCGAAGGTGTACGAAACATGCCAAAAGAGTGTCACTCAAAAAAAAAACGAAATTTTACATCACCATATGGTAATTCAGACGTTCTGACCAAATGTACATTGAAATTATAACTCAGATGGCTAGGTTACATGATTTTACCAAATGGAAATATCAAATAATTACGTAATATCTACTGAATGATTATCTGTACGTACAAATACTAAATAGTAGTAGACAATCATGTCTTATTAAGTGGTATTGTTAGATAGAAAACCATCAAGTAAAACTATGTGTTGGAACTATACAGTGTTATCATCTGATATAACCATTCTGTGGAATCGTCTAATTTCACTATCGGGTATCATGAAAATGACAATATAACTCGACAATTCGCTTAAGAGGACGAAAAAATTTGCGGCCTCGGTAATTTGGTCCTTGAATAATTATCCTATGATAATAAAAGCCGATTCTACCAGATCGGGTTCAATTATTGAGCGAAATTAAAAAGATTAACATTTTGCGAAAATCGCCTAATTGATAATAGTCCATTGCCCTGCTTTGCCGACGTTTTATGGGTTTGCAAATTCATACGTCAACTTGTTCGGCTCTCCAGAACTTTGAGAAAAAATTACACAAAGTTTGGAATTTTGTGTCATCCGCGAAATCGACTAATTGACAATATTCCATTGCACTGCTTTCCCGACGGTTTATAGGGTTGCAAATTTATAGGTAGACTTGTTTACCATTCCAGAACTTGGAGAAAAAATTGGCACTAAGTTTGGAATTCTGTGTCATCCGCGAAAATCGTCTTAATTGATAATATTTTATTGCCCGGTTTTCCCGGGATTTCATAGGTTGCAAATTTATACGTAGACTTGTTGCCATAGCAGAACTTCAAGAAGAAAATGCACAAAGTTTGGAATTTTGTGGCATTTGCGAAAATTGCTTCTAACAATACTGTTCATTTCCGCCATCTTTCGCGATACTGAAAAATGTGCAAACTCAATTGGCGACTTAAAATTATTTCACTAAAGTTTGCACAGCACGAAAACATTGTTTGCAATTTCGTGACCCCTGAAACTTTGTCCCTGACACTGTTTTTAGCGTTATCCATAATTTTCGGATGTTACGTACACATGAGATGTTGGCAAATTTAAGCATTTTAGGGGTGACGGAACCATGATTTTACCACAAATTTGCACAATGTTTGCAATTTTGTAACCAGAATTAGCGCTGATTATAACGTAATCAAGGATTATTCGTATTTCCGCTTGAAAATTGCGTGTGCAAATTTACAAGGGATGTAGAAAACAAGTTAGAGAATATACCTGCAATTTGCACAATGTTTGAAATTTTGTCCAAGGAGATATTGCTAATTATAGTTATATGCTAATTTGAGTTATTTCCGGTTACCGGATGGGTATGCAAATTTTTACATTTAGTCTACACTGGATGCCTTGTAACGAAGCATTTTTTTCAGAGCTCCGTTACTAGGAACGGCTAAAAGAATATTCAATCTAACTTTGGTACGTCCCTGCCTATTTGGGGTTTCTATTGGTTCCGGTCTGGCAAAATATTTCATTCCCTGTTAGAAATTAAGGTACATACCCAAAGCTACTGGAATTCACGTCAATATCATGCATAAAACATAACAGAGTTTTTCTCTAGATCTTATAAAAAGGGTGAAAAGCTCCGGTGATAGTTTTTGTAAAAAACGAGAAAGAAATAAAGATCGCGATGGGAAAAACCAAATTATTTTTTGCATCAGGCACGAAATCATCCTTAAGATTTTCGGTCCAGTTTCAGTTCATCGGACAAAAAACCGCGCCTTTCCTACTGGGCTTTTTCGTCTAGTTTGGTCATACATTCGAGATCTATAAAAAGGCACTATGAAGCTCTCATCGGGGCTTGTTCCTGTTGTTGTTCCGTGAGACTTGTTACTAGTTACTTGAGTCCTGTTGTGCTACGAAGTCCGGGTCAAAGTTTAGTAAGAGTAAAAGTGTGAAAAGAGATTCGTGGTCCAGAAGCGTTTGGGTATCCGTAAGTGGAAATAGTGAATAACTTGTATTTGAGCTTGGTTTCTCCGTGTGCTGAAGCATTCAAGTTTATTATTTCTACATTCATTATTATTCCATTTGATTCAATTATTTTGCCGGGAGTTTGAATATTATTATAGGTATTATTATTATTTCATTTATTTAATTATCTGTCGTGGCATTTACAGTTTAGTTCTGCCAAAGTATTCTTCATTTGATTTATTTCGTTACCTGAGAAGTTAAATATATTTTCTGCATTATTATAATATCCTTTATCCGAGCATTTGCCGAAACGTTCAAGTTGGTCAGAAGACTACAGAGTGAATATTGATTTATTTCATTTTTGGGTGGTTCAATCGAATTTTTTGTAAATTCGATTGAGTGTTTAATTTAGGGTAGTATTGTTATTTCAGTCAATTGTTGGTTATTTTTACGGTTAAAAATATTTGATTCATTTGCCAAATTGAACAGTATAAAGTAGCCTATTTTATTTTGTGTTCCCGCGGAAAGCAATTCTTACATAAGCTCTGGCAGGTGTTTTCTTTTTCTTGTCAAGGGAAATCTTTCATAAATAGTATTTATTTGCCCGTTATCAAAATTATTGAGTTATGTTTTCAGTTATTTGAGTTCAGGGAAAACGCCGAATGCAAACAACTGACGCGAATTTTTACATCACTTCAATCAGTGAATTTACATTTTCTATTGTCTTAAGTTCGGGGAAACACCAAATTTAAGCAATTGACGTATAACCCAATTACATAACAATAATTCTTATTCCCCGCTGTCCCGATTCAGCACTAACCAAATCGGAACATCGGCCGCGATAAATGCGCTGAAAAGTTTATTTGTCCCTGAAAATACGTGCCAAGCAAAACAAAATTCACGAATTGCACAAGTTAGTCATATTCAGGAGGAATAATTCAGTTAGCGACTTGAGAAGGTGATTTGGGTAAATAAACGTTGTTGATAACATTAGGGGGAAATAAGGGATTTTATAACACGAAAATACGGTGATGCTTTGTCGTCTGTATCCACGCCCAGTTGTTGATATTGTTTAAGCTCAGGAAATCGCCGAGCATGAACAATAGGAAAACAAAGCCAAAAATATAATGTTTGTTAACAAGAAAGGTCGTAGAAGAGAAGGACTATTTTAAGGATCAGAGAAAAGAAACATCACAGCCGGGATTATTACCAACGTGAAGCACAGGTAAACAAAAACCCCTTTCTATATCCTATAAAGTATTGAAGTTACGCAACAGACGTATTTGGTCAAGTTGTAGGAGAAGAAATTTGTAAAGAAAATAAACAAACCATTTCTATCTGTCTGTCTCTTTGGGAGACATAAAAGCAATCGGCGTTCAGTATCCAAAAATTGTACTTAAAGCCTACAGTATTTTGTGAAGATTCAAAAAGTGTCAATATACCAGACCCCTGGACGTTCCGTATCTCCATCTGTAGCTACCCTAGTGCGTGGAGAAAACCACTATAAAATCTGGCGCCCGAGATTTGAAATAAAGAAAGGAAAATATTTCCTGTCTAAAATTCTGGCGTCATGAATAACGTGATTTTCTAGGAGTTTGAGGGTTATTAAAACAGACTCTAGGGAAACACGTCACAGCCTCAACATCCGGAAGTGCTAAAGAAATATTTGTAATTACTGTTAATTGGCGGTCTATTTTGACTGGCCTATATCGATGTCATTTTCTGACAGGGGAGTTGACGTCTTGGAATTGAGGAGTTCACTGATCTCCACCTTAAGGTTATCCTAATTTTTTTCTGGAAAGTTGAAATTTCTGAGATATTGTTTTTGTTGTTTGTTCTAGTATGTTCGTTCAATATATTTTACCCTGTGTAAGATTTTTTATTTCCAAGTCCATTGTATTGATTTTGCTTTCCATATCCTTTTTCATTTGGGAGAATTCGCCTGTAGATTTCACCACTTTTTCTTCGATTCGAGTTAGTTTTTGTTCCTTTGTTCTGCTGACTGTGGCCGACACATTTTCATAGATTGTTTTTATAATCCAGTGCAATTACGGAAATTAATGGAAAAAAAACATAAAATTATGTAGTTTGGGGATTATGAAGGATCGATAGGAGGGGTGTATTCTGAGCATATATTTCAATTTGAGGGATTCTGGCGAGGTCAGCTCAAGGTCATTTCGATGAAAACGCGTTTAATCCGATATCTCGAGAACGGTTAGTGTTAGGCAAAAAATGGTGGAGACCTTTTCTCTCTTAAATTGAATTTACTAACTTTTTTAGCTGGAACTTTTTTTTTCCATCAATATTTTTCAATTTATTGCTTCCGAAAGGCAAAAATTTTACTTTTTTTCCTCCCTTTTTTTATTTTTTGCCATTTTCTACCCAACCGTTCAATTTCAATGAATTTTACCGATTATCAAAGTGTAGATCTTTTAATTATGAACAACTTTTTCTCAAACTTTTTTCTGTAATGCCAATACCTTCAGAGTTATATATTACTTTACCGAGCGGAATCCGCGCCATTGTCGCAACGTGTATTCACGGACACACTGCAATGACCGCATTGAAAAATACTCCGGATTTGGTTCCTTTGACTAAAGTTTTTCTACAAGCTGAAGCAGACAAAACAACTCTCGCTTCAAACGGCGAACAATTCATTTTGAATTTGTATCGCAAGGCTTCAGGTGACACGAATTGTACGAATCTCAACGAGCTCCGTTATAAAAGATACAAAAAAATGGCAGGCAGTGGAAGGGTTAAATTGGAATCCCTTCCTCCTACCTCCGATGCCGCATTTTTTCACTCGTTGAGGTGTTACTACCAAGTACAATACTGGCTCGAAAATTATTTGGAACCCGAGGAGTGGGGCTGGCGTCGCACCCCCCGTGGATTGGAGCCGATACTGATGTCACTGAAACCAGCTCCGAAAGATTTGCTCAGATCGATTTTTTTTTTATGTTCTGGTTCCCACGAAAAGGGATATCCTGTAATGCTCAGAGAACATCGTGGGAACCAAGGGAAAGAAGGTAGGAGTTGGTGTTCTTCTTGGATGAACGAGTCTTTGGAAAGTGATGTTCTGCAGGTCTCCAAAGTGACCACGAAGGGGTGTGATGACTGAACTTGACGGGTTAATCTCGAAGAGACTGCCAAAGCAGGAACGATTGTTGATATTTCAGAAGAGCATCGCCCATGAAAATATCTATAAAATAGAGACAAATCGCCAACTTTTCTACGGTGTTCCAGACAAGTGAGCGAGTTTGTAAGCGAGGCATCACCGACGAGACGAATTAACTTTTTTTGGACAGAATCCAATAGCCTCAGGATATGTTTAGGTGCCGCGCTCCAAATATGGGAACAGTATTCCAGGACAGGTCGGATCTGTGCCTTATAGATCATGAGCAGCTGAGTGGGGGTGAAATAGCTCTTGGCACAAAACAAAAAACCAAGTTTTTGGGATGCACTTCTGGCAATTGACCTCACGTGATTTTCCCAGGAAAAGGTTATTGCTGATAGTAATACCAAGCATCGATATGGATGACTTCAGTGGTATGGTTACTCCTGACAAAGTTATGTTAGGCACAGTGAGATCGGCTTTTCTAGAGAAAATACATGCTTGTGTTTTGTTTGCATTGAATTCTACCAAGTTATTGGATCCCCACTCGAGAATTGTTGCTAAGTCCATATTTATATTATTAACATTTCTTCCTCGTTCATTTCTGGTTTCACGGGCTGATATAGGGGCCCTGGAAGAGAAAGCGGTATGGAGGGTACTATCATCGGCAAAGCTGTGTACTGGACATGAAGTTGCTTTGATGTCGTTGATGTGAAGTAGAAATAGTGTTGGTGCGAGAATGGATCCTTGCGGAACACCAGCATTTATGAGTAGAGTGTCAGATGAAACTCCATCGACCACTACATGGAGAGACCTGTTTGAGAGAAAACTAGCAAGCAGAGAACACAGCTGAGGGGGCAAGCCATAAGATGGAAGCTTGGCGAGGAGTCCCTGGTGCCAAACTCGGTCGAACGCCTTGGAGATATCTAATGCCACAGCTAAAGTTTCTCCATACTTTTCAATAGATAGCTGCCATATATGTGAGACGTAAGCGAGCAGGTCACCAGTTGATCTCTGATGGCGGAAGCCATATTGCCTATCGTTGACAATTCCTGAGTCTTCCAGATATTTCATGAGCTCGATGTTGAGGGCTTTTTCCATGACCTTTGAGATAATAGATAGCAGTGCGATAGGTCTGTAGTTGCTAGGTAGGGCCTTTTTGCCTTTTTTAGGGACTGGCTGTACTCTTGCAATTTTCCAATTGAACGGAAATCGGTTGTAAGAGTGGTTGAACAACTTGCAAAGAACAGGTGTTAGTTCGGGGGCACATTTCTTGAGAACAATCGGCGGGATTCCGTCAGATCCACAGGCTTTGTTGGTGTTGAGACCCAGCAAAATCTTTCTGATAGTACGTTGGCGAAAGGTGATCTCGAGCATGTGACTGTCAATAGGTGTAATGTTCGGGGGTTGTTTTCCCGATGAATCCAGAGTGGAATTAGGTGCGCAAAGATATTGGCTTTTTCCTGGGCAGTCGTTGCTAGTGTTCCATCTTCTTTGGTTAGAGGAGGAAATGAGCTGGAAGTGAAGTTTCTTCCCACAGCTTTGGCAAAAGTCCAAAATGAACGGATCCGTTAGGACATTCAGCAAGTTTTGATCTTATTTTGGCATTGTGGGCATCTTTTGAGCATTCTATTGTCTCTTTGCATATGCCTCTAGCCTCGACATATGCTGCTCTGGTCTCAGGGCCCGGATTTTTTAGCCATCGATGGTATGCTGCCTGTTTGGAAGCCACAGCTCTAGAGCAGTTTCTGTTAAACCAGGTCTTATCGGATGATGTTCTTCTTTCGGCATTCGGTATGTAAGTTCGCATCCCCAACATGATGATTTCAGAAATTGTCTCAGCACATCGTGTTGGATCTACTGAAGAGAAACAAACTCTCTTCCATGGAAACGCTGAGAAAAACATACGAAGACCTTCCCAGTCGGCCGAATTGTAATGCCACATGAGACGGGGTGGTATTGTGCAGCTCGATGGTAAATGGAAAGAGCATGTTGTGGAGATGAGGGTGTGATCAGAGTTTCCAAGTGGGGCACAAACTTCTATTCTATACGGGTCCGGATTGGTGGTGAGAAAAGATCTAGTGTATTGGCAGACTGGTTGTTGACATTGGGGATGCGGGTTGGTAGCTCGACCAGTTGTTCTAGACCATGAGTGATGGCGAAGGCCTCGGCTTGACGACCCGCATCATCTGTTTTGTTAGAGAATTTGAGCCAGGCAGCGTTATGTACATTAAAGTCTCCCATGTTATGGTTTCAGCTGTTGGATGGTTCTCCTAAATGTAGTCAGTTTGAGTGATAAAAACTCAAAGAGGTCGTCATATGAAGGTTCATTAGGTGATAGGTAAAGGCAGCAGAGGAACTTAGTCAGTTTGGTATCAGATAGCTTGAACCACATCACATCAAAGTCTTTCGGTTCCAAACTCTCTTCACGCTGGCATGAAAGGTTAGCCTTAACGTAAAGGCAGACTCCACCTTTGAACCTGAATCGAGAATGGAGTTCGTAACCAGGACAAAGCATATGGACCTTGTTGGTGGACGAGTTTACTTGTGTTTCTGTTAGAGCCAGAATATCCGGTTTTTTCGTCTGTAGGTGATGGTGGACGTCATTGATGTTCTTGTTGAGTCCGCGGATGTTGCAAAAATTAATCTTTAATGTTGAGTCCCCTCGAGTACCTCTCGCCCGGAAATCCGAATGGAGAGGTATTTTGCTTCCGGAGTGTTTTACTCTAGGAGACTTCATCATTATTACTATTAGGGTGCACCTGAAAATAAAGGAGGAATTGGGGAAAAGGAAAGAGGGAGACCGGAAAGTATCGACCGAACACTGAAACATGGAATGATCCATTTCACAGCACACAAAGTCGATATGGTGGTATTTCACCGGGCGATGAGACCATCTTCCACCTACGGTTATCCTTTTAGTCGCCTCTTACGACAGGCAGGATTTACCATGGGGCTATTCCAAAGCCGACCCCATACAAATGCAAAACCAACTGCGGCAAAGCGTGCGGATGTAGAAAGGCCGGCCCGTTTTGCTCAGTAATTTGCACTAATTGCCAAGAGAACTATTGTTCTAATACCGCCAATGTTATCAACGATGATATTTTTGACGCAATGGACGAGGACGACGTATGCCCCGATACCGTCAGGGGCTATTTATGAATTTTAATATTTATGAATCACTTCCATCGACCTCGGGTGCTTAATTTTACGAATTTTATGACCAATTTTTTTATCAATAAATGGATGAAACAGTTTTAATTATTCATTTACTTCTTTTTCTAATCCTTATTCACATTATTGTCCCATCGAATGGAATAAAAAATACCCAAATTGCAGAAGTACAATATTTAAATGATATTTGAATGATTACAATATTTAATATTTAAATAAAGTACAATTTTTAAATAGTTTAATCGATTCACCTTTTGATACAGGTAAGTTGGCTAATAAATGATCATGGAATACTTCAATATTTCTTCCAAGTACTAAATACCCACTGATGTCGCTGATATTGCGACAGTGGCGCGGATTCCGCTCGGTAAAGTAATATATAACTCTGAAGGTATTGGCATTACAGAAAAAAGTTCAAGAAAAAAGTTGTTCATAATTAAAAGATCTACACTTTGATAATCGGTAAAATTCAATAAAATTGAACGGTTTGGGAGAAAATGGCGAAAAATTAAAAAAAAGGGAGGAAAAAAAGTAAAATTTTTGCCTTTCGGAAGCAATGAATTGAAAAATATTGATGAAAAAAAAAGTTTCAGATAAAGAAGTTAGTAAATTTAATTTAGAAGAGAAAAAAGCTCTACAATTTTTTGCCTAACACTAACCGTTTTCGAGATATCGAATTAAACGCGTTTTCGTCGAAATGACCTTGAGCTGTCCTCGCCAGAATCCCTCAAATTGGAACATATGCTCAGAATACACCCGCCTATCGATCCTTTCTAATCCCCAAACAACATAATTTTATATTTATTTATTTCCGTAATTGCACTGGACTATTATGAATGCTTGATTCTTCAGACATTTATTTAGCACTGAGTTAACGACATATTTTATTTCTTCCGTAACTTCTCTTGTGAGGATAATTTTCGAGTTTTAACAGGGCACTTACATATATCACTTGCTTATAGTGTTCCTGCCCAAAATTCACCGAAATTAAATGACTGTTTTCGACTGTTTGAACGGTTTTACGGGAGCACAGGTGGATAGGACTCTGCACTGCGCATCACAGACAGATATGATTAGACTAGGCGGAATCGGCGCATGAGTACCGAAAACTATCCCACCTCAATTTTTTTATGCGATCCTCTTCAAATTGCCCTACTGATGATACAAATGCATGTTGCCATGGGGCAACCCCGTGCCATATTGTTTAAACCGAAATTGTTTAAACAATTGCAAGGAATTGTTATTTTTCAACCGGATTTTTTTTTATATTCTTTATTAAAATACAAATAAAAAAGGTTCCATGACTTTTCATGATAAAGTTAATATTTTTAGAGATATGAATTTTTAAAGGTTCAAAAAATCTCTTATTTGGGTACTTTTGACCCATGAAAAATATATTAAAAAATAAAATAAAATCGAAATAATATTTTTTTTAAATTCTTTATACAATAGGTAATAACATTCTTAATGGAGATTTAAAAAAATTTCATTGATTATACCTGTTTTTTAATTATCAATTTCGCGCGCTCACAAGTATGCATCGCTTACCTTTAAGTATCGCCGTCTCTCTCTGACTCATGCGCTGCATCGGCCTCTCTGTTTCCTGAATCATTATTTATCATTTATCTTAAAAACTATTAACTTTTTTAAGATTGTTAAGGAGAGCAATGTTATTAACAATTAAATTGTCTACAATTTGTTTTTGACAAATTTTTTTCTGGAATCAATTTTACAAACGTTATTTAAGCATGAATCGGAACATGTAATTAAATTACTTTTTATCAGTTTATATTATTTTTTTGTCATTAAAACAGAAAGTAATTACATTGAATAACTTCTTCAAACGAAGGTTATAGATGTAGAAGTATGAAATAATAAAACAAGATTTAAAAAAAAGGTATTTATTTATTATCAATATCATTTTTATATATTATATTCTTACAGTCTTCTGAATCACAGAAGTATGCAACTAATTTCCAGAATTCCAGAAAAAAATTTGTCAAAAACAAATTGTAGACAATTTAATTGTTATTAACATTGCTCTCTTCAACAATCTTAAAAAATATAATGGTTTTTAAGATAAATGATAAATAATGATTCAGGAAACAGGGAGGCCGATGCAGCGCATGAGTCAGAGAGAGACGGCGATACTTAAAGGTAAGCGATGCATACTTGTGAGCGCGCGAAATTGATAATTAAAAAACAGGTATAATCAATGAAATTTTTTTAAATCTCCATTAAGAATGTTATTAACTATTGTATAAAGAATTAAAAAAAAAATATTATTTCGATTTTTTTTTTTTTATATATTTTTCATGGGTCAAAAGTACCCAAATATGAGATTTTTTGAACCTTTAAAAATTAATATCTCTAAAAATATTAACTTTATCGTGAAAAGTCATGGAACCTTTTTTATTTGTAAATTGATAAAGAATATAAAAAAAAATTGTCCGGTTGAAAAATAACAATTCCTTGCAATTGTTTAAACAATTTCGGTTTAAACAATATGGCACGGGATTGCCCCATGGCAACATGCATTTATATCATCAGTAGGGCAATTTGAAGGGGATCGCATAAAAAAATTGAGGTGGAATAGTTTTCGGTACTCATGCGCCGATTCCTCCTAGTCTAGATAGGCAACTCGGCATAAACGTATACTTGGATCGAATAATTATCTCTGAAAATTAGTAATCACGCAGTCTGATCTCAGACTTGTACCTGGGCTGAGTGTAGAATGCAAATTATTATTACTTTTTTTTCAGAGAGGGATTACGTTCTTGCGGACATTTTTGTTCATGGATGCAACTCAATATTTATTATGTTGGACTTATGGATAACAGCCCATCCGGTGAATCTAGCACATTGGCTGTATTCATTTATTTTTGGATTTGCGTATGCGATTTTCAGTGTTGCGTATCACTTCCATGACAAATCAAGGTTAGTTCAGAATAATGTCATTGTAGAACAACTCATGCAGTATACATAAACAGTGTGTCCACTTAAGTTGGCGACCAATGGAAAATTTTCTTATTCTTTGTTTTAGGAAAAAAGGTATTGCTCATAAAAAGTTCTGCTTGTTCTAAAACCTAATTTAAAATAAGTTTGTTCGCGTTCCTAACTTTGGAAATTATTCTAGGATTGCGCAAAACCATAAATTGAATCCGATTTAGTTTTAGGACAGTCCAGAAAACAAATAAGCAAAAACGCTATTTATGATTACGACAAAAGTTTTCGGTTATGTCGAGGCATTTGTTCTGTACAAAATGACCTTTTCTTCAAAAGACTATATTAGGTTATATCTTCCCAGCAATGTGTACTTCGGGTGTATCATCTGTTGATTATCCATAATCCGTACGGGTCGTCTAGGTACCTGCTGGAAGATAACCTCTTCACCATGTGGCAAGAGAAAGTTTATGCCCTTTTCGCTGCTCTTGTTTAAGTTTGTTTTTTAGTTCTGAAATGTCTTTCGCAAGAGACACATTAAAGTTCTCGTTATCGTTACTTTGAATTTTGTTCAAAACCTATCAAATTAACTAGATTGTGGTAATCAACCCACATACACAACATGGTCCTTCGACATATGACGTTTCCTATCAAGGAGTCGAGATATTAGTTTTCAACAATGTCTTGGTGAATCTAGTTTCCAATTCTACGAGTCTAACTTGGTCCTTCGAAGTATCCAAATAAGGGTTGCCTTCGCATCACTGTTAGGGGTTCGAATTTCGGATCAAAAGTTGTTCATCTTTATTGAACCTTTTCAATATCACTTTCGTATCTCAACTATGTTTGATTGAATAACAATACGTGCCTTCATCCGACGATTTGCAAAGTTTCAAATACAATGCCTTCGATATATAAACTAGTTTTCAATTTCTAATTAACTTATTCGAACATTGCATACAGTTCTTGTCATATACACAACAATACTTTCGATGAATATTACAAATGGTTTCATTTCAATTAACCTTTTGAATATTGCATAATTTTAGCATGTTCTTGATACATAATAATCAACAAACACTTCGAAACTTTGCATAATATTGCAAATAGTTTCAATTTCGAATTAACCTTTGAAATTGATAATTTTAGCATGTTCTTGATACATAATAATCAACAAACAAAATACTTTCGAAACTTTGCATAATATTAGCAAATAGTTTCATATTTCGAAATTAACCTTCTTGGAACATTGCATAATTTTAGCAAGTCCTTGATACATAATAATCAATCAACAAAATACTTTCGAAACTTTGCATAACATTAGCAAATAGTTTCGTATTTTGAAATATACCTTTTTGGAATATTGCATAATTTTAGCAATTTCTTGATACCTAATAATCAATTAATAAAATACCTTCGAAACTTTGCATAACATTAGCAAATAGTTTCGTATTTTGAAATATACCTTTTTGGAATATTGCATAATTTTAGCAATTTCTTGATACCTAATAATCAATTAATAAAATACCTTCGAAACTTTGCATAATATTAGCAAATACTTTCATATTTTCAAATTACTCTTTTAAAATAACTTCCATGAAACTTTGATACCTACAAACCTATTGACAAAATACTTTCTCGAAACTTTGCATAACATTAGCAAATAGTTTCATAGTTTGAGTGTACTTTTTGGAATCATTTTTCATAGAATTTTGATATAAACTGAGCTGTTGAGAAAAAGTTGCTGTCTTTTCAAGAATCAATATTTTGAAACCTTGAGCTACAATACACCCATTCGAAAATCATTTCTCATAATGGCTGCTTTATTAAAGAAAAAACGAGGCATAATAAAATCACAGCTAACTCGTTTCGAAACCCATTACAAGAAACTTTCTGACGAACAAAGTCCCGATATCATTCAATTAGAACAGAGGTTGAACAAAGTAGAACCTTTATTGAATGAATATTATAATATACAATATGAGTTAGAAATTGCATTAGCGGATGACGCTCAAGCAGGACTCGATATGATTCGACAAGAAACAGCTTCATTTGAGGATGTTTATTATGAAATTATAAGCGATACACGGAAATACATAATATCCAAAACACCACTTGTCGAAAACGTATCATCGTCTCGATCCTCATCTCATCAGTCAATCCCCTCAGATGTAAATATAAAATTACCTACCTTAAATTTGCCTACTTTTGATGGGACATACAATGAATGGCTATTTTTCAAAGATACGTTCAAATCCGTCATTCATGAAAATACATCTCTATCGAAAGTTCAAAAATTCCATTATTTGAGATTATCGTTAAAGGGGGATGCTGCAAATATTATAAAATCTCTCGAAATTTCCGAAGCTAATTATGATACGGCGTGGATTTGTTTAACAGAAAGATACGAAAATAAACAACTTTTGGTTTCGAATCATACTTTTCAACCTACCTTCAGTAACAAAGGAATCGTGTACTATCTTACGTCATTTACTTGATGGTACAACTCGTCATTTGCGTGCATTGAAAAATCTGGAGTTGCCGACAGAGCATTGGGATACTCTCATAATTCATTTAGTTGCTACCAAACTTGATTCTATCACTAGACGGGAATGGGAAGCAAAAAATACAAAATCGGATCTACCAACATTAAAATATTTTCTTAGTTTCCTGAATGAGAGATGTTGCCTTCTGGAAACATTGAACAATGAAAAAACTCATTTTACCTCCACCCACATAAAATCTGTCAAATCATTTGTGGGAATTAATGATAAAAAATGTGTAATCTGTGGTCAAGATCACGCATATTATAATTGTTCAAGATTACTCAATTTAGATCCTACTGGTAGATAAGATGAAGTAAAACGCCTGCGGCTCTGTATCAATTGTCTACGAAATAATCATACCACTAAAATGTCGCAAATGCGGTAATTTGCATAATACTTTATTACACTTCACGAGCAAAAATAATACAGCTTCGAAGTCATTAGAAAATTCTAATAATGCTAATACTGAAGTTCAATCTTCATCCGAAAATGACAATGCTAACGTTTCAAATTCTACGTCACTGTGTTCCACGCAGGACAAAAAATTAACTTTTCTTTCAACGGCCGTTATCGACGTCATCGATAACAGTGGCCAGACACATACTTGCAGAGCACTTCTTGATAGTGGATCTGAGAGTAATTATATTACGAAACGTTTATGCGAAAAACTCAAAACTTAAAACAAACAAATGTAAAATTCTCGTCACAGGTATCAATCAACCTTCAGCTTCTTTAGATACTAGAACCTGTGTAAATATCCAATCAAGAATAAATTCATTTAAAAGCACTTTATCTTGTTTCGTAATTGAGAAAATTACAGGAAATATTCCCTCAATAACTTTTAACTCAAAATTGTTTAACATACTGCCAAATTTAATATTGGCTGACCCATGCTTCAATATGAGTGAATCTATCGATATGCTTATTGGGAATGATATATTCTATGATTTATTATGTACCGGACAAATAAAATTAGGTCCAAGATTACCTACTTTACAAAAAACTTTATTTGGATGGATAATTTCCGGTCCTCTATTTTTTGATAATTTATCAACGTCCGAAACTCATTGCAGTCTTAGCATAAATACAATTGATCTCAACGAGCAAGTTGAATGTTTTTGGAAAATCGAGGAATTTCCCACTAAACAACCATTTTCTCCAGAAGAGTTTTTTTGTGAAGAACATTTTAAAATAAACACTATTAGAGATTCCTCGGGTAGATTCGTAGTTAGTCTTCCTTTCAAAGAACCATTTTCGAAGTTGGGCGATTCTCTTAAAACTGCTGATAAACGTTTTTATTTCCTAGAACAAAAATTAAGAAAAAATGAAAATCTGAAGTCACAGTATGTTAATTTCATAAATGAGTATATTGATTTGGGTCATATGTCTCGATTGAATACAGTGACTGAAGATGGCTACTATCTTCCACATCATTGTGTTTTTAAAGAGAGCAGTACGACAACTAAGCTTCGAGTTGTATTCGACGGCTCCGCAAAATCAACTTCTGGTTTTTCGCTCAACGATATTTTAGCGGTTGGCCCAACTATACAGGATGATTTGATTTCAATCATTTTACGTTTTCGAATCCATAATATTATACTTGCTGGTGATATTGAAAAAATGTATCGGCAAGTTCTAATAAAAAAGGAAGAAAGAAAATTCCAAAAAATATTATGGCGTTCTGCTCCATCAGATCCTTTATCCGCCTATGAGCTCAACACAGCAACATATGGCAACTATGGCAAGCTTTTTATGTATTCGTGCTTTACATGAAATTGCACAAAATATCGAAAATGATTATCCTGATGTAAGCTCCACCATAATCCACGATTTTTACGTTGATGATCTTCTTACAGGTGGTAGCACCTTAAATGATGTGTTGAACATCAAAAATCAAATTTCAGAGAGTCTTGCAGAATATGGCTTTTTACTTAGAAAATGGGTTTCCAATGATTCTCAAGTTATGAGTCAATCTTATAAGCAAAATCCCATTATCATTGGAAACAACGATAACGCTAAAACTTTAGGGCTCTTATGGAATCCGATATCGGATGTCCTAACATATGCTATTACCACTGAAAATGTTTTTCCGGAACCTATCACTAAACGAAGTATACTGAGTTATACGGCTCAAATCTTCGATCCTTTGGGGTTATTATCCCCTATCACCATAGTGGCAAAAATCCTCATACAAAAATTATGGAGTCTACGGATTTCTTGGGATGAATCTGTCCCATTAAATATACATAGTACGTGGTATTCATTCAGATGTGACTTAGAAAAACTTAACAGCATTCAAATACCTAGACATGCAATTTCCCTATATCCTAAATGTATAGAGCTTCATGGGTTTTCTGATGCTTCTCAAACAGCCTATGGAGCATGTATTTATCTGAGATCATCAGATGAACTGAATAATTTTAAATGTCATTTACTATGTGCAAAAACTCGGGTCGCGCCTTTAAAAACGCTCACTATTCCGCGACTTGAGCTATGCGCCAGCCTTACTCTTAGCCGAATTAATGGACAAGGTCAAATTAGCATTGAGCTTCCTTACTATACAAATCCATAGAATTATTTTTTTTTTTTTTTTATATTCTGGTTTCCACGAAAAGGGATATCCTGTAATGTTCAGAGAACATCGTGGGAACCTAGGGAAAGAAGGTAGGAGTTGGTGTTCTTCTTAAATTTCTGAAGGTTGTATGCCTCGGGGAACACCTCCCTAGGCAATGAGTTCCAAGGCCTCGCTGTTCGTTGGATGAACGAGTCTTTGGAAAGTGATGTTCTGCAGGTCTCCAAAGTGACCACGAAGGGGTGTGATGGCTGAACTTGACGGGTTAATTTCGAAGAGACTGCCAAAGCAGGAACGATTGTTGATATTTCAGAAGAGCATCGCCCATGAAAATATCTATAAAATAGAGACAAATCGCCAACTTTTCTACGGTGTTCCAGACAAGTGAGCGAGTTTGTAAGCGAGGCATCACCGACGAGACGAATTGCCCTTTTTTGGACAGAATCCAATAGCCTCAGGATATGTTTAGGTGCCGCACTCCAAATATGGGAACAGTATTCCAGGACAGGTCGGATCTGTGCCTTATAGATCATAAGCAGCTGACTGGGGGTGAAATAGCTCTTGGCACGAAACAGAAAACCAAGTTTTTGGGATGCACTTTTGGCAATGGACCTCACGTGATTTTCCCAGGAAATATTATTGCTGATAGTAATACCAAGCATCGATATGGATGGCTTCAGTGGTATGGTTACTCCTGACAAAGTTATGTTAGGCACAGTGAGATCGGCTTTTCTAGAGAAAAGACATGCTTGTGTTTTGTTTGCTTTGAATTCTACCAAGTTATTAGATCCCCATTCGAGAATTGTTGCTAAGTCCATATTTATATTATTAACATTTTTTCCTCGTTCATTTCTGGTTTCACGGGCTGATATAGGGGCCCTGGAAGAGAAAGCGGTATGGAGGGTACTATCATCGGCAAAGCTGTGTACTGGACATGAAGTTGCTTTCAACAGGTCGTTGATGTGAAGTAGAAATAGTGTTGGTGCGAGAATGGATCCTTGCGGAACACCAGTATTTATGAGTAGAGTGTCAGATGAAACTCCATCGACCACTACATGGAGAGACCTGTTTGAGAGAAAACTAGCAAGCAGAGAACACAGGTGAGGGGGCAAGCCATAAGACGAAAGCTTGGCGAGGAGTCCCTGGTGCCAAACTCGATCGAACGCCTTGGAGATATCTAATGCCACAGCAGCTAAAGTTTCTCCATACTTTTCAATAGATAGCTGCCATATATGTGAGACGTAAGCGAGCAGGTCACCAGTTGATCTCTGATGGCGGAAGCCATATTGCCTATCGTTGACAATTCCTGAGTCTTCCAGATATTTCATGAGCTCGATGTTGATGGCTTTTTCCATGACCTTTGAAATAATAGATAGCAGTGCGATAGGTCTGTAGTTGCTAGGTAGGGTCTTTTTGCCTTTTTTAGGGACTGGTTGTACTCTTGCAATTTTCCAATTGGACGGAAATACCCCCAAATTGTAAGAGTGGTTGAACAACTTGCAAAGAACAGGTGTTAGTTCGGGGGCACATTTCTTGAGAACAATCGGCGGGATTCCGTCAGATCCACAGGCTTTGTTGGTGTTGAGACCCAGCGAAATCTTTCTGATAGTACGTTGGCGAAAGGTGATCTCGGGCATGTGACTGACAATAGGTGTAATGTTCGGGGGTTGTTTTCCCGATGAATCCAGAGTGGAATTTCCAGCAAATAGGTGCGCAAAGATATTGGCTTTTTCCTGGGCAGTCGTTGCTAGTGTTCCATCTTCTTTGGTTAGAGGAGGAAATGAGCTGGAAGTGAAGTTTCTTCCCACAGCTTTGGCGAAAGACCAAAATGAACGGGATCCGATAGGACATTCAGCAAGTTTTGATCTTATTTTGGCATTGTGGGCATCTTTGAGCATTCTATTGTCTCTTTGCATATGCCTCTAGCCTCGACATATGCTGCTCTGGTCTCAGGGCCCGGATTTTTAGCCATCGATGGTATGCTGCCTGTTTGGAAGCCACAGCTCTAGAGCAGTTTCTGTTAAACCAGGTCTTATCGGATGATGTTCTTCTTTCGGTATTCGGTATGTAAGTTTGCATCCCCAACATGATGATTTCAGAAATTGTCTCAGCACATCGTTTTGGGATCTACTGAAGAGAAACAAACTCTCTTCCATGGAAACGCTGAGAAAAACATACGAAGACCTTCCCAGTCGGCCGAATTGTAATGCCACATGAGACGGGGTGGTATTGTGCAGCTCGATGGTAAATGGAAAGAGCATGTTGTGGAGATGAGGGTGTGGTCAGAGTTTCCAAGTGGGGCACAAACTTCTATTCTATACGGGTCAGGATTGGTGGTGAGGAAAAGATCTAGTGTATTGGCAGACTGGTTGTTGACATCAGGGATGCGGGTTGGTAGCTCGACCAGTTGTTCTAGACCATGAGTGATGGCGAAGGCCTCGGCTCGACGACCTGCATCATCTGTTTTGTTAGAGAATTTGAGCCAGGCAGCGTTATGTACATTAAAGTCTCCCATGATTATGGTTTCAGCTGTTGGATGGTTCTCCTGAATGTAGTCCAGTTTGAGTGATAAAAACTCAAAAGAGGTCGTTATATGAAGGTTCATTAGGTGATAGGTAAAGGCAGCAGAGGAACTTAGTCAGTTTGGTATCAGATAGCTTGAACCACATCACATCAAAGTCTTTCGGTTCCAAACTCTCTTCACGCTGGCATGAAAGGTTAGCCTTGGCGTAAAGGCAGACTCCACCTTTGAACCTGAATCGAGAATGGAGTTCGTAACCAGGACAAAGCATATGGACCTTGTTGATGGACGAGTTTACTTGTGTTTCTGTTAGAGCCAGAATATCCGGTTTATCCGTCTGTAGGTGATGGTGGACGTCATTGATGTTCTTGTTGAGTCCGCGGATGTTGCAAAAATCAATTTTTAATTTTGAGTCCCCTCGAGTACCTCTCGCCCGAAAATCCGAATGGAGAGGTATTTTACTTCCGGAGTGTTTTACTCTAGGAGACTTCATCATTATTACTATTAGGATGCACCTGAAAATAAAGGAGGAATTGGGGAAAAGGAAAGAGGGAGACCGGAAAGTATCGACCGAACACTGAAACATGGAATGGTCCATTTCACAGCACACAAAGTCGATATGGTGGTATTTCACCGGGCGATGAGACCATCTTCCACCTACGGTTATCCTTTTAGTCGCCTCTTACGACAGGCAGGATTTACCATGGGGCTATTCTGAAGCCGACCCCATACGGCAGAAGGCAGAATGAGTGATTCAACAATAACATTGGCATGGTTGAATGGTTGTCCGCATACATGGAAAATTTTTGTTTCCAACAGGGTAGCCAAAATTCAAGAATTATCAAATTCTTCCGAATGGAACTATGTGAATACTCGCGATAATCCCGCTGACCTTCTTTCGAGAGGAACTTCTGTAAATACTCTCATGAACTCAAAACTTTGGTGGTCCGGCCCTGAATGGCTGATACAGCCATCTGAACAGTGGCCTCATAATTCATGTATTTCAATCCCCTCTACTGAAATTCCAGAGATTCGTGCTAATACTTTGATCTCAACAAAAAATGACATGATTATATTCAACAATTTTCCCGAATTAAATAAATTTTCTAATCTAAACAAACTAAAACGCGTGTTTGCATATATACTCAGATTTATCAATAACACAAGAATTAAAAATTTCAGACAATCAGGTATTCTATCCCCAGAGGAATTGGACAATGCATTACTGAAATTACTTCAATTGACACAAATCCAAACTTTCGCACATGAATTGAAACAATTGAAGTTATCTGGTCATGTAAGCATTAAAAGCCCATTAATAAATCTTAATCCATTTTTAGATGATCGTGACATCATAAGGGTAGGGGGACGATTAAAACATTCTGATTTCGAATTCAATAAAAAATATCCAGCCGTTTTACCAAAGTCACAAATTTTATCAATTCTGATAGCACGTGATGAACATGTGAGAATATTGCATTCAGGTCCACAAGCTCTGTTAGCATCCCTCAGAGAGCGTTTTTGGCCTATTTCTGGGTGTAACCTTGCGCATATTCATTTGCTTCGCGACTAAAGCTATGCATTTGGAGGTAGTAAGTGACTTAACCACAGAATCCATTATCGCTGCATTGAGGCGATTCGTTGCGAGGCAGGGATTGTGTGAAAAAATTGTTTCGGACAATGGAAGCAACTTTGTGGGAGCAAGGGCTCAGTTGAAAAAATTCCTTGAAGATTCCAATGACATTATTCAAACTGAATTGAGCCAAGAAGATATATCTTGGAATTTCATACCTCCCCGAGCACCTAATTTTGGCGGGCTCTGGGAGTCCGGCGTAAATTCCGTTAAATATCACCTAAAAAGAATTGTTGGGGACACTTCTCTAACTTTTGAGGAGCTGTCCACCCTTGCAGCACAAATTGAATCATGTCTCAATAGTAGACCTCTTTATGCCTTATCAGATCCAAATGATCCTTTACCTCTGACCCCGGCACACTTTTTAATTGGCGCCAAGCTGACTGCTGTTCCGGATCGTGATTGGCTATCAACCCCAACCAATCGTTTGAGCCGTTACCAACACATCCAGAAAATGACACAACATTTCTGGTCTAGATGGACGAAGGAGTACGTATCCAACTTGCAAATACGTACAAAATGGAAGGAGACTCATCCACAGACACTAAAATTGGATACTCTTGTTCTCGTAAAAGAAGATGGACTCCCATTATTGAAGTGGCTCTTGGGCAGAGTCATTAAGTTATTTCCTGGTTCCGACGGAGTGGTTCGAACTGTGACGATAAAGATAGTAAATGGAATTTATCAGCGCCCTACATGTAAATTTTGTGTTCTTCCTATACCAGACAATCAAGACAATTAATGTTGTTATGTTTAGTTGAAACCCTCATGGCTTCCAAGGGGGCGGCTATGTTCTGTACAAAATGACCTTTTCTTAAAAGACTATATTAGGTAATATCTTCCCAGCAATGTGTACTTCGGGTGTATCATCTGTTTATTATCCATAATCCGTACGGGTCGTCTAGGTACCTGCTGGAGGATAACCTCTTCACCATGTGGCAAGAGAAAGTTTATGCCCTTTTTGCTGCTCTTGTTCAAGTTTGGTTTTTAGTTCTGGAATGTCTTTCGCAAGAGACACATTAAAGTTCTCGTTATCGTTACTTTGAATTTTATTCAAAACCTATCAAATTAACTAGATTGTGGTAATCAACCCACATACACAACAGCATTCAACAAACTGTGGGTATAATTTTGTATCCCTTTTTTTATGAAGTTACAGCAGATATGGGCAACCTAAAATACCATTGAAGACAAATATAGCAAACACTCTACAAAACAAATGGACATGCATGAAATGATCTTCGAATTCTTTATGTATGTCCTCTACGAATCCAACATTTTTGGGATGTATATTGAGGATTTCCGCAACACGATATCCAGGAACGTTTCTTCTCCACCTGAATTTGAAGAGGACGATGAGCTGGAGCTAATATCCATATTTTTTTCATTCGAATCTTTGACAAATCAATCGATTAATCCTGTCAACAAAAAAAGCAGAAGGTTAGAATGTCTCTCTCTCTCTCTCTCATTGGTTGATGGACCTTGCTGTCTTCTCTCTGGGAGTATGATGCAATTGGCCATTACATAATTTATTATGTAATGACGCTCCGTCCTTGGTACACTGGTTGTCTCACTCTAAGTGATCCACGAGTGTCCTACTTTTTCTACACTTGAAAAAAATTGCGATGCTGTTCCATAACGGTCGGACTTCACAAACACTCAATATTGTAAATATCACACGTGTTTTAACGCTGAACATAAACTTTTTCACATTAACCTGACTTCCCGACCACGTGGGAGACAACCATCCCACACGGCAGCTGGAAGTCTAATTTTGGGGATAGAATGTCAGAAGCATGTACGTTGTACGCATGTTCAAAATAGTACACACAAGACAGAAACTGTCCTTGTTAAGTTGCTCGTACGATTTTGAACCGATTTGAACTGTTCCGAACTAGTTCGAATTCAACGAAATTACAAAACCTATGGAATATATAACAGTCCTGAAAAAACCCACTGCGCATGCTCCTGGTGCTTTTGGACCGTTTGCTTTATGAACGCGAACAAACCTATAGTCAAATCTTGTCAGTCATATACGAGGTTTGTAAAAAAATATTGATTTGGTAAAAGCGTAAAGTACTTTTATTTGTTACAATATCGAAAAATGTAAGTATGAAAAGTTGTACAAAATTGATAATCAAGTTTAAATACGTAACGCCTGAACAACGATTCTTCAGCTTTTTCTCTATAATAACACTTTCGAATTCATTCATTGAAACAGACATTTAAAATAAGAAAAAACCCAGGACTGAGTTTCTTGTATTAATTTTGATTATTATATTTTTTTTAAATAGTATATTATTACGTATTCTAAAATATTGAATAAACAAGACTCATTTTGTGGTCATCCACGGGGTTATGCATTTTCACTTAAGCAAACTATAGCCACGCGACATATCTGCTGCATACTAGGTCCAGAGAAAATAACTCAATTTTTGTGTGCTTTCATGCATTATTTTACTGGCGGACATGTATTGGTAGGGAGGATTCGGTACTTTTGACATTAACAATTTTGAGAAAAAAATCTGTAAGAAACTGAAAATTTCAATGTTTTCTGACGTGTTGAGGCCTTTGTATTCATGTGTATTGCACTGCATTTCTCCCCTGACGATTTCATCAGTTTGCACGGGAATATCTCCAGGGGACAGACTCCCATGGACATGATTTTTCTTTATATCCGGATTTTGGAAATCCATCAGTTCGTAGAATACAACGGCCTCATTTAGCAGGAGTGCAGAATTCATCAGCTCAGTAATGAAATATTAATTTTCCGTACAAAAACAGCAGTTATACATTATTCCTTATATCCAGACATTCATAGTAGTATTGGACATCGTGATATATTTTCTTTGATTCAATTTTTCCGAGGTTCTCTATTGTTCAATGTATAAAAAATTAGGAAAGTTGCCCGGAAATTGAAAAATTCTGGTATAAAAGAAATTAGGCGAAGAAATAGACTATCGAGTCATTTATCACCAAGAGGAGATAGCTCAGATGTTACAGTGGGGCCTCCAAGCAGAAGGCCACAGGAACAAATCCCGATCAAGTAACCTTTTTTTTTATTTTATAAAAACAACGGCTGGACCGATTTGGCTACTCATGAATTTTTTTAGAAAAGAAAGGAAATATTCTTAAAAAAATTATTTGAAATTTCTTTGTCCTGGAAAAGTTTTCAGGAATATATAATAAAAATGAATGTCTGTCTGTATTGGTAAGCTCATAACTTGAGAAATAATTTTCAGAAAAGTTATTGGGTGTTGAGCAGAGCGTCGGGCAGAACTTTGTTGTGCAAACAACTTGTACCAATGAATGTAATTTAACGTGAATTCCAAACGTATTTATTAGTGAAAATATAAAATGAATATTAACAGTTGAAAATGTTTGACAAGACTGTGACATATATAAACATATCCATGAAAACGGTATGACTCGCATTTATCTTGAATCCATTTCAACACTTCCCCTCGAGGCAATTCCAGTTTCTTGAAAGAAAAACAGGACCCAGTCCGAGCATCTCCACACAAGCTTCATGTTTCGCTTTCGGTAAACCCTTTGTGAAAATATCGGCTGTCATGTTTCTCGTTGACACATGTTTCACTGTGAATTCTTCATTTCTAATCGAATCTCTGATGAAATGATATCTCAGATTGATGTGTTTACTTCTAGCATGAAATGTTGAATTTTCTGCTAGTTTGAGTGCGTTGAAATTATCATTGAAAATTATTCGTCTGTCTTCAAGTTCCAAATTCTTCATGAAATTCCGGAGATATATCGCTTCTTTTGCAGCCTCAGTCATCTCCATATATTCTGCTTCGGTAGAGGAGAGGGCGACAGTGCGATGCTTTTTCGAATCCCATGAAATTGGACTTCCGGATAAAATAAAAGTATATCCTGAATAGGATCTTCTGTCATCGAGACAAGACCCCCAATCAGCATCCACAAAACCTGTCAAAACTTCCTGATCTGGTGAATAAACAAGTCCCAAATCAATGTTTCCTTTCAGGTAGCGTAGTATCCGTTTACCTGCAGTTCAATGTAGTTTATCGTAGCAATTGTTGTACTGCCCAAGATAATTAACTGCAAAGCTAATATCCGGTCTCGTTGTAGTGCTCAGGTACGTCAAAGCACCAATTAATTCACGATACGGTATTTTGTGCACATCTTCCTTTGGGGCTCCTTCGGACTTTTTTAATTTCACATTGGGGTCCAATGGAGTTGACACTGGATTCGAATCTGTCATCCCAAAACGGTTCAGTAATTCTTTCATGTATCCTCTTTGATGCATTGCTATTCCATTTTCTTTCTTCGAAAACTCTATTCCAAGGCAATATCCGACTTCTCCCAAGTCCTTCACATCAAAATGATTCGATAGTTTCTGATATATCGTATCCGCCGTACTTGGATTTTTCGAAACTACCAGGATGTCGTCAACATAAATCACAATCATTCCCAAGTCTCCCCCTTGATTTATGCGATAGACGCATGGATCGGAATTTGATGGCTTGGCTCCAAATGATATCAAAACGCTAATCAGTTTGTTATACCAACTTCTTCCGGCTTGACGAAGACCGTATAGTGATTTTTTTCAATAAACAAACTTGGTTTCCTTGACGAAGTTGATCCAACATATCAGCCGCTCTCGTGATAACATTGGATTTCGAACTTTCCGCACTGATGATCGTTTCCAGAATTTCTCTCAACATTTTTGGGGGTTCCATGAATATTTCTTCCTCGATTTCGCCATTTAGGTACGCACAAGTTACATCAAACTGTCGAAGTGACATTTTGAATTTGGTTGCCAGTGCCGCAACAAGTCGAATCGAACTTAGTCTAGCAACTGGAGCGAAAGTTTGATTGAAATGTATACCTGGTTCTTGACTCAAACCTTGGGCTACAAGTCGTGCTTTCCTTTTATCGAGTGTTTCATCAGCTCTGTACTTATTTCGTAAAACCATACGACTTCCAATTATATGTCGGTCTTTTGGACGTTCCTTGAGTTCCCAGGTATCATTTTTTATGGTGGACTTAATTTCTTCCACCATAGCATGGTACCACTCGGTGTTATCAGGTCCAGACATCGCATGTTTCATTGGAATTTCTGAAATAAGTGCAATGTTTCCTTCTTCATGTTGAGTTTCCATCGCTCTATAAATCTTCCGAGGTCTTCCCCTAGAGCCCGACCTTTCAATTCTCGGTCTGCCAGGTCCTCTCCTGAGTAAAGAGTGTTGTTCATGACATATTTGGGGTTCTTCATCCTCTTGAACATTATCCTCAGGTTCTGGTTCACTAGTTTGATTCATGTCAGGTTCATGCATGATATTCCTAACTTCAATGTCAATTGTTCGAGGTGAATTATTTACCTCATTTTCAATTGGAACAAAATCTTGATATTCATCAAGACTTGATTGATTTTTCTCAAAAAATTTCACATCTCTTGTTATGTGAATTTTCCGTTCTTCTTTCAGCCAAATTCGATATCCTTTTGGTTGTTCGGAATATCCCAGGAAAATGCCTTCTTTGCATCTAGAGTCGAATTTTCCTCTACCTGGATCCTTGTTGAGACAGAAAACTCTGCAGCCCCATTCTCTAAAATGGGATACATCTGGTTTCTTTCGATTCCAAACCTCATACGGAGTTTTTCCGTTCAAACTCCTGGTAGGACAACGATTTCGGATGTAATTCGCCGTGTTGACGGCTTCGGCCCAAAATGAAGATGGTAAACCAGACTGCATGAGTAGACATCTTGCTGTATCTAGGAGTGTACGGTTTCTTCTTTCTGCAATACCGTTTTGTTCTGGGTTATACGGACAAGTAAGACGTCTTGTAATACCTTGACTACTCAGCAAATCTTCGAAATTTTTGCTTGTATATTCTGTCCCGTTATCTGATTGTATGCATTTGATTTTCTTCCCTTTCTGGTTTTCAACTAAGGTGATGAAATTCTTAGTGATATCGAGTACTTCCGTTTTGGATCTAATAAACCTCACTTCACACCATCGGGAATGATCATCAATAAACTCGATGAAATATTTCGCCTTTCCAATGGATCTATCCTCATTGGTCCACATACATCAGTATGTATCAGTTCTAGTAAGCTACTTTTTCTGAGAGACTTTTTCGGGAACGGGATTTTTGACATTTTTCCGTGATGGCATACGTCGCATTCGCAGTTTTCATGACATTTTTCCAATTTCATTCCGCCAATGATTTCTTTCCGTTCAGCTTTGAGGATATCTTCAATATTCAGATGTCCCAGCCGACGATGCCACAATTCAAGATTTCCTTCATTTCTTTGTGAAAAGAAAGCTGATTCCTGGAAACCACGCACATAGTACAATCCTTCGATACGATCTGCAATCAATTTAATATCACCGTCGGTCCCTATCACTAGAGCAATGTCCTTCTTGAATACGACTTCAAATCCATTTTCAGCTATCTTCCCAACAGACATCAGGGTAAAGATTAAGGAATATGAGATCACCCAGTATCTTCATGAAATTTTCACAGGAGCTTAAGAAGACGATAAAAACAGTATAGCAATCTGAAATTAGCGCGGAAAAATAATTTTAGGAGATATGGGCCCCAGAAGGTCCATAAATAGAGGTTATGGAATATCACTTTTGGAAACTGCAAACTGATATAAAGAATGGCTTTTTGCACTAAACTATTAACTGTATACTCATTTAACGTTTAAGTAATATTAAAATCACTTAATGATCAATAAAGACATGAAAAAACTCCGATTATGTTTCATTACATTTTTCACATGAACTGTCAAAAATCTTAATATTGGTGGTTGCATTGATCTTGGCGTTTTATGGACATGCCACGTTGCCAACTATTCAAGTGAATTTGGCCAATCCGGATTTTCGCAATTAATTGGATCGAAATTTTCGCGAGCGGAGCGAAGCGTCGCCTTGTAAGGTTGATTAGATTGCATTCAACTTGGGTAACAAGGTTAGCCAAGTTAGGTTAGGTTATGTTCCTTCTTTTTACGTAAGAAACTAATTGGATATTTTCTTGTACGCCTGGCCAGGCATACAAGAAAATATCCAATCCAAGTGCGTTTCTTGGTCCAGTTTAAAATTACTTAAAACAAAATAATCTGAAGTCACATTATTTTATATGTTTGGTAACTTTCTAAATGCGGCACATCATGCTTAATTTTCAAAATTATAATCACTATCAAGAAGCGTGGTGGAAATATACTTTGCATTTTAAACACAGATATCAGATCGTTATTTCATGCTGTGATACTTCATTTATATGCTCAATATGTATGACGCATTGAATTTCAGTATTTTCTTCTCCCCTTTTGGAGACATAGGCAACGTCGCATGTCAATAAACTTCAAGTTTCGAATAATCATAACATTTGATTTTTGACATTTCTTCTGTAAAATTATAAGAAAAGTAATCGGAGTTTTTTCAAGTCTTTATCAGATTATGTGATTTTAATATTACTAAAAGGTAAAGGTGTGTGCAGTTACTATTTTAGTGTAAATTGAAATTGTTTATATCAGTTTATAATTTCCAAAAGTGATATCCTATAACCTCTCTTAATGGACCTTCGGGGGCCAATATCTCCTAATATTATCAGTTCCCTGCAAAATTTTAGATTGCTTTACTGTTTTTACCATGTTTTGAAGCACCTGTAAAAATTTCGTGAAGATACTGGGTGATCTCATATTCTTTACCTTTTCCTCGGTCATGAACGTACGGTACCTTTGGCTACTATTTTAGATGATTGATTGTTCGCGAGTTTCAATGATTCGTTATTTATGTGAACCATTTCGGTGAAACTTTCAGTTTCTTTACATAAATGTGACGTTGCACCACTAACTAAGCACCATTCCGTTTCAATATCGCCAATTCGAATATCTCCGGTGGCACATAGACACACATTTTCGGCATATTTTGCTGAATATTCATCTATTTTGCGATTATATTTATATTCTGATGCTTATGTCCAACTTTTCGGCATTTGTGACAACGAAATTTAAATTCTTTGTTCTTCGTATTAGTTTCCGAATGGGAATTCCTTTCATAGACTTCAGGCTTTTTGTTGTATCGGCTTTGAAAATGCTTTTTATTTGCAAACATTGCATTCTGCATTGAATTCCTAGCTTCATTTTGTCGTGCATCGTTTTCTTCAATGATTTTCACACGTAGCATATCTGGAACTGGTAATTCATCTCTGGACTCGTTTGCACATCTGAAGTTTTCAAAACTGGAGGGCAAACTGTACAATAACATAATGGACAGTAAGTCTGGATTGATTTCGACTTCCATTTCGTTCAATTTGTCAACTGCGTCAAAAAATTTGTTCAAATGATCACGAACATCGTCACCATCATTCATTCGCTGCAACGTGAGCTGTTTCAATAGTGTCGCTTTTCGAGCTGGTCCTTTCGACTGGTAAATATTTTCCAACTTCAGCCAAACTTGACGAGAAGTTGTGCATCCTTTGATTTGTTTCAATTCTGATGGACTGATTGACAGAATTATATCGGATTTTGCTTTGTAATCATTCTTTTTCCAATTTTGTACACTGCTCAAAGAAGCTGCGTCCCCTTCAATCAGAAATGGTTTCGATAATTCACCATTTACGTATACCCATGCATCATTCTCGATCAGTAAAGCCCAAATTTGCATTTTCCAGGTATCATAATTATCTTTGTTCAGGGTTTCAATTCTAGATATATTCGCCGAATTCATATTCACAGAATCACTTATATTTTACACTATGAGAGTCTTTCAATATGTTTTTACTGGACAGGAACACTTCTTGGTTAACTTCAGTTGGTACACGAATTCTAGGCTAACAGATTTCAGATCCTGGGCCCATAACCTGTTGAGCAGAGCGTCGGGCAGAACTTTGTTGTGCAAACCACTTGTACCAATGAATGTCATTTAACGTGAATTCCAAACGTATTTATTAGTTAAAATATAAAATGAATATTAACAGTTGAAAATGTTTGACAAGACTGTGACATATATAAACATATCCATGAAAACGGTATGACTCCCATTAATCTTGAATCCATTTCAACATTGGGAATTTCTTTGTTCGGGAAAATTTTTGAGGAATATATAATGAAAATGAATGCCTCTTTGTGTTGGTAAGCTCATGAATTGTGAACAGCTAGACCGATTTGGGTTATTTTTTTTGAGGGAAAACGGTTAATGAACGAAACTGAACGGAAAAATGGAATAAGGGGATACGGGGATAACGGGATAACTGGAAAATGGGATAACTGGAAAACGGGATAACGAGATAACGGGAAAACCAGATAACGAGAAAACGGGAGTCGAAACAACATAAAAAAACATTAGGAAAAAATAAATTCTACGTGGACGAAAATTTCCAGGAAAAAAAATAGGGAATATAGAAATTTGGACAGGACAACATCTGTCGGGTCCGCAAGTATATATATATTTGAATTTCTTGATTTTTTATGATTTTTGTTATACGTCGATGATTATTGTATTTCAATATAATTTTAAATATTATGTGAATTAGGTTGTTTGTAAATATCAACATTGTTGTTGATTGTTAGTACGTTTTCGTTGGCGTATAATAACAAATCTTTTAAATTTTGAGTAAGTGCGTTTGTTGACTCTATTAAAAATTCGTCGTGACGATCTCCGTTCTCACCATATTTTGTTCAGAAATCCGTACTCTTGAAAAATATCCGTGACAGTTTGGGATTTGAGTTCATTCCTAACCTACAAATTTCATCCATCTGCAGGGACTCTTGTCTTCAGGAAACATACTTCTATGGAATACCACCCTGGAGGGAATATTTTTTAAATCTAGATTGTAAGAATTCATCGTAATATTTGGGCGCATGTTTACTGTAGGAGGTCCTATAAAGCACTTTCAATGGTGAGTCCGTGGAATGCAACTGCCAATTTCAGCAAAAGTGGAGAAATAATTCACTCAGGAAAGTTATACCAAACATTAATACTTTATATTCGTTTCATACATACATTAATGTGGGTACTGGATATAATGGTACATCAGTATGGATAATATGTTTTTTTATCGACATAATTTTATTTTTATGTGTTTTTGTATAGCTGTATACACCCATAATCATTCGTATCTCTGTTTCACTTTGTTAGAGAATTCATTCAACAGTTTTTGGTAAATATCTACATTGTTGTCAATTGTTAGTCCGTTTTATTGGCGCATAATAACATATGTTTATGAACATTACCAAGTGCATTGATTCCATTAAAAATTTGTCGTGCAATCTTCGCCCTCACTATTTATTGGTAGGGGGTTAGTACTTTCTGAATTGAACAATTGTGAAGTATATTCGTGATGGATTAAGATTTTATTGCATTTCTAACCCACCAATTTCATTCAACGCACAGGCTCGGACTCCAGGGAACAGACTCCTATGGAACACCCTCTTGGCATTTTTTATCGGGATTTTGGAAATTCATCATAATATTGCGGAGCATGTTCCCTGGAGGAAGAGTCCTTTCAAGCATTTCCAATGGTGAGTTCGTAGAATGCACTTGCATTCATTCACAAGCAATGCCCATTTTACGAACAAAATCATCAAGTATTCACTATCAACATATATACATTGTTATTTAAATAAATACATTCATGTTACTACGAGACAATATGGTAAATCTCTATTGAATTAATTTTTTGTATATATATTTTTTTTAGTATATATTATAATTTTTTATTTCTTTTTTAGAGTTTTTTTTTTCGTTTTTCCTTCTTTTATTATTTTTTTTTAATATTTTTTTTTTCATAGATATTATTTTCTCTTTTTTTACAGATTTTACGTAGGTAAATTTTTTTATGAAAATCTACATTGTTGCTGATGATAGTGGGTATAGACGAAAAATTACATGTTTTTTAATCATCAGTAAGTGCGTTGATTCATATAAATTTCGTTGTAGCAATCTCCGTTCTCACCATGTATTGGCAGGGGTCAGTACTTTTGAAAAAGATCTGTAATGGATCAGAATGTCCAATGTTTCCTAATGTTTTGAAGAATCTTGTGTCCTGGAATTCATTAACCTACCTATTTCATGCATTTGCACAGGCTCTGTCTCCAGGGATCAGACTCCTATAAAGTACTCTCTAGGTAGAATGTGCAGTTTTTGGTGAATATCTACATTGTTGTTGATTTCTAGTACGTTTAATTACTGCAAAATATCATATTTCCTGAATCTTATTGACTTTATTAAAAATTCGTCGTGGCAATCTCCGTTCTCACCATTCATTGGAAGGGGGTTAGTTTTTTTGACTTGAATAATTTGGAAGAATATTTGTTATGGATTGGATTTTATTGCATTTCTAACTAACCAATTCCATTTATTTGCACGGGCTCTGTCTCCAGGGAACAGACTCCTATGGAATACCCTCTTGGCATTTTATTTTTTCTATCTGGATTTTGGAAATCCGTCATAATTTTGCGGAGCATATTTCCTGCAGGAAGAGTCCTCTAAAGCATTTCCGATGGTGAGTCCGTAGAGTACACTTGCCTCGGCAGAAGTAAATAAGGGAAGCAATACCAATTTTCCAAACAAAATAATTAAATAATTAGGTATTCAGTATATATATATATATATATATATATATATATATACATAAACATATATTTACATCAACATTAACATATATTTATTATTATTTATATACATACATTCATGTTAGTACTGCATATCATGATAAATCTCCATTGATTCAATTTTTTGTCTCATCAATTTTTTTCAATATATATTTTTTTATAGATTTTGTGTTTAAAGCCATTTTTTTCATTTATTTTCTGTTTTCTGTTCTTTTATTGTTTTTTTATTTTTATTTTTCAATAAGTCAATGGATATTTTTTTATATTTTTTTTAGAATTTTGTGTGAGTACCGTTTTTTCGTAAAAATTCACATTTTTGCTGATTGTTAGCAGGTTATAGACGAACAACAACATATTTTTTAAATTCTGTTTAGCTGTATACTAACTAGTATATACTCCCATAATCATTCAGGTTTTTATATTTATTTTCAATATGATAATTATATTTTCATATATTTTCAAATACTATGTGAGTAAAGTTTATGGTAAATTTCTATATTGTTGTTAATTTCTAGTACGTTTTACAACCGCAAAAAAACATATTTTCTAAATCTTGAGTGAGTCCGTTGACTTCAATCAAAATTCGTCGTGGCAATCTCCGTTCTCACCATGTATTGGAAGGTGGTTAGTTCTTTCGACTTAAACAATTTGAAAGAATATTCGTATTGCATTTCTAACCAACCAATTTCATATATTTGCACGGGCTCTGTCTCCAGGGAACAGACTCCTATGGAATACCCTCTTGGCAGTATTTTTCTATCCGGATTTTAGAAATCAGTCATAATGTTGCGGAGCATATTTCCTGGAGGAGGAGTCCTCTAAAGCATTTCCAATGGTGAGTCCGTAGAATGAACTTGCCTCTTTCAGCAGAAGTGTATAACTCATTCAATCAGAAAAGCAATACCACTTTTCCAAACAAAAACAAATCATCAAATATATATATATATATATATAGCAGGTTATAGACGAACAACAACATATTTTTTAAATTCTGTTTAGCTGTATACTAACTAGTATATACTCCCATAATCATTCAGGTTTTTATATTTATTTTCAATATGATAATTATATTTTCATATATTTTCAAATACTATGTGAGTAAAGTTTATGGTAAATTTCTATATTGTTGTTAATTTCTAGTACGTTTTACAACCGCAAAAAAACATATTTTCTAAATCTTGAGTGAGTCCGTTGACTTCAATCAAAATTCGTCGTGGCAATCTCCGTTCTCACCATGTATTGGAAGGTGGTTAGTTCTTTCGACTTAAACAATTTGAAAGAATATTCGTATTGCATTTCTAACCAACCAATTTCATATATTTGCACGGGCTCTGTCTCCAGGGAACAGACTCCTATGGAATACCCTCTTGGCAGTATTTTTCTATCCGGATTTTAGAAATCAGTCATAATGTTGCGGAGCATATTTCCTGGAGGAGGAGTCCTCTAAAGCATTTCCAATGGTGAGTCCGTAGAATGAACTTGCCTCTTTCAGCAGAAGTGTATAACTCATTCAATCAGAAAAGCAATACCACTTTTCCAAACAAAAACAAATCATCAAATATATATATATATATATATATATATATATATATATATATATATATATATATTTATTTTTTGGGAAGGTTTTCTTGGGTTTTGGATTCTTTGAAAACAATGTTCTAGTACTTCGTAGGAAAAGACGTTTCGTCCCTGGCCGGGGACATTTTCAATTCTCTATTTATTTTTTTTTATATAAAAACATACATTGGTTGCTGGAAAAAAATATTTTTCTGTACCATACATTGGGAAACAATACACATTGTTTTCAAAGAATCCAAAACCCAAGAAAACCTTCCCAAAAAAATATCTCAAAAAGGATTCAAGAATCGAACAAAACTTATATATATATATATATATATATATATATATATATATATATATATATATATATATATATATATACCGGATATCATGATAAATCTTCATTGATTCAATTTTTTTTATTTTCTTTCACCAATTCTGTTCATTATATTTTCATTTATGAATTCTTCTGTATTTATGAAACCATTATTTTTTCATTTTATATTTTTTGTTTTTTGTTTCTTCCTTTTATCTTTAGTTTTTTTGTCAATAAGTCGAAGGATATAATTTTTTTTTTTCAGATTTTGTGCGAGTACATTTTTCAGTAAGAATTTACATCATTGTTGATTGTTAGTAGGTTATAGACAAACAAAAATATATTTGTATATATATATATATATATAATACACATCATTATCAACTTATATACATTATTCTTTATATACATACATTTATATAAGTACTGGACATTATAAACCTACATTTTTATTGATATTATTGTGTTTGTTTTTTGTTTCATTTTTTTTTCAATTGTATAGATGTATACTGCGGTTAACAAGGATTTTTATTCATCGATGATATTTATATTTCCATATTTTTCCAGATACTATGTGGAAACAGTTTTTTATTGATATCTACATTTTTGTTAATTATTAGTAGGTAGGTTATTTTGACGTACAATAAATTATATATTTTCTGAATTTGGAGTAAGTTCGTTGATTTCATTAAAAAATCGACGTTGCAATCTCCGTTCTCACCATTCATTGGTAGCTGTCAGTTCTTTCGACTTCAACAATTTTGAAAAAATTAATCGATTTTTGAATATATATCATGATAGATCTTTTTTATTATTATTGTTTACCGTTTTTTATTTTCTCGATATTTTTTCACTCTTACATACTTTTGTGTAGCTATATACTGGTGGACATACCCATCATTATTTGTGTGTTTGTTTGTTTTGCTTTGTTTTTTTCCAATGCGTCGATGATCATTGTATTCCCATATTTTCTCAGATACTATGTGAGCACAGTTATTTGTGAATATCTACATTGTTATCAATTGTAGTAGGTTATATTAGCGTATAATAACATATTTTTTATCTTATCTCCAAGGAACAGACTCCTAGAGAATGCCCTTTTGGCAGAATTTTTGTTTTTATCTGGATTTCGGAAATCCATCATAGAGTTGCGGAGCATATTTCCTGTAGAGAGAGTCCTCTGAGGCATGATGAATTCGTAGAATGCAATTTTCTCATTCAGTAGAAGTGAAGCAATAAATATTTTCGGAATGAAATCGGCAGGTAATATATTCACGTCACGTGGAAATTAACATACAGTGCTCGTCTAAAGTCCGTTCCCCCCCTACTAATTTTTGAACCACCTGGTATATCGCAACGGAATTTGGAGGGCTTGAAAAGGAGATAAAAACTTACTTTTACATGAAAAAATCACAACTAAAAGTTTTGAAATGGCGGCTGAGCGCAACAATTTTTTTCAATAGAACACCCCGTATATTATTCAATTTTCGAAATCTGCTCATAATTCTCAACAGTTTACTTCAATACACTTTACTCCTAAATTCAATTATTTTCGAAATATTAACGTTTGAAAAGTGACATTTTGGTCATTTCAAACCCAACCAAAAACACTAATATTGCTTTCAATCAAGTTTGCATTGGAAAAAATCGTTGTCGCGGTAACATCTTGTTTACTGTCAAACTGAACTGCTAACTGTCAAATAGTCCGTTGAGCGCCTAAATCGTTATATAGAATAATGAATAGAAAAGTGTGATCATGGCTCGTAGTTTAGACGATAAATTTGAGGCAGTTTTGATATTTGGAGAAGCTGGAAGAAATTATCATCTAGCAGTCCGTAAGTTTAATGATAGATTTCCCCAGAATCCTATTTCGAGGTCATATTTGCGCAAACTTTTAAATAAGCTCCAAGCAACTGGTACGCTGAAAGATCAGGAAGACCGCCTCTTTCAGAAGAAAAAAAGGTAGAAATTGTTGCTGAAATGGTAATTAGTCCTACTCAGTCGACGTCTGCAGTTGCTGAATCCTGTGAAGTAAGTTCAAAAAGTGTCCAAAGAGTCCTAAAAAAAGAAAAGTTTCATCCCTATAAAATGAAAATCCTGCATGATCTCACGGAGGATGATCCAGACCGGAGGCTAGAATTTTGTGAGTGGTTAACAAGAACAATCGAAGGAAAACGGGGCTTCGTAAAACGTGTATGTTTCGCAGACGATTGCACGTTTTTTCTTAATGGAAAAGTCAACAAACAGAATGTACGATACTGGAGCGATACTAACCCGCATATTTTTAGAGAGGGGCATATCCAGTTTCCTAAAAAGGTGAATGTTTGAGCGGGGATTTTGCACAATCGCGTTGTTGGACCGATTTTCATCAAAGGCAATCTTACAGGAGTTCTCTACAGGAGTTCTTTATAGAAATCTTTTAGAAACTGAAATTGAACCTCGATTAAGACAAATTGTATTAAACAATCAGGAAGAGTTTGAAAATCGTGGAATCATATTTCGGCAGGATGGGGTACCTCCCCATTTCGATCGCATGGCTAGAGAGTTCCTCGATACAAACTTTCCTTGGCGATGGATAGGTCGCAGGGGAAGTACAGAATGGCCACCAAGATCTCCGGATCTTACACCTCTAGATTTTTTCCTTTGGGGGTATCTGAAGTCAAAAATCTACGCCACTGCATGCCAAACAATAGAATAGTTGGAACGCAGAATAATAGATGCATGTGAAGAAATAGATGAACAGACTTTCATCGACGTGAGATAAACTATTTATGATAGGGCAATAAAGTGCCAAGATTTAGGAAGGGGCCACATTGAACACCTGATGAAATAATTGTTGGGCTTATAAAAGTGTTAGTCAAAAATAAATTATAATTTTCTAGCTACCTAATTTGTTTTGATTGTGCATTTACAAAACACATTCGTAGATTTCGAGATTTTCCTTAATAAACTCTCTTCACGCCTCTTATTAGTCGAATTCATAGGGAGATTTAACTACAAATTTGATTTCAAGAAATTTTGATTATGTAGAGTAAAATAAAATAATATAAACATACTTTTGAATGTTCGGATTTTATTGATACTCATATACTCCAGGAGCGACCAAAGTGGGCTATTTCAAAGCAATTCTTCTTGTTGGAAAATATTCGTTGTAGATTAGTGCGGTATCTATTCCAAAAATGCAATACCTCATATATGGTCAATGGAATGTCTTTCATTTGAAAGCCCTTTTCCCAAAGAAACTAGAGAAAATGGAACTGTATCAGAAGTAATAACCCTCTCAAGGTTGGAACTAATTTCCGATTGTTTGAAAGCTAATTCAATTTGAATGGTGGGGGTATTATACCTCCCAAAATTCTACAAGAAAGTCCGCGATAGTAAAATATTCACGTTTTGTGAATATTCATTCAATAAACTGATTTTGAAATATATTTCAATATACTTTACACAAAAAATGTGAATAAATATAAATAAAAAACTCTTAAATATAAGCTTTTATTGGAATGCCCTAAAGAGAAAAAAACATCTTCAGGGGTGTCACATTATTCTGTGAGTAATAGATTCAAAAACTTGTCGCTAAAGAATTCATATTCAAACTGAAAACATTGCGCGGCAAACTGTTGAATCTGTTACTCTCAGAATATTTGACAAAACAGTTATGATTTCTGATCCCAAAAATTCTTACAAACCAATTTTGAATAGAATCGAATCATAATTCACAAAACTAGTCCGCCATTTTAAGCCGCCATTTTGAGTTTTCTAATTTGGACAAGAAAAGCATGATTTCCGACCCAAATATCCATTTTGATTATAATCACGCCCTAAATTCCTCGGCCATTTTGGCCGACATCTTGTTTTTTATATGAAAATATCATAATGCATTGTAACCGGAATGATGAAGACCTGCCAAATTCAAGTCGATTGGACAGACAGACAGAAATCGAACAAATGAGAGTTTGCAAGAAACACTTTTTACATTTACTAGTCTAGAAAATGAAACATTGTGTGTAATGTTCGTGCTTTATAAATAATTTATAATAATGATAATTATTGAAGTTATATAGAAAGCTTCTGTGCGAATTGAGAATATATATATCACTTCGGGAAAGATTAATTTTGGAAGACCAATGCAAATTTTCATATCAACAATTTTCTAACGTTCAGAAAAATGATAATTGTTTTTTAAGACATTTCATCTAGTTTCCTCTGAAAATGATAGACACTCCGATAACCCGTTTCTGTGATTTTTTTGGGAATGAGACTAATATTTTCTTCAGTATATATGACTATTCACGAAATACGACCAAATTAGAGACAGACTTCCGAAACTCTACTTTTTTATCGTGATACCGAGTTAATGGTCAGCAGAAAATCAATGTTATGTTCCTTTCAATAACAGTTAATTATCCGAGAATACATTTGGAATATTAGGGAAATTTGTTTACCGTATTTTCTCCATACATAGTAGAATAGGCCTACAGGGGATACCATTAAAAAAACGTACCGGCAACTCTACCTCCGGGGTGGGGTGGAAACGAGTTAATTAATATCGTATACTTTGAAAATCCAAAAAATTGCATGAGATTCATTGATTTCTAATACATTAGTTCAAACTACCCCTTTATATTGCATTTTTTATTACGTAGAGTTACTCGAAAAAAACCCAATTCTGTCTCCGATGGAATATATGGGTATCAATAAAATCCGAACATTCAAAAGTATGTAGCCGACAAACGCCTATGCTGATATTGATGACAAACCGTACATTATATCGAAACTTCAGGAAAATTAACAGATTTTTTCTCGAAATACAGGGTATTCATTGAAAACAACCGCATTTTTCTAAGAAACTTGGGCTGTACTTTTTTAGTCACCCTATATACATGAAATTACTATACGACGTTCTTAACATTGATGGATGTTTGATATATATATATATATATATATATATATATATATATATATATATATATATATATATATATATATATATATATGACATGCTCTCCCTTATCCGAACAAAAAAACGAGGGGTTAACGTACCCCTATTTTCGAACCACCCTGTATAAAAAAAATAATGTCAAATAACTGTGATCCAAATTGAGGGAGTTTATCCAGGCTGAATTGAATATTCAATTTTCATCAGAGAACTCACACTGGTTGGTTTAAAATTAATCAAATTAGATTTTTTTTGTTTGCCCTGTTATAGAGCACAAAACGAAAAAGTATAATGGAAACGAGATCAACGTGACATTGTATATCATTGAGGCATGTTATTCCCAGAATGAATAGGCGTTTTGTCAATTATCGGACTCGTAAAAAATTCTGAGCAGAAAGCATCACTTTTCATCTTTCACACCCTATATCTCGAAAACTAGTCCGTGGATTTTTTAGTGCCCATGGACAATTTTGCCGAAAAAGTCAAAATCTACAACATACCGTACATTCAGAAAATTTAACCGAAAGCCATTTTCCATAAGGATGGTGCGGGGTCGTTTATTAGAATTATTTTCAAAACTGGATTTATCATTTGGTGGGAGAGGATTTCTAGTCTCGAAAGTGATAGGGGATATAGGCATGTGTAGTAGCGGGGAAAGATTTTTTTTTTGTTACGATGGTTTGTATCCGGTTGGGTTGAGTCACTTGGGATTGTCTGGACATAGATGGTTGCGTGAGAGAAAAATTAGGTATTGATGTATTGTTTGTAATAGTTTTTGTTTATGCTGGTGGCGGAATGTTATTCAGATTTTGTATATCTAGTACCAAAAATATATTATTTGAATTTATAGCTGCAGAATATGACATTCTTATATTAGTTTTCGCTGCTATAAAGCTAATTCAAATGCATATTGTAAAAAAAAAATTTGGCGAAATTGAAGAAAAAACTCTATGGAGCAATCGCAATGTCTTTAATTCCAAAGAGTAGTATCGAAGATATCATTCAAAATGGTTTTCCGCACATTGTTCTACGTCGAAGGGTTCAAAAGTTAACAGCGGGTGGACTATAAAGAGCCGCACTGTATACCACTGGGGAGGGGGTAACAACAAAGCTGGCAGCTGGCTTGTCTGGCAATCTCCATTTCCATGTATACCTCAGGGTTTCATAAATACATTCCAATTGATAAATGGCGGTCAACGGTTTTTGCACACGGATTGTCTCGCCTGCTCTATTACCCTATTCTTAACTACTCTTGCGATAATGATAATATTTGGAAAAGCTGTTTATTAAGTTAACAATTTGTTATAAATAATTTGTGACCCCCAGTTTATATTTTTCTTGGAAGTAAAAAAAAATCACAAAAACAACCATATATATATATAACAAAGTACTGAAAAAAATTGTCTATAATTTTTCATTACATTTTTATTTTTTTTTATTATTTTCAATTCTTTGTTCTATATGGCTGTTTTTGTAATTTTTTTTAATTCCTGGAAAAAGATAAGCCTAGGGTCACAAATTGTTTATAACAAATTATTAACTCAATGAAAAATGAAATTATTGATGAAAATATTATTTTTTAACCTATAGAGAAAGGCCAATTATAATTTTTATGAAGAAAATAATTTCTGAATTACTTGTTTAAACAAACGAAATATAAAAAATTATTATAAACAATTAAAAAATTATTTAAAGTTTTTGGTTTTTTTCAATCATTATTTTGTCTTGATAATAAAATGATAAGAAATATTTTTTTTCAAATATTATTTGTTCATAAACAATTTTTTAACAAATGACGTGATTTTTTTCCACGTTTATTGATGTTATTCTCAGATCCAAAAAGAGCTGTGTGATAACATTTGCAAAAAAAAATTTTTTTAATAATATTTTTTCAATATTTCATATTTTTTCCTTTCAAAAAAATAATAACAATTAAACTATAAAACTTTAATGAATTTTTATAACGTGATTTTGTTGAATATGTTTATGAGAAAGGCTCCGAGAAGCAAAAAATTCATAGGACAATTCTTCAAACTGTTATGTCGACTTTTGTAAAAACAGAGATTGGATTGGATTAAAATTAGATAATTGACAAACGTATAACTTTTTGAAAAATCGACATAAAAATTTTTTGCTAACGGGGCCTTGCTCTTTCGAATGTTCCGATTATACCATAATTATTCCAAATTTTTGAATTAATATTAAATACTATAAAAAGTTTATTTTGTTTGATATACTGTCTCCAGCGGTGTCCCGCGCATGTCGTAACGGCCGCGCGAAGACCTATTTTCGGAGTTAAATAAAAATTATTGATAATGGAGATAGAATTCCGGGAAACCAAACTTTTTTATTGGAAATGGCCTCCTCTTTGAGGATCTTTTTAAAAAAATCTTAAATATCAATAGTGTTCGAATTATTAACAAAAACCTGATTTTTTTTTTCATCTTATTTTGTTAATAATAATTGCAATTCTGTATGTGCTATTAAATGCTCGAGATACATTTTTCTAGACGTCATTCCGAATCGAATGAGCTATCGCAAATATTTTTAGGACCGCGAACAAGAATTATCCCGTTTTTGAACTTGTTAATCAAACTGATGACATTCGGATATTAGTTTTCGCTGCTATAAAGGTAATTCAAATTCATATTGAAAAAAAAACGTATTAATGAAATCGAACAAAAACACCATATGGTTGAAAAGGGAACTGAATTATATTTTTACGATGTACTACTTGATCCCCCCCATGCTGTTTGAAATTTTTAAGTTGATATGCCCCTCCGCGCCATCTATCGAGCAATCACAATGTCTTCAATTTCAAAGAGAAGTATCGGTGATATCATTCAAAATGGTTTTCGTCCCATTGTTCTACGTCGAAGTGTTCAAAAGTTAACGGGGGGGACTATAAAAAGCCCCACTGTATACCACTAGGGAGGGGGTAACAACGAAGCTGGCAGGTCTGGCAATCTTC
Source organism: Gonioctena quinquepunctata (assembly GCA_018342105.1). Taxonomy (NCBI): domain Eukaryota; kingdom Metazoa; phylum Arthropoda; class Insecta; order Coleoptera; family Chrysomelidae; genus Gonioctena; species Gonioctena quinquepunctata. Next base: position 418,908 of record JAFIRS010000374.1, on the reverse strand, counting down.
ATTTCCAGGTACCTCAGGGTTTCATAAATACATTTCAAATGATAAATGGCGGTCAACGGTTTTTGCACACGAATTGTCTCTCAGCGCCTGGTCTATTACCCTATTCTTAACTACGCTTGCGATAATGATAAAATATTTGGAAAAGCTAATATTTTATGTAAAATATGCCCTACCTTCATGGGATGGATTTCACCTAAGTTTTCCTCGTCGTTCGTTTTCTGGATATAAACGAATACCTCATCAGAGTATAAGTGTGTTTTTGTAGGTTGAATTTTTTTTCGGGTTGTTCCTTGTTGACCTTTCTATCAATTGCTTTATCATGGTTTTCTACTCTGTTGTCCATATCCATAACACTGTTCCCCCCGCCGTCAGGGGCTCACTATTAGTCATTGTGTCCACCAAAAGTTGGATTATTTTCATTTCACGTTAACTATTCACAAGTAAGGTAAATAAAGCAGTTTTAATAGTTCTGTAAAAACTACCGGTTAGTTTTCGGCAAATCCGTATCGATACGTTCACGCCGAGTACCCGATTAACACTGACTTCAATATTATTCATCTCACCAATCAGACAAATATTACCTAAGAATATGAATCAACTATATATGCGGTTTCTGGCTAGAAAATCGTACCAAAACTAATATACAGTACGCTGAGATAAATTCTGGTCGAAATATTATTTAAAATGATAAAAATTATTATTATTATAATAATAAATTTCGCGCAATAGCCTTTGCTTCGAGAATGGGTTCTTGAGCGAGAATACTTTCGAAATCGATTTGATGTCATTTTCATTGGAATTATTAGCTAATGCAGTTTGTTACAAGTTTTATTTAACTTGCTTTGGTCGTATGTCATTCTTTCATTCTGTCACTCTGTCATTCTTTCCGGTTCAAAATTTGTAAACCATTTTTGGAGCACTTGCCGACATCCGATTGAACTGAAATTAGGCAGGTGTTCATAATTCCGGTGACAATGCATTATAAAATTTTTGTTAGAGAAAAAAACGAAATGGCGGCTCCAATATGGTGGACGAGTTTTGTGATTATGGTCCGATTCGATTCAAAATTGGTATGTGGGGGTTTTTGAGGTCGGAGACTATGTATTCTTCATCAAAATATATAAATTCAGGATGGCAGCTCCAAAATGGTGGGGAAGTTTTGTGTTTATGGTCCGTTTCTATTCAAAATTTTTTAAATTAATGGCGGTCATAGAATTTTAGTTATGGAATAAAACAAAATGGCGCTCCAATCTGGCGGACGAGATGGTTTATGTTTCGATTCGATTCAAAATTGGTATGTGGGGGTTTATTTAACTTGCTTCGATCGTATGTCATTCTGTCATTATGTCACTTTGTCATTCTGTCATTCTTTCCGGTTCAAAATTTGTAAACCATTTTTGGAGCACTTGCCGACATCCGATTGACCTGAAATTAAACCGGAATTAAAATTTTTAAAAAAAAAGGCGGCTCTAAATGGTGGACGAATTTTGTGATTATGGTCCCATTCGATTCAAAATTGGTATGTGGGGGATTTTTGACGTCGGAGATTATGAATTTTTTGTCAAAATTCATAAAATTAAGATGGCGGCTCCAAAATGACGGACGAGTTTTGTGATTATGGTCCGTTTCTATTCAAAATTTGTATGTGTGGATTTTCGGAGTCGGAAGATTATGAATTTTTTATTGAACTTTATGAAATTGAAATGGTGGCTCATAGAATTTTTGTTATGAAATAAAACAAAATGGCGCTCCAATCTAGCGGACGAAATTTAGGTTTATGTTTCGATTCGATTCAAAATTAGTATGTGGGGATTCATTTAATTTGCTTCCTATCATATGACATTATGTCATTCTGTCACTCTGTCATTCTGTCATTCTTTCCGGTAAAAAATTTGTAAATCATTTTTGGAGCACTTGCCGACATCCGATTGGGCTGAAATTAGGCAAGTGTTCATAATTCCGGTGACAATACATAATGTAATTTTTGTTAGAAAAAGGGGGTTTTCAAGGTTGGAAGATTAGGAATTTTTTGTTGAAATTTATAAAATTGAAATGGCAGCTCATATATTTTTTGTTATGGAATAAAACAAAATGGTGCTCCAATCTGGCGGACGAGATTTAGGTTTATGTTTCGATTCGATTCAAAATTGGTATGTGGGGGTTCATCTAATTTGCTTCGATCATATGTTATTCTGTCATTCTGTCAATCTGTCATTCTGTCATTCTTTCCGGTTCAAAATTTGTAAACAATTTTTGGAGCACTTGCCGACATCCGATTGAACTGAAATTAGGCAGGTGTTCATAATTCCGGTGACAATGCATTATAAAATTTTTGTTAGAGGAAAAAACGAAATGGCGGCTCCAATATGGTGGACGAGTTTTGTGATTATGGTCTGATTCGATTCAAAATTGGTATGTGGTGGTTTTAGAAGTCGGAGATTATGAATTTCTCGTCGAAATCTATAAATTCAAGATGGCGGCTCCAAAATGGCGGAGGAGTTTTGTGATTATGGTCCGTTTCTATTCAAAATTTGTATGTGGGGATTTTCGGAGTCAGAAGATTATGAATTTTTTGTTGAGATTTATGAAATTGAAATGGCGGCTCATATAATTTTTGTTATGGAATAAAACAAAATGGCGCTCCAATCTGGCGGACGAGATTTAGGTTTATATTCGATTCGATTCAAATTTGGTATGTGGGGGTTTATTTAACTTTTTTCGATCGCCTGTCATTCTGTCACTCTGTCATTCTGTCATTCCTTCCGGTTCGAAATTTGTAAACCATTTTTGGAGCACTTGCCGACATCCGATTGAGCTGAAAATGGGCAGGTGTTCATAATTCCGATAACAATGCATCATAAAATTTTTGTTAGAGAAAAAACGAAATGGCGGCTCCGAGATGGTGGACGAGTTTTGTGATTATGGTCCGATTCGATTCAAAATTGGTATGGGGGGGGTTTTCAAGGTCGGAGATTATGAATTTTTCGTCAAAATTCATAAATTCAAGATGGCGGCTCCAAAATGGTTCAGGAGTTTTGTGATATTCAAAATTTATATGTGGAGATTTTCGGAAGATTATGAATTTTTTATTGAAATTTATGAAATTGAAATGGAGGCTCAAGGAATGTTTGTTATGGAATAAAACAAAATGGTGCTCCAATCTGGCGGACGATATTTAGGTTTATGTTTCGATTCAAGTCGAAGATTATAAATTTTTCTTCTAAATCCATAAAATCGAAATGGAGCCGCCATTTGTGTTTATGGTCCGATTCTATTCAAAATTGGTATGTGGGAGGGGTTGGGGTCGGAGGTTATGAATTTGTCATCAAAATTCACAAATTCAAGATGGCCGATGAGTTGTGTTATTATGGCGCGATCTGACTGAAAATTGAAATGTCGGGATTTTTGGAGTCGGAGATTATGAATTCAGTCGATTACTGGTTTTCAATTAAAATTCATAAATTGAAGATGGCAACTCCAAGATGGCGGATGAGTTGATCTTGAGATGGTATCTTTCCATTGGAGGACTAGATAGCTCAGAACTTACAGGAATAATGACGATGCTTTAAAAAAATGCATAGATTAAAGCGCACTTAAGTACTAAAAAGCACAAAATAAAATAATTAATAAACTAAAAAGTCAAAAATAATTGCTTTTGATATGTGACGTAGGTTATTCCGTGAGTTATATATTCAAAAGCTTGTAGCTTCTGTATTCGAACTGAAAACTTAGCGCGACAAGCTTTTGATCTATAACTCACGGAATAACCTATGTCATACATCCAAAGCTTGTTTTTTAAAAGGTTTAATAATATTTTTTTTTATTTTTGTTATGAGATTGGTTAGTTGTGTACCCCTTTTGAGTTCATCAATGAGTTAAGTGAAAAATATTCTAGAATAATCTAGACAATGATAATTGAAGTTTTGGGTGGTCGAGTCCCTCCAAATTTCTCATCGACTCCAACTATAATAAATACATACAGTTGAATCCGCCGTTGTCTCGAATCCTAATTACTTGTGGCCATATGCGAATTCAAAAAACGTATATTTACAGCGATAAGTGTCACTGAACGGGGTATAAATGCAGTTTAGCGACAATCGGCAGATTTGAAAAAAACAAATTGAAATAAGCAAGCCAATCCAAAAAAAAAACGGCGGTCACTAATGAAAAAATAAATGAAAATCCATTATTTTCACGACAGTAAAAATCACGATTCCTATTTTTACCCACGAAAAGCATAGTAATCTTTATATTTACAAAGTTATAGTACAAGATATGGTAGATTTGTGAAGTTTTTCATCAATTTAGTAGCGATAGTGATATTGAGTTAATAAGAACATTTCACTCTTTGATCTGTGTCAGTTGGCCGGGAAGATAATTTTTATAATACACGGTCGCTGAAATGTATGGATTATCTCCTAAAGTAAGATAGCTAGCGAAAAATGTTAGGACACAAAAGTTTTAGTTTTTTTTTTTTAAATCTATTACAATAAAGAAAAATTAAGTATACAATATCAGTCAAAAAGTAATGGAGAAACAGAGTTGCTTTCTCTTCAACGGAACATCCTGTATATTATTCCATATTTCAATTCTTCTCAAAATTCTAAATGAAATTGATATAGCCCATCATATCCTAAATTCAGCCGTTTTCGGGATATCAAATTTTGAAAATAACTTTTTACTACTCTCACATTTATTAAAGAGAAAGTCCGAAATGATAGATATTCAATATGAAAATATTACACAAGGTGGAGTATTATATAATTAAATTTAAATTATAATTTTTTAGAGAAATTAAAAAAGCATAATTGTTCAGGGTTGATAAAACTGCATGAATCGAATTTTTTTATTTTTTAATGAATGTCCTGGATACTTTAAATTTTATGAGAACAATATTTATGCCAGAAAAAAAAAGACAGAAAACATATTTCAAAAAACAACAAACATTTTCCACGGAATTCTATTCAATAAGTTGCTCAAAGTGTTCACCATCTACCTCCTGGCAATAATGAATTCGCTGAACAAAATTTTGTAGTGAATCTAAAAACATGTTGGGAGGAATGGTAGAAATTTCATGCCCTATCCTTTCTTGCAACTCTTCGAAATTTTGACGCATATTTTTGTGAACTACATGTTTTATGTAAGTTCGCAGAAAAAGTCAAGTGGGGTCATATCGAGAGACCTAGCTGGCCATTCAATTGCTCCCTGCGTCCAATTCATTTATCAGGAAACGTTTCATCTAGATACGTCCAAGATGTGGAGAAGCCCCACCTTGTTGAAACCGTATTTGTTCTGTCGACAATTTGGGATTGTTATTATTCGGGAATAATCGTCCAAGCTCTGGAATAATATGCTCTTGCAAAAGTAATAAATATGGTTCAGAGGCCAAATTTCCGTTTATAAAATAGGGTCCTATGACGTGTCCACCAATAATGCCACACCAAACATTTACTTTTTGTGGTCGTTGAGTGAGAACTTTCTCCATCCAATGTGGATTTTGGTCTGACCAATACCGACAGTTGTGTCGGTTCACGTGCTTGTTTAAACAAAATGTAGATTCGCCAGAAAACAATATGTGGTCAACAAAGTTGACATTTTCGTTTAATTTATCCACAATAACTTCACAGAACTCGATTCCACGATCAAAATCGTTTTCACTCAATTCTTGTAACAAATGAATTGTATATCGATAGAATTTTTGCAGTGTACACATTTTTTGAATGGAATAACGACTCATTTTATGATTCAAAGCCCTCTGTTATTAGATTTTCCACCACATCTAACATGGCATTCAGAGAACTTCCTTCATTTGTAACGCTCACTGGTCTTCCACTTTTTGATCGATCTTTGACACCTCCAGTTTCATGAAAACGCTGCAATGTTTTGGAAACGCTTGTTTTAGAAAAAGATTTCCGATCGGGATACAATTCATTAAAAATATCCACCACTTAGTCACAACTTCGTCTTCTATCACCATATCCTAATGATCATTCAAATTTCAGTAAGCTCGGTTTCACTTAAACGTGCCATTTTTGCGCGAAAATTATTCACACTAAATGTATTTTTCAGAAACTTTCAAAGCTGACTTGATTGACTATTAACTTAATGGACTAAAATATTTTTGTATAATTATAAGAAAGTTATTTCCAAAATTCGATATATCGAAAACGGTTGAATTTAGGATATGATGTGCTATATCCATTTTATTTAGAATTTTGAGAAGAACTGAAATATGGAATAATATACCGGGTGTTCCTTTAAAGAAAAAGCAACTTTGTTTCGTAATGACTTTTTGACCGATCCTGTATACTTAATTTTTATTTTTATTGTAATGTAATTTAAAAAAACGTAAAATTTTTGTGTCCTAATATTTTTCGCTAGCTTTCTTACTTTAGGAGATAATCGACCGTTTCCATACATATCAGCGATCCTGTATATGTTTTGACTTCGGATTCTTGTTTAGGGAGAAAAAATATGATAGTTTTATCAACCGGCATATTCTGAATCGTTAGAGCCTAATTACTGTCTATTTATTGTCGTAAAAATAATAGATTAAAAAAAAAAATTTTTTTATGAATGACCGCCGGTTTTTTTTGTTTTTTGAGTTGAGGAGGCTTGTTTATGTACAAATTTTTCAAATCTGTGGATTGTCCCTCAACTGCATTTTTTCCCTGAACGGAATGATATGAAAGTTTCAATATCGAACGGCTAAATGTGGGGAATATGACGATATTCATACTGATTACAAGGCATTCGATAAAACTGATCATGTTATTTTGATGCGAAGACTTTCCTGTTATCCCGTTTTTTCTTTATCATGTTATCCCGTTATCCCCTTATCCTGTCATCGTTATCCCGTTTTTTCGTTATACCGTTATTCCCGTTATCCCGTTTTCCTGTTATCCCATTTTTTCATCATCCCGTTATCCCGTTTTCCCCTTATCCTGTCATCCCGTTTTCCCGTGTTTTCGTTATCCCGTTATTCCCGTTATCCCGTTTTCCTGTTATCCCGTTTTTTATTTATCCCGTTATTCCGTTTTCCCGTTATTCCCTTATCCTGTTATCCCGTTTTCTCGTTATCCCGTTATTCCCCTCATCCCGTTATCCTGTTATCCCGTTTTCTCTTTATCCCGTTATCCCGTTCTCAATTTATCGTACTACAATTATTATATTCGATTGCCATCTTGCAACCCTATTGCGGATCTGTGGATAAAATAAAATAAAATAAAAATCGCAATGGAAAAATAGGGGTTGATCGTAGAATGGTGAAAATTTAGGGTGATATGTATTTTTGAATGCTGTATCATAAAAAAATAAAAACAACAAATTTTATCTAAAAAATAAAATAAAAAATTAAGGGGTAGACCACCCTTAACATTTAGGGGGGTGAAAAATAAATGTTGTCCGATTCGCAGGCCTAACCGATATGCACACAGAATTTCATGAGAATCGGTAGTGCCATTTCGGAGGAGTTTAATTACAAACACCGTTTCACGAGAATTTTATATATTAGATTATATACAAGATGGTCAGTTTTTTCAATGGGATTGTATTGGTACTTTTTTAATGAGTTGAAAAAAAAGTTTGGTCTTTTGGAGTATTTTCCAATCGGGAATATCAGGGCTGTTTCTTGTGATATTGGGAAAAATATAAAAAGATGATTTTTATTCTTTCTTTATAATTCTATTATTTCAAAAAATATCCAAAAAACATTCTCCAAAATGATTTTTAATTTAAGATTTATCACGCTCTGGGTTACTCTCAACCTATTTTTTCAATACAGACCTGTTTCTTGCGTTTTTGTGATAATTTCACATTCTTAATTCATAGGGTGTATTTCTAGGTAATCCGACCACTCCCGAAGTAACAACAGTAATGATCCCTTTTCTGTCTGACGAAAAGTGATTCAAATCAATAATATTTATCTTGGTATTCTAATAGCGGATCGAAATTTAAAAAACATAATGAATCTGACCAATAAAATGACACGTAGATGCTTAACATTCAAAACTTTTTTGTAGGTCACCCTGTAGAACCAGAAAAAAAATGTATGAGCAAATATACAGCTCAACACCTATAGCGTGATTGAATTCATTTTTCAAAATTTTTAGTAACTTAGTTGACTTGAATGAAACTTTAATGTTTGTATTCCATATTCCCACCATACTGTACCACAAATCGTTATTTCATATCAGTCAAAGCTAATTAGTCCCATAATACACCTTCCAATATGGAAAAAATACATTTTCCAATTCTTTGATGATTTGGTCGAATGCTCAGAAAAAAAATACGACCTCGTGAATCTATTGCTAATCTCAGAAATATATAATGTTCAACTAATTTTTTGTGAAGTGTATGCCTTTTATTGGATCGTTGTGTCCTGTATACGTAAATAAATAAAAAATCGAAGTGTGAAAATATCTGTCTAGAATATTAGAGCGGTTTCTTGCGAATTATCAGTTTGAAACATAGCATAATGTACCTTCTAGATAATAATAACATATTCACGTGTCCATCCGGACACACTGTTTCTCTGGGAGTTATTTTTAACTTCAACGCTCTGTATCTGTGCAACAAAGGATTTCCAGAAAAAGTATTCGGAAGAAACTAGAGTCATCTTTCAAAAGCAACTCCATAAGTAAAAGAGCGGAAATGAAATGTTAAAACTCACCCATATATGCCGTTCCATCTCCATCGGGACTTACCTGCAAAAAATGAGGCAATGAAATACTATTATATGCCACATGTTCATTTTTATAGTCCATCCAATATCAATTGCAGAAGCTGTTTCTATAGAGAGCAAATAAAAACTTACTTCGCTAACACGAGCGTATATGCGAAGAAACGGAACGAAAAATAATCTGTACTACTTGTATACAGTCTCCGTCGGCACAAAGAGCCCGCTGGTCAACGTGGACTTGAGTGACTGCTGTCTGTTCTACAACCGATTCGTCTGGGCCAATCAAATCGGACATCAATGCTTGCAGGTGTGTCTATAGGATGGGAGGTCATAAATCACGCGTTATATTTGTGTTTTACTAGCTCTGAAAGATTAAAAACCAGTAGCGTCTGTGGTCTTGGTGTGTGCCGATCGAAATACGTTTAGGATATTAAAATATCTAAATATCCGCCACTGCTGCTCACAGGATTTCGCCGCAAGACTTTTTTATGCTTCTGCAATTGATATTGGGAAAACTTTAACTCCTCTATAAACAACCAACAAAGATCAAACTTATTTTGCACTGTTTCTCAATTCAATAGCACTGTGGATTTCCGTCGGCTTGTTTCTACAAACGAAGTAATGAAAATTGATTCAGGTCCAGCTGCAGAATGAATATTAAATCACAATTTCCGATGGACATTTTATTTCGAATGACACATGTCGATCCACCGTGACCGCAAGATGAAAAGCTGGCTTTTTTTGTAACCGAAATAGAGAAACACAGAATAACTTTAATCTATACTATACATGGTGGCCCATTATTGCAAGGAAGTAGAATATATCAGTACTTATTTTATATGTTTTAGTACACGGCTTGAATAAAAGCGTGTCTCTAAAAAGTTTTTTTATTAGTTATTTTATAACTTCTATTGTTTATATCTCGTAAAATATTGAAGATACGACTATCGACGTTCTAGACAATTTTTTAAATCATAGGAACTAGAAAAATAAATGGGATTAATTTTTTTTCAAACAACACTGAAAAATATTTTCTTTCCAGAGAAATATATTCTTGTAAATGTCAATAAAAATTATAACAATTTTTTTTCAGCGATTTCAATGATTACATTTTTTTTTGCACCAATATATTCATTATTTTTATTTCAAGAATATAATCCTTTTTTTAATTATTTGAATATTAAAGTTGGGGTCGATTGGAAAACAATTGAAAATTATTCCATTCTCTGATTTGGGCTCCTCCCAAACTCCGTTATTTTTAAGAATAGAGAGGTATGGTGAGCTTTTCCTTCAATTTTCAATCGTGCTTTCATTTACTTTCACCTGTCCCGTTGTCTGCCTGTCTGTAATCAAATCTTACAAGTTAAATTTGACCAACTCCTAGTTGCCCGAATAAAGTGAAATTTGGCAGGTGTTCATAGTTTCCATGACAATGCATTATGGAATTTTTGTTAGAGGAAAAAACAAAATGGCGGCTCTAAGATGGCGGATAAGATTTGTGTTTACGGTCAGAGTCGACTCAAAATTGGTATGTGGGGGTTTTCGGGGTCGGATATTACGAATTTCCTGTCAAAATTCATAAAATGAAATTACAGCTTCAAGATGGCCGACGATCTTCGTGATTAGGGTCTGATTCTATTCAAAATTGGTATGTGGGGGTTTTCGGGGTCGGAGATTATGAATTTTAGTTCAAAATTCACAAAATCAAGATGGCGGCTCCAAAATGCCAGACGAGTTTTGTAATTATGGTCTGGTTCGATTCAAAATTGGAATGTGGGGGTTTTCGGGGTCGAAGATCATGAACTTTTTGTCAACATTCATAAAATCTCTATCAAATCACTTGAGTCATCTTATAAATCTATCGATTATAGAAGGCATGTTTCCATCGTCACTTAAATTTGCTGAAGTTATCCCAATTCACAGGAAAAATGATCCTGAAAACCTATCCAATTATCGACCAGTATCAGTGCTGAGTGTTATTTTTAAAATCTTTGAAAACATTGTTTATAGTAGGATGATAATTTTTTTAAATATCAACGGGCTCATAACCACACACCAACATGGATTTCGAGCAGACAGATCAACACAAACTGCTGCTTGCAATCTTTTTGAGCATGTTTACGCGCAACTAGATAAGGGAAAGCACGTGGCAGGTCTGTTTTTCGACCTATCGCGTGCCTTCGATTGTTTAGACATAAAGTTCTTCGAGAATAAATTGTACAATGTTGGATTCAGAGGAATTTTCTTGGACTGGACTGTGGACTTTCTCAGAAATAGAAAAATGATAGTCAAAGTAAAGGATGCTATATCCAACTCTCATATTATGAATAGAGGAGTTCCTCAGGGCTCTGTGCTCGGACCGCTAATATTCCTACTTTTTATAAACGACTTACCACTTCAACTGAAATAGCAACTACTGACGATATATGCGGACGATACCTCACTGGCGGTCTCGGCACATACCTCAGAGGAACTCATATCATCCATTGCAGATACTGTAAATTATTTCGTGAACTGGTGTAAATGTAACGGTCTAATGGTTAATATCGATACGATAGAGTGTATACATTTTCATTCCAATAATATTACGTCCACCTCATCTTCTAACATGTCGAGTCGAGAGTAATATGATTGAATCAACCACAACAACAAAGTTCTTAGGCTTACATATTGATTCTAGTCTCAGATGGACAGAGTAAGTTACCGCAGTTAACAAAAAAATGAATAAGGCCTTTTATGCAATTTCAAGAATTAAAGACTGCATGTCTACTACAGTTTAGTGTACAGTCATTTATGTTATAACCTAATCTTATGGGGAAATTCCACAGATGCCAATAGAATATTCATAAACACAGAAAAAGATCATACGAAAAATGTTCAGCCTAGACTTCAGACAAACTTGTAAGCCCACATTCATTAAATATGAAATTATGTCGTTCTACAGCATTTATATCTACCACTGTATCTTGTATGTAAGAAAAAATATTGATAAATTTGAACTCAATGATTATGATACCAGGAATTCTGATCATCTATGTGTCCCCAGACACAAAACTACAAAACTTGAAAATAGTTTTAGATACATGGGAATGAAAATTTATAATAAACTCCCACTAACTTTTACAAGTATGGACTCCTTCAGTGATTTCAAAAAGACCATAAAAAATTTTATGCTAGAAAAATGCTACTATAGTGTAAAATAATACGTCCATGATAGCTTGTAGGAACTGTCTTTGTCTATTCCATCTGTATTTGCATAAATATGCCTGTATAGCGCAATTAATACATTTTATGTTAGTTTATACGAAATGTACTATTTTAATACTATTTTATTTTATTCATACCAACTGTATATTGTTATATATTATTGGTGCTCATAATTTTAAGATAACCCCAAAATACACTTTTTACAGCGGGTGACTGACTTGTCCTATACATGTTTGTAATGTCACAAAGGATAAATAAATATTTCTATTTCTATTTCTAAAATACAAATGACGGCTCCAAGATGGCGGAGGATCTCTGTGTTAAAATTGGGGGGTTTTTGGGGTTGGAGATTTGAACTTTTTGTCAACATTCATAAAATACCAATGACGGCTCCAAGATGGCGGAGGATCTCTGTGATTATTGTTCGATTCTATTCAAAATTGGTATGTGGAGGTTTTCGGGGTGGAGATTATGAATTATTATATATATATATATATATATATATATATATATATATATATATATATATATATTTATATATATATATATATATATATATATATATATATATATATATATATATATATATATATATATATATAGGTGCCCACCTAATCAAAAATTGCTATTGTAATAAACAGAATTAGAAAAGAGCCTTCTGTTCTTGCAAATAACTCGAAACCTATTAGCCGTAGGCCTTATTCAAAAAAATGTGTAATTTAATGTTGAGAATGGGGTTTCGTGAATAAAAACATTTTTTTATAACATCAAATATGGATTTAAAAAAATTGTATTATCAAGAAATGCCATGGAATAAAATTCCGTTGGGAAATTTTTACGCTGTACTTAAACTGCCGTTAAACGGTAGCCTACTAAAATGCCGTTATTAGATATGACGTCATTTTTATTGGATTTGCTTAAACTGCTGTCAAACGGTAGCATACTGAAAATGCCGTTAATCAATTATTGCGTTATCAGACATGCACTCTGAATATAGGAAAAAAACTTTTCTTACGTGTTTTTGCCTCCTGGGTACGAATCCGGAAGAGAAATGCGGCGGTCTCATACCGTTCCCGAATTAGAGAAATAAAAAAAAATAACCTCATTTTCAAGCACCGTTTTCTCGCACAAAAATCACTCAAAATGTCTTCTTCTTTTCACCAGCATAAACAATACACCCTAAATCACTTATTTTCGGCCCAACTTTGCACAAAATATCGTCGTTTTTATCGAAAAAATCCTCCTTCTTACACAGTTCCAACTAAACAAATTTCACACTTTGACAGATGGAATTCAGTAACTTTGCCTTATTTTTCATGTTGGTAATAAATGAATCACCGCCCACAACAATTGCACACATAAATGAAGGGGGGACTATCGCTCACATTTTAATTCGAAAAGTTGTCGGATAAGGCAATAATTGATTAACGGCATTTTTTAGCAAATCCAATAAAAAGCCGTCCGACGCGTCACTTCAATGACGTTATATCTATTAACGGCATTTTAGTAGGCTACCGTTCAACGGCATTTTAGTAGGCTACCATTTAACGGCAGTTTAAGTTCAGCCAAATTTTTATTCCATTTTCAATGTTGATCATGTTGATCAAATAATTTTTTGGAGTCTCAGATTCCTTGGGAAATAACATTTTGAATGAATTAGCTATAAGAATCTTGGACCGTGGAACCCTTCCCACATATATGTTTCATAAGATTATATCTTTAAATTATTTTAAGTTATCATAATCTGTTAATTATAAATTTTTTAATAAAACATTTATTCTACATTTTTCCCTGGACTATAGAGATATAGCTATTTTTATATCAGAGATCGACAATGAAATTATTTTCGAATGAATTTTGGAATATATTTGCTCATCAAAATTCCATAAACTAATAGAGTAGTTGAATATTTCTAGTTTTATTTTAGGAATTCATTTCTTTGGAGCATATAATGATTTTGAAAAAAGATACTTTTTCTTTTGAGAAAATGAATGAATTATAATTGTTATTTTTCCTTTTCGTTCGTTCAAACAATGTATAGAGGAACAATTTTTTATTTCGATTCGTTATTTCCAATTCTTATTATATGATAGATTTTTTATAATTTGATTGTTTATTATATAAACCATTTCTTATATATATATATATATATATATATATATATATATATATATTTATATATCAATCGTATATACAGAGGGACCCATTTGAAAGCGGGCCACCTCTCTAAAACTGTTATTTATTATCCGATTCAGAAGTTTTTTTCCGCAGTAGATAGAGCATCAATAGTTCAGTTGAATCCCATAAATTCGAAATTAAAATAAGAATTTCACGGCCTACTTCGAATTTTTTTCAATGTCAAAAATCCAAAAAACATACTAGCGATTTTTTTTATCGATATTTGACGATGAAATTATTTTTATCAACAGAAATATGGCATAAGTAAAATTCATATCACTTTATCAAAATATTTCGAATAATCGTCATAGGTATAAATCACAATCTTGTTAAAAATATCGTTTAAAATGCTCTTTCAGGTCGTTAGCAGTCGAGTTTGTAAACAGCAGTTATTCAAAATGGCGTCAAATTATGTTTCTTCCAATTATGTTCTGATGGATAGAACTATCTCCTATACTATGGAGTTACGTTTGGAAGAAACATAATTCGACGCCATTTTGAATAACTGCTGTTCGCGAACTCGACTGCTAAGACCTAAAAGCATTTTAAACGATATTTTTAACAAGATTGTGATTTATATGACGACTATTCGAAATATTTTGATAAAGTGATATGAATTTTACTTATGCCATATTTCTGATGAAAAAAATAATTGGCTCGTGAAATTTTTGTCACACCCAGTTGAAAGCATCACAAATCCAGTGGCGTCGTCAAATTTCATTTAAAAAAATCGCTAGTATGTTTTTTGGATTTTTGACCTTGAAAAAACTTCGAAGTAGGCCGTGAAATTTTTATTTTTATTTCGAATTCATGGCATTCAACTAGAACTATCGATGCTCTATCTACTGAAAAAAAACTTCTGAAATGGATAATAAATAACAGTTTTAGAGAGGTGGCCCGCTTTCAAATGGGTCACTCTGTATAGGGATCATTCTGCATGATAAAAAAATCAACGACGAAATATATTTATATATATATATATATATATATATATATTTTAGTTATCATAGTTTGGATTAAATGTAAAATATGTTTGGAAAAATATGTTTGGAATCGTTTTTATTACGAAAAAGAGGGTAGGGCTGACCTTCGAGAGGAAATAAGTGATTAAAGATTCGTGGTTTAGCAGACAAACATACGTAAAAGTGTTCCAAATTTCATTGGAAACCGAGATGGAGTAATCTGAAAGCAATGTTATCCATTTTTCAAGCATAATAACATCTATTCACATTTACTGTTATATTGCTAACTTTCTAATTAGAACTACTATTATCCTACCTGTTCACCTGGACAACATATCACTCTTCACAAAATCAAAGGAGTCATAAGTCACATACACATACAGATTTTCACGAAAAAAGGATCTCAAAAACACAATCCTTTGTCTAAAATGTTTGATGTGTTCGGACCGCGCGAATTCAGAATAATATTTCTTTCAACTTTGTTTAACTACTCAGCGTCTAATCTGTTGTTTGTGACCACAGTTTTTTTGTGCTATGAGTAAGCATTGGACACAGGAGTTTTAACGGTAGGCATAGTATGATATTAATTATTGATCCACACAAACATGAGTTATGTTAACTCTCTCAGAGAGACTGAAGGTCAATATTGATGTGCACTTCCCTTTTCAACTTATTTTCAGAATTGGTAACTCATCACTGTACAGGGTTGCTCAAAGTTCAGTGATGGGTAAATGTCTAGACTTCGTGCTTATGCTCCCTGAAAATAGCTGTTTGACTTTTCTTACGTGTTTTTGCCTCCTGAATACGAATCCGAAAAACGCGGCGGTCTCATACTAGAGCAGTGCTGAAGCCTTTTAAAATGGTAAAAAGTGAAAAAAAATTATAGTGGGATGAAACCTATTGGAAAAGGAAGAAAATATAACAAAAATGAAAGAAAATAATTTACGAGCGATCTGAGGTCGGGAAGTGGAAGGGGGTGAGTTTTTAAGGGTAAAAAATGGTTTATCTCCTATTGGAAAAACTCAAATAACCAACTAACAAAGTTTTTGGCTTTTTTATTTTTATCTCCTACAACAATTTTTTTTTCTCACGAAATTTGGTGAAAACCTCTTCTTTTATGTTCCGAACACACTGTAATTTTTTTGATTTAAAATAATTATTTTTTCACCTTATTTTTACCTAATATCGAAAAAGCACCCCAATAAGTTATTACCATCATTTTGCATTTTTCACAAGGATGCTTAGGAAATGAATTTGACGTTTAAGTAAGTAGTTTTGGTAATTACATATCATGTGCCAGTTAAACGTTTTGTTGAAGTTTCTGTAAGTTTTAAAACACTTATTTTGAAAAAATGGATTATTTAAACAATAATGCTTATTTAGCCGATATGCATTTCGATTATGGACTTGCGGATGGCAATGCGCGCGAAGCAAGACGTATTTACCAGGAGCGATTTCCTAATCGAGTACTGCCTTCAGCTCCAACATTTACCAGTCTCCATCGTCGTTTGGCAGAAACACGTAGCTTTAAGAGGGCAGCAGATATTATTGGAAGACCACGAGCAGTCCGAACCCCAGAATTGGAAGAAGCTGTTTTGAACGCTCTCGAAGAGAATCCAGAAACAACAATTGCTGAAGCTCTCAATTCTACTCAGTCCACAGTTTGGAGAATTATCCACGATCAACAATTTTATCCATAACATATTCCAAGGGTACAAGCTCTTTTGCCACGAGACTTTCCCCAACGCCTTACTATGTGTCAGTGGTTTTTGAGAAAATTGGCTGGAAATCCTCAATTTTTGAGATATGTACTCTTCACGGACGAGGCATACTTCTCCCGAAATGCTATCACAATCTTTCATAACAACCATGTTTGGGCTCTGGAAAATCCGCACGCAGTTAGTAAAAGACATTATCAGTATCAATTTTCTGTAAATGTATGGGCGGCAATAATTGATAATTACTTGATAGGTCCTTTCTTTCTTCCGTTACGACTGAATGGCGCAACTTACAGAGACTTTTCAGAAAATGAATTGCCGGGACTACTTCAGAATGTTCCATTAGGAATTTGTATCCGCATGTGGTTCATGCATGATGGGGCTCCAGCCCCTTTTAGCGTTGTAGCCAGGGAATTCCTTAACACTGTCTATCCAAATCGATGGATCGGTAGGGGTGTAGAAGAACCTAACCAGGCGTGGGCACCAAGGTCCCCAGATCTAAACCCGATAGATTTTTATTTTTGGGGACATTTGAAGTCACTAGTTTATAAATTTCCAGTAGCGAACGAGGAAGATCTAAGAAACCAAATAGTAGACGCCTGTGAAACAATAAGAAACACACCAATAATTTTTGAGCGGGTACGAGATTCAATGACTAGGAGACTGAATGCCTGTATCTTCGCTGAAGGTGGACACTTCGAACAATTCATTTGAATACAATTTAGTTTCCTTTATTTCATTTTATTCTACATATTCAAAATTTCTTGAACTAAAATGTTGATATTTCTTGCAAATTTTATTAAAACAAATACAGATTTTGCACCCCTACAAAAAACCAAAACCACTTACTTAAACGTCAAATTCATTTCCTAAGCAATCTTATGGAAAATGGCAAAACAATGGTAATAACTTCAACACGCATTGATTATCAAATAATCGACTGAAGTCCAAATATCTAGAAAACGGTTGCTTATAGCGACTCGTAACACGGGTAACTTTTTACGTAGATATGATAGAGGAATTGATTTTTTCACTTAAAAATGTGCTAGAAGTACGCTCAAAAAGTTTATGAATTCATATTAGAATATTGTGAGAAATCACCTCCTGAAGTACTTTTGAATCACCCTGTATAATGAATCTCGATTCTTTGTAAGCTCATGACTTGAGAACGGCTGGACCGATTTGGCAAACAATTTTCGGGAAAACGGAATAACGAACGGAAAACGGGGTAATGGGATAACAGGAAAACGGGAAAACGAAAAAACAGGATAACGGGTTAATGGAATAATGGGAGAACCGGAACACGGGATAACTGCAAATGGGAATAACGGGAATACGGCATAACGGGAAAACGAGAAAACGGGATAACTGGAAAATGGGATTACATGGGTAAACGGTATAACGGGAAAACGGGATATCTCGGGAACGGGATAACAGGAAAACGGGATTCAGGAGAAACCGGATACAGAAGAAACGGGATAACGGGAAGCGGGCATAGTCAAAGGCGCAACCTAGATGGAACAACACAAATAAAACATAGGATAAAAGATATTCTACGCGGACGATAGTTTTCAGGAACAACATTTAGGGAATATAGAAATTTGACTCTAGGAGGAAGTAAGATATATTCTATTCTATATTTTACCTTTATGATAATCAATGTGTTCTTTTCTTCAAAAGCTGTGACATTATCCAGTGATATTCAGAAAAAAACACACAGTCGCACAGAAAATCGTTGTTTTTCAATTAATTCATACATACTGTATGCTCCTCTCATACAGTATGTCTCATTGAGTTGGAACCATATGGAAAACTTTTTTATTATTAATATTAGGAAAAAACGTTATCCATATATTTTTTTTTTGCATATTCTGAAATCTGAAATACAATCATCAAATATCAATTTTTTCCAGTCGTATACGCGGTATGTCAAAATATATAAATTTTACTCAAGAGTAAAGTACCTTTATATTTGAAAATATCGAAAATTGTTAATGAAAAAGTAGTTCGGAACTAAAAACTACGTTCAAATATGCAATTTCATCCATTCACATGGAAAAATAATTTTTTCTCATTTTGTCTACAATAACAATGCAAATTTAACTGTAGTTACGTGTAATCTAGGATGCACTGACAAAGAAATGATTTGTTAATAGCAAGATATGTTTGACAGTGAATGTCAAAACGCGTTAGAATTAATAAGACACATAAAAATGGTAGCGTTATTAACTTGTGAACAGAAAATAGAAATTGTTTTGATTGTGGGAGAAAACTATAAAACGCATAGAGAAGCAGCAACTATTTTCAATAACAGACATCCCAATAAAAATATCAATCCATCAACTATTACGAAAATCGTATAATTACGAAAATCGTATAATTACGAAAATCGTAAATACATTCAAGGATACTGGAAGTATTAACAATCATTTTAATAGAAAACGCCAAAAAATGGTTGCCGATGAGAATACGCAGTTTGAAGTAATGCTGTCAGTTGTAGAAAATCCAAAAATGTCATTGCGCAAAAGGAAGTCGTTGATGCAACAAAATGTGAATAAAGATACAGTGGCAAGAATTTCAAAACTGAATAAATACAGACCATTCAAACCAAAAATCGTTCACACATTGAAAGGATTATGATAGGCGCTTTGATTTTTGCCATCTCATTCAAGGAAAATTAGAAGAAAACCCTTATTTTACGAGGCGTCAACATTTTCGTCAAATGGAACTGTCTCGTCACAACATTATCGCTGGTGGTCTGATGAAAACCCCAATTTTGTAATAAAGTCTCATGACCAATATTCATTTAAGACGAACGTGTGGTGTGGCATTTATAAGAACAGATTAATAGGAACTTTTTCGCCAGTCTATAAATGTCGAACGTTATTTACACTTTTTACAAACTCACATCGATGACTTCTTGAACGAACTACCCTTACAAGAACGTCAATGTATTTAGTTCCAACAAGATGGTGCCGCATGCCACAGAACATCAAATGTTAGGGAATATCTTGAAAATACATTCCATGGAAAAGTCATTCACAGATTTTCTGATCTTTTTTGGCCTGCTAAATCCCCTGACTTAACCCCCCTTGATTACTTCTTAGGGGGTTGCTTGAAACGAAAAATTTATCATCGAAATGTTGACCATTTGGAGATGATAATTTTAGAAACATAAGAGGTAATTTCTCCAGAAATGATAAGGAATGTTTTCCGTGAATTTACCAAAAGAACGATTATATGCATTGAACGAGAAGGTGGATATGTCGAAGCATCAGTGGAATGAGGGAACATTAAATTTCTATTTGTTTCCAGAATTAATATTATGTTAGTTACACAACTTAGTATTTGTATGTATTTTCATATTAGCACAATATATGCATATGCATTCATTATGTGTTTGAATTGCAAAATTGTTAGGAAACATTAAAAATTGAAAAGGTGATCATGTGTTTCATAATCAAAAGAGATAAATGTTCATTCAAAATAACTAATTTTTTTTAATGTCTATGAATGTAATTGCATATTTGAACGTAGTTTTCAGTTCTGAACAACTTTTTTCAAAAAGAATTTTCGATATTGTCGAATATAAAGGTACTTTACTCCTGAAGACAATTCATATTTTTTGACAAACCGCGTATAGACTGGAAAAATTTGATATCTGATTGTATTTTAAATTTTAGAACATGCAAAACTTTTTATGAAGAATAACTTTTTTTCCTAAAATGAATAATAAGAAAGTTTTCCATATGGTTCCAACTTAGTGAGACATACTGTATGTGAGGTTCTTTCGTTCGTATCAATAAGATTTGATTCAATAACAGTTCATCTTCCTCTGACATACAGAAATATTTATATTCCCAGAATATTATAGAAGAGCTAAACTGTGACAAACGAAAATAAACTATATCGATCGATATTCCGATCAGACACTCCATATTTTTTTGTTTAGTCATTACAATACTCAAATCTTACACAAAACATTTTTTGTTGTTTGTAATAGTTTGAATAAGGCTTTTAGGGAGAGTTTTTTCAGAAAGAGATTCGCGGAAAAAATTTAAAGAGCTTTTTTCTATGGGATTTTTGAAGGCCATAACACGTATCGAGCGATGGATATGCGTAATTGTTTGGTCGTGAAAAGTTTTCAGGAACATATATATATATATATATATATATATATATATATATATATATATATATATATATATATATATATATATATATATATATATATATATATATATATATATATATATATATATATATATATATATATATATATATATATATCGGAAAAACGAGATACCAGAAAACGGAATAACGGGAGAAAGCGATAACGGGAGAACGGGAGAACGGGAGAACGGGAGAACGGGAGAACGGGAGAACGGGAGAACGGGAGAACGGGAGAACGGGAGAACGGGAGAACGGGAGAATGGGAGAACGGGAAAACGGAATAATGGGGAAAAAGCGGTGACGGGAAAATGAGATATCGGAAAAACGGGATATCGGAAAAACGGGATATCGGAAAAACGGGATAACTGGATAACTGGAAAATGGAACAACGGGAAAACGGGATAAAGGGAAAATGGGCAAACTGGAAAGCTCGGTAACGGGATAACGGGATAACGAAAAAACGTGATAAAGGGAAAACGGATAACATGAAGCGGGCAGAGTCAAAGGCATAACCTAGATGCAACAACACAAAAACACATAGTAGGAAAGAAATGCTACGCGGACGAAAGTTTTCAGGAAAACAAATTTAGGGAATATAGAAATTTCGACAGGACAACATCTATCAGGTCAGCTAGTTCATAATATCTAAGTGATAGTTGGATGGGTGTACCACAATATCAGATGTACATACTATCAGTATCTTCTTACTATATTTCACCTTATTAATAATCAATGTGTTCTATTTTGAAAAACTGTGACATCATCCAGTGATATGCAGGAACACACAAACACACAGAAAATCGTTATAAATGACCATGTTTTTCAAATATGATGGTTTGTATCCGGTTGGGTTGAGTAACTTGGGGTTGTCTGGACATAGAGGGTTGCGTGAGAGAAGAATTAGGTTTTGATGTATTGTTTGTAATAGTTTTTGTTTATGCTGGTGGCGGAATATTATTTGGATTTTGTATATCTAGTACGAAAAATTCATTATTTTAATTTATACTGCAGAATATGACATTCGGATATTATTTTTCGCTGATATGAAGGTAATTCAAATGCATATTGTCAAAAAACTTATTGGCAAAATTGAACAAAAGAACTCTATGTTTGGAAAGAGAATTGAGTTATCTTTTTAACGATGTACCACTTGACCATCATTGCTGTTTGAAATTTTTAAGATGATGTGCCCCTCCGCGCCATCTATCGAGCAATCGCATTGTCTTTAATTTCAAAGAGTAGTATCGTGATATCAGAAATAGATCAAGAAAATTAGATCACCCAGTATCTTCCACAGATGCTTCAAAACATGGTAAAAACAGTATAGCATTCGAAAATTTTGCGCGGAAACGATAATATTAGGAGATATGGGCCCCCGAAGGTCCATAAAGAGAGGTTACAGGATATCACTTAGGGAAATTGTAAACAATTTCTATTTACACTAAAATAGTAGCTGCACACTCGTTTCGATAAAATAATGAAAAAACTCTGATGACTTTTCATATAATTTCACAGAAGAAATGTCCAATATCAAACGTTGGTGATTGTGTTATGTTTATCCGAATCTCGTGGATCTTGAAGTTTATTGATATGCGACGTTGCCTATATGTCTCCAAGGGGAAAACAAAGTACTGAAATTCAATGTGTCATACATATTGAGCATATAAATGATACTTAACTATTACAGCATGAAAATACGATCTGATAGTTCTGATCGATATAGGTATCAATAGAAGTTTGAAATGCAAAGCATATATCACAACGCTTCTTGGGAGTGATTATAGCTTTCGAAAATCAAGCCTGAAGTTGATGTGCCGTATTTAGAAAGTTACCAAACATATTAAAATAAGAAATGCATTTGGATTGGATGTTTCGTCATATGCCTGGCCAAGACAATCAATTTCTTACGTAAAAGGAAGGAACACAACCTAACCTAACTTGGCTAACCTTGCTATCCAAGTTGAATGCAAGATAATCAACCTTATAAAGCGACGCTCCTCTCCGCTCGTGAAAATTTCGATCCAACCAATCGTAAAAAGAAAGAACACATCCTAACCTAACTTGACTAACCTTTTGTTATCCAATTTGAAAACATACTAATCAACCTTGCAAAGCGACGCCTCACTCCAACCAAATGGTTACTTGAAAAGAAGGAACACAACCTAACCTAACACAGATATAATCCTCATCTTTAGGTATCAAACCCCAAGTTCTCAATTTAGTAAGCAATTATTGCTTACTTCCGTAAAGTTGATATAATCGTACAACATTCATTGTCGATTCGGCAAATTACTGATAATGATTAGTTTTTATTTTGAAACATCAGTTATTTTGTTCGGTATCAAGAGATAGAAATGAAAAAATTTAATGTACATTTCATTGTCTACATCAAGAATATTTTTTGAAAAAAAAATTAATGGTCTAACGAATTCGCAAATATGCTGCTAACGAACAGAAGGACAAGTTAATATTGAAGAAGTGAAACTACACTTTTTCTAACTCTAAAAGGCCATAATTTCCAAATTATATTTTTCGCGCTTAGATTTCGATTGCTGAAGTGTTTTTATCGAGTTTTGAAGCACCTGTGATAGTTTTGTGAGTATTTCGTGAACATTTTGCGAAAATTCGGATTGGGCAAATTCCCTTGAATAGTTGGCAACGTGGCATGTCCATAAAACGCCAAAATCAATGCACAATGCAACCACCAATATTTGATTTTTGACATTTCATGTGAAAACTTTAATGAAACAATCAGTATTTTCTTGACTTTATTGAACATTAAGCGATTTTAACAATACTCAAACGTTAAATGAGTGTACAGTTAATATTTTAGTGTAAAAAGCTATTTTTTTATCAGTTTGCAGTTTCCAAAAGTGATATTCCATAACCTCTCTTTATGGTCCTTCGGGGGCCCATATCTCCTAAAATTATTTTTTCCGCGCTAAATTGTCAATTGCTATACTGTTTTTATCGTCTTCTGAAGCTCCTGTGGAAATTCCGTGAAGATATTGGGTGATCTCATTTTCTCAATCTTTACCGTGATATCATTCAAAATGGTTTGTGACCCACTGTTTAACGTCGAAGTGTTCAAAAGTTAACAGTTAACTATAAAAAGCCGCACTGTATAGGTACCACTGGGGAGGGGGTAACAACAAAGCTGGCAGCTTCATTTCCAGGTACCTGAGGGTTTCAATTGATAAATGGCGGTCAACGGTTTTTGCACACGAATCGTCTCTCAGCGCCTGTTCTATTACCCTATTCTTAACAACGCTTTCGATAATGATAATATTTGCAAAAGCTAATATTTTATGTAAAATGTGCCCTACCTTCATGGGATGGATTTCACCTAAGTTTTCCTCGTCGTTTGTTTTCTGGATAAAATCGTATACCTCACCAGAGTATAAGTGTGCTTTTTGTAGGTTGAATTTTTTTTGGGTTGTTTCTTTTTATCAATTGCTTTGTCGTGGTTTTCTACTCGGTTGTCCATATCCATAACACTGGTCCCCCCGCCGTCGGGGGCTCACTATTAGTCATTGTATTCACCAAAAGTTGGATTATTTTCATTTCACGTTAACTATTCACAAGTAAGGTAAATAAAGCAGTTTTTATATTTCTGTAAAAACCACCGGTTTTCGGCAAATGCGTATCGATACGTCTACGTCGAGGACCCGATTAACACTGACTTCAATATTATTCATCTCACCAATCAGACAAATATTACCTAAGAATATCAATCAACTATATATGCGGTTTCTGACTAGAAAATCGTACCAAAACTAATATACAGTACGCTGAGATAAATTCTGGTCGAAATAGTATTTAAAATGATAATAATAATAATTATTATTATAATAATAAATTTCACGAAATAGCCTTTGCTTCGAGAATGGGTCCTTGAGCGAGAATACTTTCGAAATCGATTTGATGTCATTTTCATTGGAATGATTAGCTAATGCACTTTGTTATGAGCTTGTATTAAACTTGCTTCGATCGTAAGTCATTCTGTCAATCTGTCATTCTGCCATTCTTTCCGGTTCAAAATTTGTAAACCATTTTTGGAACACTTGCTGACATCCGATTGAACTGAAATTAGGCAGGTGTTCATAATTCCGGTGACAATGCATTATAAAATTTTTGTTAGAGAAAAAAACGAAATGGTGGCTCCGAGATGGTGGACGAGTTTTGTGATTATGGTCTGATTCTATTCAAAATTTGTATGTGGAGATTTTCGGAGTCGGAAAATTATGAATTTTCTGTTGGAATTTATGAAATTGAAATGGCGGCTCATAGAATTTTTGTTATGGAATAAAACAAAATGGCGCTCCAATCTGGCGAACGAGATTTAGGTTTATGTTTCGATTCGATTCAAATTTGGTATGTGGGGGTTCATTTAACTTGATTCGATCGCCTGTCATTCTGTCACTCTGTCATTCTGTCATTCTTTCCGGTTCAAAATTTGTAAACCATTTTTGGAGCACTTGCCGACATCCTATTGAGCTGAAGTTAGGCGGGTGTTCATAATTCCGATGACAATGCATCATAAAAATTTTTTTAGAGAAAAAACGAAATGGCGGCTCCAAGATGGTGGACGAGTTTTGTGATTATGGTCTGATTCTATTCAAAATTGGTATGTGGGGGTTTTTGTGGTCGAATATTATGATTCTATTGTGAAAATTGGAAAATTAAAGATGGCGGCTTTAAAATGGTGGCCGAATTTTGTGATTATGGTCCTATTCGATTCAAAATTGGTATGTGGGGGGTTTTCGACGTCGGAGATTATGAATTTTTTGTCAAAATTCATAAATTTGAGATTGCGGCTCCAAAATGACGGACGAGTTTTGTGATTATGGTCCGTTTCTATTCGAAATTTGTATGTGGGGATTTTCGGAGTTGGAAGATTATTAATTTTTTTTTGAAGTTCATGAAATTGAAATGGCGGCTCATAGAATGTTTGTTATTCAATAAAACAGAATGGCGCTTCAATCTGGCGGACGAGATTGAGGTTTATGTTTCGATTCGATTCAAATTTGGTATGTGGGGGTTCATTTAACTTGCTTCGATCGCCTGTCATTCTGTCATTCTTTCCGGTTCAAAATTTGAGCTGAAATTAGGCAGGTGTTCATAATTCCGATGACAATGCATAATGAAATTTTCGTTAGGAAAAAACGAAATGTGGGCTCCAAAATGGTGGACGAGTTTTGTGATTATGGTCCGATTAGATTCAAAATTGGTATGTGGGGGTTTTCGAGGTCGGAGATTATGTATTCAAAATTCATAAATTCGAAATGGCGGCTCCAGAATGATTGAGGAGTTTTGTGATATTCAAAATTTTCGGAGTCGGAAAATTATGAATTTTTTGTTGAAATTCATGAAATTGAAATGGTGGCTCATAGAATGTTTGTTATGGAATAAAACAAAATGGCGCTTCAATCTGTCGAAGATTATGAATTTTTCTTCTAAATCCATAAAATCAAAATGGCGGCTCCAATACGGCCGAAGATCTCTGTGTTTATGGTCCGATTCTATTCAAAATTGGTATGTGGGGGGGTTTGGGTCGGAGGTTATGAATTTGTCATCAAAATTCACAAACTCAAGATGGCCGACAAGTTTCGTTATCATGGAGCGATTCGACTGGAAATTGGTAAGTCGGAGATTATGAATTCAGTCGATTATTGGTTTGCAATTAAAATTCATAAATTCAAGATGGCAACTCCAAGATGGCAACTCCAAGATGGCGGATGAGTTAATATTTAGATGGTCTCTCCTCATTGAAGGGCTAGATAGCTCAGAACTTACAGGAATAATAACGATGCTTTAACGAAAATGCATAGATTAAAGCGTACTCAAGTACTAAAAAGCAGAAAATAAAATAATAAATAAACTAAAAAGTAAAAAATAATTGCTTTAGATGTGTGACGTAGGTTATTCCGTGAGTTATAGATTCGAAAGCTTGTCGCATCTGTATTCGAACTGAAAACTTAGCGCGACAAGCTTTTGATCTATAACTCACGGAATAACCTATGTCATACATCCAAAGCTTGTTTTTTAAAAGGTTTTATTATAACTTTTGTTATGAGATTGGTTAGTTGTGTACCCCTTTTAAGTTCATCAATGAGTTGTTAAGTGAAAAATATTCTAGAATAATCTAGACAATGATAATCGAAGTTTTGGGAGGTCGAGTCCCTCCAAATTTCTCATCGACTCCAACTATAATAATAACATACAGTTAAATCCGCCGTTGTTTCGAATCCTAATTATTTGTGGCCGTATGTCAAATTCAAAAACCGTATATCCACAGCGATCAGTGTCACTGAACGGGGTATAAATACAGTTTAGCGACAATCGGCAGATTTGAAAAAAACAAATTGGAATAAGCAAGCCAATCCAAAAAAAAAAACGGCGGTCACTAATGAAAAAATAAATGAAAATCCATTATTTTCACGACAGTAAAAATCACGATTCCTATTTTTACCCACGAAAAGCATAGTAATCTTTATATTTACAAAGTTAAAGTACAAAATATGGTAGATTTGTGGAGCTTTTCATTAATTTAGTAGCGATAGTGATATCAAGTTGATAAGAACATATAATTTTTTATCTGTGTCAGTTGGCCGGGAAGATGATTTTTATAATACAGGCGCTGATATGTATGGATTATCTCCTAAAGTAAGATAACTAGCGAACAATGTTAAGACACAAAAGCTTTAGGTTTTTTTTAAATATATCACATAAGAGCCAAATTTAGTATACAGGATCAGTCAAGAAGTCATGACGAAACTAAGTTGCTTTTTCTTTAACGGAACATCCTGTATATTATTCCATATTTCAATTCTCCCCAAAATTCTAAATGAAATTGATTTAGCACATCTTATCTCGAATTAAACGTTTTCAAGATATCGAATTTTGAAAATAACATTTTACTACTCTCAAATTCATCTAAGAAAAAATCCGACATGATGGATATTTGATATGAAAATTACACAAGGTGTATTATGGATATGATTAAATTTTAATTATTATTTCCTTAGAGACAATAAAAAAAGCATAATTGTGCAGGGTTGATAAAAATGCATGAAACGAAAAAATATATTCTTTAATGAATGTCATAGATATTTTAAATTTTATAAAAACAATAGTTATGCCAGAAAAAAAGGCAAAAAACAAGTTTTAATAAACAAGAAATATTTCCTTTGGAATTCAATTCAATAAGATGCCCGAAGTGTTTACCATCTACCTCCTGACAGTAATGAGTTCGCTGAACAAAATTTTGTAGTGAATCTGAGAACATGTTGGGAGGAACGGTGGAAATTTCATGACTTATCCTTTCTCGCAACTCTTCGATATTTTGCGGCATATTTTCGTTAACTACATTTTTTATGTAACTCCACAGAAAAAAGTCAAGTGGGATCATATCAGGAGACCTAGCTGGCCAGTCAATTGCCCCCCTGCGTCCAATCCATTTATCAGGAAAAGTTTCATCTAGATATGCCCGTACCACACGTCCAAAATGTGGAGGAGCCCCATCTTGTTGAAACCGTATTTGTTCTGTCGACAATTTGGGATTGTTATTGTTCGGGAATAATCGTCCGAACTCTGGAATAATATGCTCTTGCGAAAGTAATTAATATCGTTCGGAGTTCAAATTTCAGTTTATAAAATAGGGTCCTATGACGTGTCCACCAATAATGCCATGTAAACTTTCTCCATCCAATGTGGATTTTGGTCTGACCAATACCTTCATTTGTGACGGTTTACGTGCTTGTTTAAACAAAATGTAGATTCGTCGGAAAACAATATATGATCGACAAAAAGTTCCCAACAAACATTATAGGTAAAATTTACGTCATTTCGACCTTCGAATAGGTCAGCGCTCTAATTGGCGAAGGTAATTATTACGTTATAATTACCTTAAATTTACCATTATGGGGAAAAAAATTGAAGTAATTCAGAAGTCGAAATTTGGGAAATTAAGACCTTTTTCCTTATAAGTTGAAGGCATAAATAGGTAAAATTGCCTCCAGACTAGTCGACTGATGGAAAAAATGTAGTCATTTTACCTATTTCAGATTATAAACACTGTAATGAAACAAACAACAAACAATGGCAGGTTAGAAGAGATGATAAAAGTTCACTGTATATTGTGTATCTTAACCTACATGCTTATGCGTGAAAGCGTTGAAGTTGACATGAACATGGCGTATGACGAAAAATTGTCAATAAACGTATAGCAGATAATGCAATAAGTGATGGTTTCTGCATCCACACCTAGCTGTAATTTCATTTGCGATACAAACTGTTCTGTGATAATGTTGATTTTACTCGTCTAAAACAAGTGGGCCCATCAAATTATTAAATTTGTATGAAAAAAAACATTAATTTATGTCTATTTTGACAACTTTTTCCATCAAACACTTCAAAACTGATTTTATAGATGAAGTATGTGTATACATATCATATTCACCTATTTTTTGACTACCAATCATTAAAATGTGGTCGATTCAGAAAAAATTATGTATTATTTTCACAATGGCGGAAACGGTTCAAACCGAAAATATGGCGTAGATTCCATATGGGACCTATATGTCGAAATTCCTTAAAATTTTGACTATGAGAACCATAGACTTTGTTCAAAGTCGAAAGTAACCTTATTCCTGACTTTAAGTCCATTTTCCTTATCTTGGGATTTCAGACCCTTTCACATTGTGGTCACGTGATGAAATACAATATATGTTATTGGATGCATGTCTATACGTTCCGTTCTCTAGATGGATTGCGAATCGTGGATAATAAATTTATATTTTACTTATTCTATGTTCTGTGCAGAAACACTCAAATGTTAATACGGGGTGAAAAGTCAATATGTTTTGCTAATGTTAATGGTGAGGCCAAGTAACCTATAGTTACTCAGAGAATGGATATTGACTAGAAAACCCTGTAATGAGTGTTTATTCTGAAATTAAATATCAAATCCATCAGTAATGTTGATAATAGTACGCGATATTTATATTTCAGTGCACATCTTCCCAGAATAGAAACCATGATTAATTTATTGTCTAATAGGAAATCTTTTCCGAAGAGAAATAGCAATCATAACATTTCAAATATAAAATGGTGTGTTGTGATTGGCTGAATAATTTGATTTGACATTTCTGCGTTCCGCATTCGGTGCCGAAATATACAATATATCAGCCAACTGTAAATACCATTAAAAAAACGACCAATTATGATTTGCTTGATTTTGACTTTTCCGGAAACCACAATGATTGTTTTGAAATTTTCGAAGCCATGGATTTTTGCGTATTCAATACCATTTTTCATCCATTTACTTCAAAGGATGAACTTCATTGAATTCCATTTTGTCGCTGCATCATTGAAAACATCGCGGCTGTAGTTTACCGCTGGCGACAGACGAAGCTTTCTGAACGCAGCCCATTCATTGTTCAGTATCTCTTACCGACGTGACCTGAGACCTAACCAAAGTTTAAGGTTAACGCTTTCATGTTTTTTTTTCAATAATGGATGAGTGTTTTAAAATAGTTGCCGTCATAAAAGACGTGGACAACACCCATAGTTGAATACTCCTATGTACCACATAAGTGGGAACAAAAGGAGTGTTCTACCAACTGCTTGTATGGAGACTTTTATGCGACAAGGCCCAATGTCTGAGCTCCTCTAACAATGAGAGGTTATCTTCCAAGCTTTGTGCCTTATTCCCATTGAACTCATCGTCTTGTGATCCATATTTTACCCGGTATCATCATCGGTAAAAACAATTTCTTACTCTACATTAATTTCTGTAGTTGATGATGACTGAGTGGAAGATGATGGCTCTGATCTCTGGACATCGGAAAGTATAGGATGGTTTGGATGATATTTCATTTGTTCTCATTCTGGCAGCTAATCGATAATAGTTGGTGGTATACCTGTATAGTTTACTAACTCTATTCGAATTTATGCTCGGCATTTTATAGATTTCTAAAATTTAGGGCTCAATAAAAAAATTAAGGAAGTAAATTGTATCATGTCATCCTCATCTGAATCGACTTGGTCTTTAATATCTGATGATAGACTAAGTTACTTTGAGTATTTTATTTTAGGTAACTTTGACTTCGTTGTAGACATTTAGTCTGATTAGACAAATTTGTGGTAATCGGGGCCCTCATTGTAGAGCAGTAGGTATAAACTGGTCAAGAAATGCCCAGGCAAATCTTCAACAATTGGTCAAAAAGGCAAAAGGGTATATATAGACCTGTTTACTGACTTGTCAATTCCTGACTATATGAACACACAGGGGGTAATAATTAGGTAAATATTCCCAGAAGGTTTTTTCCGAGAGTTCCACGTATTTTAACACATTTTTACGGTTACCTTTAGGTAAAATTTAACCTAAAAAACTCTATCAACCCATGGGGGCTGTAAAGGTTTGAGTCCAACAATAATTCCATCTCATACGTCTATTAAGTTTTGGTTTTTGAAGGAATTTGGTGGTCTCAATTAGGGTTTTTTATAACCCAATTATAACTTTGGAGTTAGTTGTATTGATGGTAAAATTTTGGTCAAAATGGGTAAATCCGGACTTTTGAACCGTTTTCCCACTGTTGTTGTAATGTTAGTTGGGTTGACATTTTCGTTTAATTTATGCATTATAACTTCCATAACCTCGATTCTACGTAAAAATCGTCTTGCAGTTTGCAAATTTTTGGATGGAATATCGACTCATGTTAGGGTTTTTGAATCCCTCTGTCTTGTCAATTCATTGGTTTTCCCCACATCTAACATGACAATCAGATAATTTTCTTTATTTGTAACGTTACTGGTCTTCCACTTTTTGGTCGATTTTTGCCCACCCCCAGTTTCATGAAATCTGCAATTTTTTGACCGTTACTTCGAAGGAGGTTCGATCGGGATGCAATAAATTAAAATATCCACAACTTGGTCACAATTTTGTCTTCTATCACCATATTCTATTCATTAAAAATTTCAATCCCTTTTAGGTTTCACTAAACGTCCATGTTTGGCAAAAATTATTCACACTCAATGTATTTTTATTTTGACATCTGTTGTCAAGATCATACATATTAATTTCATATCATGAATTAATATTAGAAGGATTAAAACAGTAAAACGGAATTAATCTCATTTATAGAAGCTGTCGAAGCATGACTATCATTGAAAAGCGGAGATCTTTATTTAAGTAAAGTTGAAGCTGAAAACGAAAATATATTGTCAAGTATGAAAAATATTACTCGATATAAATATAGTAATCATTTCTTCTTCGAAATTCTGAATTAATTTACCAGACATTAAAATAAAATTCAAACATAATTGAACCCAAAGTGGAAAACCGTAGTTTATATATTTTACAGTAATTCATCATCTTGTTTAACATTTATTGAAATACAGTATTTCCTGCAAATTCAAAGTTCAATGCCAGTCATCAACTAGGATTGGGTTTCAGTCCGTATTGCATTATCAATAGCAAGAACGCTGATTTTGCAAGTCAGCGATATATTTCCTATAAATGAAAGTGTTTGTTTTCAATCGGGCTCTTGAGTTTTATGCTGCTGGTCCACGGTGACACATCTCCTTCCCTTGTTGTTATTATAATGTAAGTGGTACTTTTATTTCACTTGTTATGGTCATTGTTCACTTCACTATTTTTTGTATTCATCATTGTTTATTTTTGCCCTTTTATAATTTTCAATAAACCATAATAGTTTTACTTCACTTTTTTTTATTTCACTCATACCAGGTGGTCACAATCCACAGATGTAAAATGTTTTAACCTCTCGCGAGCCAAGCAAGATAATTAGTGGGCACCCTAAACAGTTAGGGGGCCAGGGTTTCCGGGGTCACCCAAAGTAGGGCGTGAACATTATGGTGGATGCGCGTTCTTCGTTCTTGGAGGTTTCATTCTTCATAATGAGCCTGCAACAAAAAAATTTCAAGGGTTTACAGCAAATACACTTTTCCTGAAATATTTTTTCCCTTTAAGATTTCAATTGTGACTATATCTGGTGTAGGTGATTGTTTTTGTTTTCAATATATTTTTTTTAATTGAAGTGAACAAGGTGAACCAATAATGTATTTATTTTTTTCTGGTTTTCAATGGTTTTTCTTTCATTAATATGATACAGTGAGTTTCATAATTATGGAAGATATTTTTTTAGTTATTTTTTTTTTCACTAGATATTCATTTTCATTCTTGGAAGTAATTTACAACTCATTTTTCATTATTTTGTGAGCATTTTTTTCTTTTTTCTATAGCGAAACCGAGTTTTTAAATATTATCGATGAAAGAATTTTTTTTTACCAATGAAAAAATTTGAATAGTTCGTTTTTTTTTTCTTCCTAAGATAGAACACAATATATATTTTGCAACGGATACAATCGAATCTGAGTGTGAATTGGAGCGTATTCAGGTTGTTTCTATTTTCAAATGACAAATGACATTTATAAGGTGATTGTGATTTGAGTTAGAATTTTTAAGTATTTTTATTTTCGTGTCGTTTTTTTATCAGAATTCCTTCACTTTATGCGCATATATCGTTCAAATGTTAGTTATCCATTATCTCATACGTTTTTTTTGCTAGTTGAAATTAAAATTGGGAGAATAATGAAAAAAAATAATTACCTGTTGCTATCAAGCATACTATAATATGTCAAAAACTATATCTCCAACGACAAAATGTTCATTTCAAAGTAATATTTCTTAATTCAAAAGAAGTCTGTCTAATCTTAATAATAATGTTTTAATTGCAAATTTCGAAGATACATGAACTGTTTTTTTCCCAAACTCGAGTTCGACACTTTTTATTTTTCTTTCAGAGGAATGAATCTGTGGTTAGAAATTTCTTCAAATTTTTTTCCCAAAAAAAAAATTTCTGATTTCTATTAAAATTGTATTTCCTTAGTATTCAGTTGAATATTGATATATATGGGGCATCATCAACCGAGGGGGGAGTTACTTTTTGTTTAAAATCATTTTTTAAATTTGAAATTTTTTTTATTAAATGAACTTTTTCCATGAATAAAATTTCCCCAGTCTTAATTTAAAAACTGTTTTCCCTTTTGGGGAAAAGAAGTTTTTTTTTTAAAGATTTTTATCAAAAAATTTATTCCATCTTGGAAAAAACTTTTTTCCAAAAGAATTTTTTTTTAATTTCTTTGGAAATTTTTCTACAAAAAACTTTTTTTAACTCGAAATAACATTATTCCCCCCCATACATTTTTTAAAGTTTTTTTTTTCTCAAAAAATTTTCCCTTTTTTTTAAATAATTTAATTTTTTTGAAATTATCTATAAATTACCCCCCTTTTTTAGTTTAGCATTGTTGCATGTTTTTTTTTGTTAATATAATTCATTATCGGGTAAATGATTTCCGGTTTCCCAGAAAATGAATGCTTGAAAATTTTTTTTTTTAAATTATTTCGGAAAAAATTGTATAATGAAAAAATGGCCCACTTTGGGGCCCTTTTAAACCCGGGCCCCCCAACTGTTTGGGGCCCCATAATTATCTTGTTCCGGAAGGTTAAAACATTTTAACTGTTTTTTCCCCCAAGGAAAAAAAAAGGAAAAAAAAAAGTTAAAAAGGGAAAAAAAACAAAATAAAAAAAATAAATGAAAATGCCCCCAAAAAAAATAAAATACCCACATTTAATAACCCAAAAAGGGGTTTCGGGCCCCAAAAAACCCCCCCTTAAAAACCCCTTTTTTTAAAGGAAATTTCCCGGCCCAAAAAACCGGTTCTTCGAAAATGAAAAGGACGCCCAACCCCAGTTTTGGCTTAAAATTTTGGAAAAAAGTATTTCAAAAATTTTTAAACAATGATTTCTAAAAAATGAACTGGGTTTTCCCCCTTTGGGAATTAGTTTGCCCCCAAAAAACCCCAAATTTGGAAAAAAAGAAATATTTTTAGGGGAAAATTTTTTTATTAAAAAATTTTTAAAAAAACAACTATCGGGGAAAAAAAAGGGTAAACCCCCCAACCCAAACCTGGGGATTCCGATTTTTGGTCGGAATAAAAAAGACTGTAAACGTTTTTAGTGGAACTGTTAAAAAATTCGTTGGTAAGAAGGAACCCCAATAAAAATAATTCATCCTTTTTAAAAACTTGTTTTTAAAAGTTAAAAAAAGGTCCAAAAAACATAAAAACGTTTAAACCCCTAAAAGAAAATAAATTTGGGAAAAAACGGTTGAAAAAATAAACCATTTTAATACCTGTTCATAAAAAGGTTTTTGGGAAATCTAGCGGTGGAAGGAACCCAAACTTATGAGAACATCCAAAGCACAGTGAACCAAATACCCCAACCCAAAAAACAAAAGGCGAAAACAAAAAAGAAAATCCTGGAACAAAAGACCCAACAACTGAACCTATTCAAAATACAGGATCAAAAAAAATTTGAAAACGCTCAGGGTCGGTTTACAGCAAAACAAAATTATACGTTTTTGAAAAAAAACGGATGTTATAAAAACAGATGTGGAATCATCTGCGACTGAAAGATAAACTTTATCACTATCTTCCATCGTCAAGATAACCTCTTGTTATTATTTTTAAAAGGGAAAAATTCTCAATTGAATATTGATAGAAAGATTTTTCTGGAATTGAAAATCTTTCTATCAATATTCAATTGAAATTTCCTTTAACATAAATTACCTTTTTCACCTTTTCTTTTTTTTTGCTGATGGTGGAAGATAAACAAGTATTCTCCAACTCACTTAGTATCATACTATTAGATAAAAAAAAACAATAACCACTGTCCAACTGTATTATTTATAATATTATTGTCAAAAAGGATCCATTCCCAAATCGAATACAAAATGAACCAATAATCACAAAAAGAATTGATAGCCTTAAATGTTTAAACAAGTCCGGGAAATTCCGACTGTTTCTCAATTTTCCATAATAACATACGATGCAAATAAACATTTCGACGAAATTTCAACTTTATCTGTCAGAAACTAAAACTCATTTAGCTCTCACAGAAACCTGGGAAGTAAAAGATCCAGAGTCGCTAACCTTAAGTGGGTATAAAATTATTGTAATAGATAGAATTAATCAAAATGATGGAGTGGTGTTATATGTCGGATAATTATTATGAGCATCATGAGTTCATCGAGATTGGTGAAGTAAATGGAGTTATAGTCAACATGAAATGTATAAGTGCAAAAAACAACGCTATCGTTTTATACAGACCCCCTGCACTAAGATCGAGGATTTCAACTTGAATTTGAATACGTTCTTTGAAGGAAATAATTTTCCAGTCAACGATTATACCTTTTTTGGGAGATATAAATATATCACAGCATGATAATAAAGATGTTGAAGATTCTCAAAAAACCTCGCAGATTCTCCTCAGATCAATTATTCATTAATTCAAAAGTAATGGACATTCGACAACTTTTTGTTTGAAGCTCCCTGCTTCCTAACTAAACAGACAGTACACTTATAAATACCACATGCTTACGGTACGAGACTTAACATACAAAACCGCTTTGTATGCCCCCCTTACCCAAAAAAGCACATGGACAGAGAAGCTTTGATATATCGGATCGAAACTATGGAACAATTTCCCAACATCATGAAAAAAATTTAAAATTTAGCTCGACTTTTCAAAAAAAAAATTAAAGGAATGGATTTTTTCAAATGATCTAAGTATTTCCCAATGTAATTGATCCATTTTTAATCTTTAATTTACTTTTAAGTTTACTATTTTTTTACAATATAAACTATTTTTTAGTGGGTTTCATATTTTGTGTTGATGTGTAGGCTGTATGAAATTGTTATGTGCCAAATTTTATATATGTATTGTATATACGTTTATTTATATCTGCATATATTTTTGCAAAGAATCGTACCCTTTATCCAGGTCTTTAACCTCTAAGGATATCTTAATATGTATATCTTAATCGTAGTTATGGTAACTTTCTCCCAAAAATGATTAATTAGTCAAAAAATTTTTTTTGATCAAATACAAACTTATTTCAGATCAAATATAAACTATAAACTAATTATACCCGAAAACAAGTTCTTTGATGAACGTAGACGGGTACTAACCTCCCTTGTTTATTCAGTGTACCACATCGCTATAACAATAGAATTTTTTTTTTTTCTGTTACTATTTTATTCATGCTGTATTTGTTATAGTTATTTAATTATGTTATTAGGTTATGAAGATAAATATATTTTATATATATATAATATATTATTGTTTTGTGATAGATATTTTCTATCATTTGTATTTATGTATAAATGTATGATTTCTTTCTTGAATAAACATTCATTCATTCATTCATTAGGTAATTTGGGAACCTTTCATCGGTCCTTAGCAACTTTTGGAGACAATTTAGAATTAAACCGTTTTAAAAAGTTAGGTTTCGTTTTGTCCCTGGAAAACTTAGGGTAAAGTTTTGCCTGTCATAGTGACAGTGTTCGATGAAATCATAGAAATAGACGTGTTGGCTGGCTCCTCAAAATGCTAATAAACTGGAAAAAGTGCAATTACAATTTAGAAAAAAGTGCTGCCATACAAGTAATTTGTTGAACTACAAGTTTGTGGGTGACATTTAAAACCATCTGTACGTATTTTGACATAAACTGATATTTTTTCATTATTTAAAAAAACTAGAGAAAAGGGGAGGATGAACTGACAAGCCATAAAGCCTGTCAATAACTTGTTGCATCTGGCGAGTTTATGGGCCTCTCCCTAAAAATGCGATTATGGATGTGATTGCAAAAAATGACAAGGAAAAGCCTTGATCAATGAAAAAATAATAACCTGACCCAAGTTTTAAAAATAAAAAGAACATCACAAAAAAAAACTCTAATTGCAAAGCAAAGAATCATATGATCGCATGGGAATCAAAAAATTATAATCTATGGGCAAGGGGAAACACAAGACTGCATGAACACCTTTTTTTGAAAAAACTAACCCCTCAATATAAGACTTGATGTGAATATTATTGATCTTTTGTTTTCGCATGAAATTCAGACAAAAATAATATAAAACCAATTAATGGCCAGTTTTCAATTTTTTTAAACAATTGGAAATATAAGAAAAGGGAAAAAAGGAACAGGTATGATTATTAGGGAAGATCTGTCCCCAATACAAAACGTTAAAAGTTGGGGTGGACAAAATTAAGAAAAAATGGACGGGGCATGGTCAAATTAGGAAATATATACGTCAAAGTTTAATGACAAAGATCATATTAGCAAGATTTAAGTTGTGATATGGACAGAGCGTGAGTGAATTGCTATTGTATATTTTTTTTTTTTTTCCTTATTTTTTTGATTTTTAACAAAGTTTTAGTTATGATTAATTTGTGCTTTTGTGGGGAAAATTTTGGTATTTTGCTATTGAACATAACATATTTATTACCTGAAATTAATACTTATTAAATTTTTTAATTTTTTTTACTATGTTGCCTTCCACAATCTTTCTTTTTTTTTTTTACTTCATTTTTAAATTAGGATTTGGTTTATTCATTTTAAAACCCCAATCAATTGATCAATTTAGAAAGGGGCAAATTTTCAATTGGGGCTGCCCAATTGAGTATTAAGTTTTGGGATTAAGGTTTTCCTTTTAAACGGATTCCTTCCCCTTTTTTTTAAATGTAAAATTGCTGAATTGGGGTAGATTTTGAAGAAAGGGGGAAATTTTCCCATTCAATTAAGAATAACAAAAAAAGGATGGATTATCTTAGGAAACTTTTTAAATGTGCGATCTTTGCTATCATCACTTCGTGATGTAAAAAATTCTACTAAAAGAATATTGTTTTTTGATATGGAGACTTTGGGTCTTTGATCCCCTTTTACTGATGAAGTCTTTAAAAAATTGAAGATTATATTTTATACAGGAGACAAGGGAAAAGCACGAGGTAGAGGTTTATGTGTTTATGTTAAAAATCCCTTAAACATAATTAATTTTTAAAAAAATAAAAAAAAAATTGGAACCTTTGGATTAAACTAACAATCAAAACAAACATTTGGCATAGGTGTGATCCATAAACGCATGATCAAAAAAAACCAATGATTTTTCTTATTTAATTTGAAGATTCTTTGGGATTTTATTTCCAACTTTAATTTAAGTGGTATTTTGGGGGATTTCAAATAAATTTTCCGAGAAGAATCTGTTTTTTAATAAATTGAATAATATTTTGGAAATTTTTTGATCTATCCCAGATAAAACAAAAACAACAAGAATAACTTTGTAACTCGAATTCTATTGACTATTTTTAATAAAGGAGGAAAATTTTATCGAAAAGGTGTTTTATTCTAAGCATTTTCAGACCCTTTTATTGTAACCAAAGCTCAATTAAAAAATGGACTTTCAATTGTATACCCCTTTGAAAGTTTAAAAAAAATTTTAAGAAGAATTATTTGTGTGATTTAAGGGAATAATCTTTTTTGCTCTTCGTCAAGAAGTGGGAAAAAAAGTATCATTAGTAAATTTTTAATTAGCTTATTTGATCCAAAGCCCCTTCTAAAATTACAAAAAAAAAGCCCCCCTTTTTGACATTTCCTTTTTCAAAAAGTGAATGAACGGAATAAAGCTCTCTAAAAATATAAAAAGCACAAAATCATTCTCTTTTTATTTAAGGATCTCAGGAATTAAAACAAAACCAATTAAAGGAAAAAAAAAGGGGATCCCTTTTATATCGTTTGTAACTCCATTCAAAAAAGCTTGGCAAACATTGAGAACAAATAAATTTTTTAAAAAAATAAAATCTTGAGCTTCCTAAAAAGTTTAAAGAATCCAATTAAATTTAAAAGATTTTTTGATAAACTCCTTTCCTAACGTTGCTCCACCTGGATACCTTTGAATTTTTTACAGCACCAATAATATTATTCCTTCCATTTTAAATTCAAAGAAGTCGTGACCCTTTGTATATTAAAATTTTTGTAAAATGAACCCAATAAATTTGTATGGGCTAATGTTGAACTCATTAAACTTTGTTGTCCTCTTATCATACATATATTACAAACTTCATAAACCTTTTCAAGCGGTGTTGTCCCTTTTTTGTGGAAAATGGCCTTAAAGTCCAAGTTCTGCCTAAAAACAAAATCCCTTCCAGAACAAGGATCTTGAGGTATAAGTATTCTCCCAAACTTTCCAAAATTTTAAGAGATCGGTTGAAGTACAGATGAACGACACTTAGCGGATCATCTCCCATGGGCTGTTTTCAATCGGCTTCCCTTAAAGGCTACAGCTGCCCAAGGCCTTCTTAAATTAGTCGACGACATCATAGCTTCAATTGTAAAGGCCCAAATACAAGGTAGGAAACAGCGAACGGCACTAATACTTAAATTAATGCTTAAACGGACAAAAGTTTTTTGGAAATGTTGGCCAAGAAACATCTAAACAATCGAAAATAGGGGAGAATTGAATCAAAACAAATCTGAATATATGACATTGACCCGGGGTGCCACAAGGCTCAATTTGGGTCCCTTTTTTCTCATTATACCATAAATTTAATAAAATCTCTAGAACAATGTAAATTCATGTCAAATCCGATGACACTCAGATTATTATAATTTTCCTCCACAATTAGCAGATAAAGCGTGATACTATTAATAGGGAACTATCGACGTTTATTAAGTTAGCATCTGAACTTTTGTTTACTAATAAATTGTATTAAATCTAAAGTAATGTTTTTTTGGGTTTCTGTTCAAAAGGGCAGAATTCCAACCTATTAATATAGAAATTAATAATGAATCCATCGTATAGTTGAAGAAGCTAAAACTTAGGGATTATCATAGAAAGAGACTTAAGTTTCCCAAAAAAATTTTAAAACAACCGATTAATCGTGCATATAGCTCACTAAATTGGGTTTACGGAAACAGGCACTTATTTCCTCGAAACATCAAAATAAAACTATGGGAAGCATTGTTCTATCGCATTTCAATTTCGCTGACTCCGTCTATGGTCCGAACTTTAACAACTTTATATAAAAAATAAAATTCAAAATGCAGAATTCCTTGCGGGGCTTATTTTTGTGAGAAAAATCAGAAATTTCCATAAATTAATTGGTTGGATGGTTTAGGGAAAAATGAAGAATTCACCCACCCAGTCACCCTATTCCCCAAAATTGTTTTTTTTTTAAAAAATTCCGCATATTTGCACCACAAAAAAATCTTTCAGGACAGATATCATTCTTAAATTTCGATTCAAGGTTTATTATCCCCACCTAAATTCAAATGGTTATTTGGAAACCTTCTTACCAAATTTATCAGTTATATAACCGTTCCTGAAAGTATGAAAAAAACCCCCAGAATTACTTTGGTTCCAAGTCTGAATATAAAAGAACTATTCAAAACACAAGTCCCAGACAGTCCCTCCCCTTGCGGTTTAAAAAACTAATGAGTATAAAAGATAACCATCCCTTCGTTTCTCCCTTTTCATTGTCAATCAGGTTACGTACGGCAAGTTTCCTTGGTAATTTTTAGGGTGAAGTGGAAGAACATTTTTTGTAATGGCTCTTTCCCTAAGAAATGAACTTCGCCCTTTTTTTCGAAATCGGCTTTTTTTTTTTAACCACTTAAATGAAATATTTATGTTTGTATTTTCAATTTCTAGAAATTTTTATTACTATTTATATTACATAAAATAATGAAGGAAACCTATTATTATTATTATTATTCACACCCCCATGGGATTTTTTGTGTATGCATTAACTTTTAGTATTATAAATCCCCTTTTCACTCCAAAATAACCTTTTTTTCATCAAATTTTCGTCAATCCGCGAAGTATCCATGGAATAGGTAGCTTGTCATGAAAAAAAAATTGCAAGAACCATAAAAAAAATAATAATGTATTCCTTTGCCAAGGTTGAATAGTTACAATCTGATGTAGACCTTTTTTGTTCGATCGTCAATGGCAGGTTCAGGGGTCCCGTCTTTTTGAAATTTCCCTGATTCAATATTTATAATTTGACCTACCCTAACCTGCCCGACAAAAATGGAGTCCATATTGTATATCCATCGTTTCCTCGTGTACGATCTCCGACACTTTATGTCACATGACAGGCTTTCCTGACTCCTAATTGGCTACTCCCAAGCTAAACCAAACTCTGATTTTATGAATGAAATTTAAAGTGACAGCATTTGGAGAGCTTTGAAACGATTTTACTATTTCATTCCTGAATAGGGTTGATGATTTATCTTGTCCTCTACTCTTTGTTCAGGAGCTTAGTTACTGAGACTATTTATTTTATTTTTTACGTTTCAGTTCCTTATTTCCGTATTTCGTTTGATTTTTTGTTAATAAGTTTTCATGTTGATACCCACCACTTGCTTGGTGCATTTTTGGTGTTGGTAGTTAAGAAAAAACCTCTTTTCGTGGGTTGCTGGTCTTAATTTAGCATATTTTTTATAATTTTCATAAAATTCATCCGTAATATTGAATTTTCTATCTATTTTATTTTTTGTATTTTCAATCTCAACTATTGCTGCTGAACCTAGATCCTCAATTTCGTCTACAGTAATTTTTATTAACTCTTGCTTGCGACATGCTCCTGATATACCGAAAATTAAAGCAACCTGTAAGTTAACATAATTCTATTAGTAAATTAATGAATATCACATTGCTTTAAACTCACCTTAATAAGTAGAAATTGATCATCAGGAGCTGTTGTAATAAACTGATTCATCTGCTGGGTTGTTAAGATCATTGATATTTTTGGTTTATAACCGTCATTTTTCCTTTTTAAAAAGCTTTCACCTTAAGATATTTTGAGATATATACGTTATGATTAATGTATAAAGTAGTGCGCAGCATAGGGTACAGAGACCACAGTGTATTTGATCGTACTTTCTTAGATAATTCATCTATGTATGCTAGGATAACATTGTCAGAGAAAGAATTTTTGATTTCTTTTATTCTTCTCCAGTTGAGAAATTCATTATAAGCTCGATCATATCTATCTCTAGACTTTTCTGGTAGAATATGTGAAGAGGTTATTTTTGCTGCCTCTATGATTTCTGGTGGAATGCAATCCAATTCATTTTCAGACTCCATAGTTATTTACGAAGGTATTTAATATGCGTGGGATAGGTAATGAACTAAACTAAAACTTTTGTACAACTCTGAGATTTAACAAGGTTTTACTTTCGATCATGTACCTACTATCACGAAATGTCAATTTTTTGTGTTATTGTGTCGTGGAATTGTTTCAAAGCCTACTTAGCTTTTTAAATTTTCAATGTTTTGATTCAATTTAATTTATTTTATTC
Source organism: Gonioctena quinquepunctata (assembly GCA_018342105.1). Classification (NCBI taxonomy): domain Eukaryota; kingdom Metazoa; phylum Arthropoda; class Insecta; order Coleoptera; family Chrysomelidae; genus Gonioctena; species Gonioctena quinquepunctata. The sequence continues at coordinate 375,760 of JAFIRS010000374.1, read as the reverse complement.
ATACGTATAATGAATATTTACAATGTATTACTAGTACTATATGGAAGAGTTACTGACTTTTATAGACTTTGTCGACAAAATGTTTTCATTTTTGACAATAAAGCTTATCTAGATATCTATCTATTCAGAAAGTTGTCTAGGTAACCTTGTTTTGTTTTAAAATATCGGAAGATCTCAGTGGACCATCGGGGTCAGTCCGTTCCTGACTTTGTAGCAAACCAACTGACTCATGCATAAAAGCTCATTGAAAGAATTTATTTGTTTCGTGAATCACCAAAATTTGGTTGATTTTCAATAATTACTTGGTGTCCTGGGACACCTTGTATAGACTCTATTATTAAATATCAACATGCAAACAAGTATCTATCGAATCGAACAGGAAACTAACTTTTTTCGTTTCAGAGGTGGTACTGGATGGGTATACCAAATTGTCGATTGGGATTATCCCGGAAAAGCCAGCGCAGTGATGATAGGAATTTGTGGCCTCACGTTTTTGATGACCATCTTGTCTTTTAGTATCTATAAAGTGAGGCTCTCCATTTATAAGAAGATAGCCCATGTCGATACCAAACCCCAATTTGAAGAACCAATATGAACTGTCAAATCTTATTATACAGTTTTGTTATAAATTGCGTTTGATTTTCTGATAGCATTTTCCTCAGTGGAAAGTTCATCGAAACAGATTCAGTGAATCATATGAGGTCGACAGAGACATAAGGAAAAAATGATTTGCAAAAGTTGACACCATTGTGAGGAACTTTGTTTGAATTAAATATCGAATACAGGGGCAAATATTTCCTATTAGAATTAATATGATTGAATAAATAATCAATAGAAAATGTTTGTGGCATTCAGACGAGAAAATGAAAACTAGAACTGAAAAATAAAAATATGAATCGGCCAGGATTCGAACCTGGGACCTTTTGATTTCCAGTCGAACGCTCTGCACTCAGAACATTTTCGTTGCATAATTAACATGAGTACTGCTGTGAACAGATTAAAGTATACATTTTATTGAGATAACATGAAATTGTCTCGATTATGAGAGAATACTATGCATGCAACAGAGCATTTGAGGTAATACCAATTTCTTATGTTGTTTCTGGAACAAATAAATTTATATTGCAGGTACAAAACTTTATCATATATAATGTATTTTTTCATTATCACAACATGAAGCTTATGTCAAATATTGATAAGAATTTCATTAATTCAACAGAATATCATCGATATACTCAATAGTAATAATTTTAATAGAATATATTGCAGTATTGGCTACATAGTGAATGTTATTATCCTTTCAGATATGTAACCAAAGCAGTCTTTATTTTGATTTGTTGAAAATATAAACAGGATGTTCATAAAATCAGATGTGGAATCATCTGCGACTGAAAGATAAACTCTAGTCACTATCTTCCATCGTCAAGATAACCTCTTGTGGGGTATTTATGTTGAAAAGGGAAACATTCTCAATTGAATATTGATAGAAAGATTTTTCTGTGAATTGTAAAATCCACGATTAACATGAAGTTATTTTTTGTGAATGTCTCACGAAAACAACTACTTCCCGGCTAAACCACGCTGGACATTGAACTACATCTGATAGATATTCTGAAAAGGCCCTAACTCAAGAAAAAATCTGAAATTGAAAATTTGCATTTTCATTCAGATATTTATTTGATTTTCTATACCAGTCTTGATTAAGAACTCATAAAGATGAATGAGGCAAAGAAGAATGTTTTCCAAAAGAGAGTACTCACCAGAAATCATTCGTAACATTGACGCAGGAGAGACATCGCATTCACTAGGTCTTCAATACATTTTTGTCGACGAAAATCTATTTCACGCTTCCACGATCATCAGGAAGACCGGAAGAAATGGAAAACACATTTCCAAGAAGCAATCTCACTTTGCAAAGATGGAAAAAGTTAGAATCATTTCTTTTGGGGAGACACTTTGAAATTAGTGTTTTCTGACATTAAAACCATGGGGTATGATAGTTTGATTTGTTGAAAATATAAACAGGATGTTCCTAAAATCAGATGTCTCTCCTGCGTCAATGTTACGAATGATTTCTGGTGAGTACTCTCTTTTGGAAAACATTCTTCTTTGCCTCATTCATCTTTATGAGTCCTTAATTAAGACTGGTATAGAAAATCAAATAACTATCTGAATGAAAATGCAAATTTTCAATTTCAGATTTTTTCTTTTGAGTGAGGGCCTTTTCAGAATATAAATTATTAATACTGATTTGCCGGGAAGTAGTTGTTTGCTGTTAGACATTCACAAAAAATAACTTCATTTTAATCGTGGATTTTCAATTCACAGAAAATATTTCTATCAATATTCAATTGAGGATGTTTCCTTTCAACATGAATACCCCACAAGAGGTTATCTTGACGATGGAAGATAGTGACTAGAGTTTATCTTTCAGTCGCAGATGATTCCACATCTGATTTTATGAACATCCTGTTTATATTTTCAACAAATCAAACTATCATACCCCATGACAGGTTTTAATGTCAGAAGACACTAATTTCAAAGTGTCTCTCCAAAAGAAATGATTCTAACTTTTTCCATCTTTGCAAAGTGAGATTGCTTCTTGAAAATGTGTTGTCCATTTCTTCCGGTCTTCCTGATGATCGTGGAAGCGTGAAATAGATTTTCGTCGACAAAAATGTATTGAAGACCTAGTGAATGCGATGTCTCTCCTGCGTCAATGTTACGAACGATTTCTGGTGAGTACTCTCTTTTGGAAAACATTCTTCTTTGCCTCATTCATCTTTATGAGTTCTTGATTAAGACTGGTATAGAAAATCAAATAACTATCTGAATGAAAATGCAAATTTTCAATTTCAGATTTTTTCTTTTGAGTTAGGGCCTTTTCAGAATATCTATCAGATGTAGTTCAATGTCCAGCGTGGCTTCAGCCGGGGAAGTAGTTGTTTTCTGTTAGACATTCACAAAAAATAACTTCATTTTTAATCGTGGATTTTTCAATTCACAAAAAAATATTTCTGATTTTATGAACATCCTGTTTATATTTTCAACAAATCAAACTATCATACCCCATGACAGGTTTTAATGTCAGAAGACACTAATTTCAAAGTGTCTCTCCAAAAGAAATGATTCTAACTTTTTCCATCTTTGCAAAGTGAGATTGCTTCTTGAAAATGTGTTTTCCATTTCTTCCGGTCTTCCTGATGATCGTGGAAGCGTGAAATAGATTTTCGTCGACAAAAATGTATTGAAGACCTAGTGAATGCGATGTCTCTCCTGCGTCAATCTTACGAATGATTTCTGGTGAGTACTCTCTTTTGGAAAACATTCTTCTTTGCCTCATTCATCTTTATGAGTTCTTAATTAAGACTGGTATAGAAAATCAAATAACTATCTGAATGAAAATGCAAATTTTCATTTCAGATTTTTTGCTTGAGTTAGGGCCTTTTCAGAATATCTATCAGATGTAGTTCAATGTCCAGCGTGGCTTTAGCCGGGAAAGTAGTTGTTTTCTGTTAGACATTCACAAAAATAACTTCATTTTAATCGTGGATTTTCAATTCACAGAAAAATATTTCTATCAATATTCAATTGAGGATGTTTCCCAACATGAATACCCACAAGAGGTTATCTTGACGATGGAAGATAGTGACTAGAGTTTATCTTTCAGTCGCAGATGATTCCACATCTGATTTTATGAACATCCTGTTTATATTTTCAACAAATCAAACTATCATACCCCATGACAGGTTTTAATGTCAGAAAACACTAATTTCAAAGTGTTCTCCAAAGAAATGATTCTAACTTTTCCATCTTTGCAAAGTGAATTGCTTCTTGAAAATGTGTTTTCCATTTCTTCCGGTCTTCCTGATGATCGTGGAAGCGTGAAATAGATTTTCGTCGACAAAATGTATTGAAGACCTAGTGAATGCGATATCTCTCCTGCGTCAATGTTACGAATGATTTCTGGTGAGTACTCTCTTTGGAAAACATTCTTCTTTGCCTCATTCATCTTTATGAGTTCTTAATTAAGACTGGTATAGAAAATCAAATAACTATCTGAATGAAAATGCAAATTTTCAATTTCAGATTTTTTCTTTTGAGTTTTGGCCTTTTCAGAATATCTATCAGATGTAGTTCAATGTCCAGCGTGGCTTCAGCCGGGGAAGTAGTTGTTTTCTGTTAGACATTCACAAAAAATAACTTCATTTTAATCGTGGATTTTTCAATTCACAAAAAAATATTTCTATCAATATTCAATTGAGAATGTTTCCTTTTCAACATGAATACCCCACAAGAGGTTATCTTGACGATGGAAGATAGTGACTAGAGTTTATCTTTCAGTCGCAGATGATTCCACATCTGATTTTATGAACATCCTGTTTATATTTTCAACAAATCAAACTATCATACCCCATGACAGGTTTTAATGTCAGAAAACACTAATTTCAAAGTGTCTCTCCAAAAGAAATGATTCTAACTTTTTCCATCTTTGCAAAGTGAGATTGCTTCTTGAAAATGTGTTTACATAATAGTTCCTCGAATATTTGAGGTGACATACGCATATAATTGAAAATTTTATCAGAGTCATGGAGCCTCATTTCCTCAAATGATTTATTGCTTTCTCCTTGCTTCATTCTCATGTCATCAGTGAAAATATCTCGAATCCAAAATCTTTTCTTATTCCTCAATGTTTTTTTAAGCAAATATAATTTGTAGATCAACAATTTTTTTTATGTATTTCTCCAGCTTTTTGAGACCTGTTTTTCATATTTTGACTAATTTGAGGCAATCCAATGACTAATTTCAATTTATTAGACTTCATCATGGATGGAGATCGGTATTTAATTAATTAGAGGTTAACTTTTTAAACGTTTGATGATAAGTTAGCGCCAAACAGCTGATTTCGCGGTTCCGCATAGTGAGAAATCATTTTTATTTATAGCGGAAAAATGATAAGGAATTTGACATTTCCGCGATCCGCGATCCGCGATCCGCGTTCTGCCTAGTCTGAAAGTAGCCTGAATGTAGATAGGCGAGAGAGTGGTAGAGCCTAGAGTACAGTTTCGTACTTAGGAGCTTTCTGAAGAGTGCACAAAGAGGCCATTTCTTATCAGAATTTCAGTAGTAGCAGAAAATTCATAACGTGTAAAAGTGTTTTTAAAATTGTAGTCAGTGATTTTATTAATGAAACGAAACCTTCGGTAGCGCGAGGCCTCTAGAGCCGCGAGGCCTGGGGCCGGCGCCCCGCTTGGCCACCATTAAGGCCGGCTCTGAATACCCCTGTAAAATAGACAATTCCACTATAAGTGGAAAGAACCGAATGGTACCGAATCGGGCCGAATTCTTTCCAGAATATTGGAACGGCCAAAGCGTTCTTGCCATGAACATCGTTATATGGGTCGTAAATGTGTAGCACGAAATGGTTGTTTCGAATAATAGATCTCAATTTAATACTTTATTTCATCTCATTACTTACTAGAGCTGAATCAAAATAATTGATTCAGCTTTATTTGTGTGTGTATTCATTTTTCATCGTTTCTTGTTATTTGTTTTGTTTGAAATTTAAACATGTTTCTCTAATTTAATCGTTCACCCTGTCAAATTTTTTTCTTAGTTGAAACTATATAGTTCGAGGAAATAAACATATTTTTCAACACAAAATGAATTTGTTTATTATTTCTTGATCTTTCAATTCACCTTACCTATCTGTGATATAAGCCCTTCAAAGATGTGGTATATATCTCAATGTAAAACGTTGTATATATTCACTGTTTCATATTCTCGGAAATTTGTCCTATGAAATAATTAAGGTCTTCGCTTCATGTAGAATTATTCAAGCATTTTTCCTAATAGGGATATGTATGAGATTTGATACACACTTGATTCTGGAGTATTCAACCATAAAAAACGAAATACCTTAGCTCTATACTCCAGAAATAATTTCAAAAAAGACAATAAAAAGACGATGTGGTACAAATTTACGAAAATATTTTAACGTTTTTGAGGACGAAGTAATCATTTTTTAAATGGGTTAAACACTTCCCAGAAATAACAGGGTTATCTCGAAGAGTACTATATTATAAATATCTTCTCAAAAAATCTAATTAGTGAATGTCTCTTAGTACTACATTTTTGTTGGCAAAAGGTTCGAAATTCGTCACAAATATGTTTAAAAATATGAACAATATTACAAATAAACTTCTACAATAAAGAAGCAATATTCCGCTTGCTGCATTAGAGACAGTGCAAGTCCTATTCTAATAATACATGTTCTGTAGAGTGGTGGCAATTAGTTTTGGCTTAACAGTAACCTTTTGTTAGCGAGACAATATGTTTGAAGCAGTTATTTTTGATAAAGCAGTAACCTTTTCTTGATACTTCAGTATGGATGTTATATAGGTAACAAAGAAACAATATTCTCGATATACAAGTTGTACTATAGACAGTATAAGTCCTGTACATATAACAGATATTCTGTTAAGTGTTTGCAACTAGTTGTTAGCTCAACAGTAAGCTTCGTTTACCAAGACAATACATGTGACACACTCAGTTTTTATTCAACAGTAAACTTTTGTTAACCTTTCAGTATGAATGTTATATACGTGACAATTTATATCTTTATGACACCAATAATATTTACAATCATTGTATATCGAGAACAACTGTTGCTGTAACATTGAAAGATATAAAATAACCTTCCTGTTATATCAATGAAAATGTCATTGTAATTATGGGGTATTTTCAAGTAACGGTAGGTGTACTGTTGAATTTACAACATATAAGATCTACCAAATAGAGATCTTATGATTGTTGTCTCAACCTATTTTTTTATTACATTCCTTGTTTGAAAGCGGCGATTCACACTTTCAAATTCAGTTCCGTGTTAGTAACGAAGAATTCTGTGAAATTCTGGGAACTGTGAACATCGCTCCGTGACATTCGAGTATTTCAGTGAGACATAGAGTGACAATAAATTGGAAAATTTACTAATTGTGCATAAGAGTGCGAACTTCAATCTGGAACTGTTTTCAAGAAAACATATTTGTAAGTTTTCGTCCTATAATGCTTAACAATGGTTAATTGCACCGAATGTTCAACGGCGATAAGCAGATCGAAGCCGGCAATTTTTTGTGAGGCCTGCAAAAACCCTGTTCACTCGTCGTGTATTTCTAAAACTATTGATACACTCGCCGCAATAAATGCGGTACCGGGTCTCTTTTGGAGATGCGAAGACTGTATTAAGGATTGTATCTCAATTAACAATAAAGAAATCAGTCAGCTTCTAGACTCAAAAGTAGATGAAGCGTTATCCAAAATCAACGTTCAAATAGCGGCTATAAGATCTGATGTAACCAAAATATTCAGGGAACCGGCACTCGATAGTACCCCAACACCATACGCTGATGTTGTCAAAAATAAGACTCACCCCGCAGTTATTATTCATCCTAAAAATGAAAATCAGTCTATCACAAAAACCAAGTCTGAGCTTATGACTAATGTCAACCCATCCAAAAATGGCCTCCACTTGGCCAAAATCAGGCATATGAAAGATGACGGCATCCTCATCGGATGTAAGTCTAAAGAAGATAACGAAAAAATTAAAAGACTTGTTGAAAAAAAAATGGCGGAATCCTACGTGGCTCGGGAGTTTGCTGGTATCAACCCAAGAATTCGCGTGGTAGGAATGTCTGAACAGTACTCTGATAGTGTATTGCTTGATTTATTAGTAAAATGTAATCCCGATATTTTCTCCGGATCTTCCGACTGTACTATAGTTAAAAAATTTCCCACTAAGAAAAATAACAGTATTTTCCAAGCTGTGATTCAAACTGAGAAACACTGTTATGACAGAATAATGAAGACCGGCAATCTGTTTATTGGCTTTGTAGACTAGGAGGAATCGGCGCATGAGTACCGAAAACTATTCCACCTCAATTTTTTCATGCGATCCTCTTCAAATTGCCTTACTGATGATACAAATGCATGTTGCCATGGGGCAACCCCGTGCCATATTGTTTAAACCGAAATTGTTTAAACAATTGCAAGGAATTGTTATTTTTCAACCGGACAAATTTTTTTTATATTCTTTATTGAAATACAAATAAAAAAGGTCCCATGACTTTTTACGATAAAGTTAATATTTTCAGAGATATAATTTTTAAAGGTTCAAAAAATCTCATATTTGGGTACTTTGACCCATGAAAAATATATAAAAAAAAAATCGAAATAATATTTTTTTTTAATTCTTTATACAATAGTTAATTACATTCTTAATGGAGATTTAAAAAAATTTCATTGATTATACCTGTTTTTTAATTATCAATTTCGCGCGCTCACAAGTATGCATCGCTTACCTTTAAGTATCGCCGTCTCTCTCTGACTCATGCGCTGCATCGGCCTCTCTGTTTCCTGAATCATTATTTATCATTTATCTTAAAAACTATTAACTTTTTTAAGATTGTTAAAGAGAGCAATGTTATTAACAATTAAATTGTCTACAATTTGTTTTTGACAAATTTTTTTCTGGAATCAATTTTACAAACGTTATTTAAGCATGAATGGGAACATGTGATTAAAATTACTTTTTTATCAGTTTATATTATTTTTTTGTTATTATCATAGTAATTTATGAATTTTTATCAACAATAATAATATATAATGGTATTTACAATTTTTTGGAATCACAATTATATATAAATAATGAAAAGATATTGGTGAGCACTTAAATGTTAGAATTGAAAAATAATAACATAAAAAATACTTATATGTATATGTATCATGATGTGTATATGATTTTGCCTAAGTAAGAAAAATATTTCATTTGTTTTTTATTTTCTCAAGGTTACTCTTTGTATAAAACCTCAAGATCTTCGTTTGTTCTTGTGACAAAATTGTCGATTATATCGATATAGATATAGAGCATTTAAAATATGATCTTAAAAAACCGTGCAATTGTAAGAAAGCCTGTAAAACCAAAGCTTGTTACTGTAAAAAAAATAATATTAGTTGCATACTTCTATGTGGCTGTGATTCAGAAGACTGTAAGAATATTATATATAAAAATGATATTGATAATAAATAAATACCTTTTTTTTAAATCTTGTTTTATTATTTCATACTTCTACATCTATAACCTTCGTTTGAAGAAGTTATTCAATGTAATTACTTTCTGTTTTAATGACATAAAAATAATATAAACTGATAAAAAAGTAATTTTAATTACATGTTCCGATTCATGCTTAAATAACGTTTGTAAAATTGATTCCAGAAATTTTTTTGTCAGAAACAAATTGTAGACAATTTAATTGTTAATAACATTGCTCTCTTTAACAATCTTAAAAAAGTTGATAGTTTTTAAGATAAATGATAAATAATGATTCAGGAAACACAGAGGCCGATGCAGCGCATGAGTCAGAGAGAGACGGCGATACTTAAAGGTAAGCGATGCATACTTGTGAGCGCGCGAAATTGATAATTAAAAAACAGGTATAATCAATGAAATTTTTTTAAATCTCCATTAAGAATGTTATTAACTATTGTATAAAGAATTAAAAAAAAAATATTATTTCGATTTTTTTTTTAATATATTTTTCATGGGTCAAAAGTACCCAAATATGAGATTTTTTGAACCTTTAAAAATTCATATCTCTAAAAATATTAACTTTATCGTGAAAAGTCATGGGACCTTTTTTATTTGTATACTAATATAAAATATAAAAAAAATTTGTCCGCTTGAAAAATTACAATTCCCTGCAATTGTTTAAACAATTTCGGTTTAAACAATATGGCACGGGGTTGCCCCATGGCAACATGCATTCATATCATCAGTAGGGCAATTTGAAGAGGATCGCATAAAAAAATTGAGGTGGAATAGTTTTCGGTACTCATGCGCCGATTCCTCCTAGTCTATTGATAGTTGTAGCGTTTTTGATGCAATTGATATTTCTCGATGTTTTACATGTAATGAATTTCACCATTCTTCTAGAAAATGTAACAAGCCTCTCTCCTGCCCACTGTGCGGTGACAATCACGAAGTTAAGGCGTGCAATTCTCAAATACGGAAGTGCACTAATTGCGTTAAACTTGGTGGAACAAATGTCTCAATTGATCATGGGGTGTGGGAAAAGGAGAAATGCACTGCTTACCAAACAGCTGTCAAAAAATTCAAAATTGACGTGCTTGGCTGTTTGTAGCAATCACCATCTTCTTCCGAAACATTAAATAATCTCGTGTCTTCCCATGATAATACTTTTTCACGAAATAGAAACTGCATAGATTTTTTTTATCAAAACACTCGAGGTTTGCGATCTAAAACAGACCTTTTCCTCAACTCAATTTCGGTGAACGAGTATCCAATTGTTACACTGACAGAAACTTGGTTGAACGACTCGATTAAAAATGAGGAGCTATTCCCAAACTTTTATCAAGTATACCACTCAGATAGAAATTTCAATGAATGCAATTGCACAAGAGGCGGAGGAGCTCTTATTGCAGTATTAGATTCGTTCGGCTCCTCACAGGTTGACTTAACACCTTTAATTCCTCATGAACTGGTCACTTCAGACATTGTTATGGTGAAGATAGTTTCTAATTCAACTTCACTGTTTGTCATCAATATGTATGTTCCTCCCCCTCTGTCAAACGACAAATTCTTTATCCTGTTCGAAACACTCACCAACATCCAAGTTGCCTATAGCGGTATTATTCTCGTCATAGGTGACTTCAATATACCTTCATATGTCTCGTTCATACAGGGTGACCAACTAAATACAACAAACAATATCTTAAAGAACTTTCTGGAAATCAGTAATCTGTCACAGTATAACTGCATCCATAATGATCATGGGAGAATACTCGACTTTGTACTATACGGTAGTAATGCTGAGTGCAGTGTCGAAAGATCATCTGATCCCTTAGTACCCGAAGACAAACATCACCCCGCCTTGAATGTTCATTGTAAATCGAATATGGCTCTTAATCTGAAAAGAAACTTCGCCTCCTCTCACAATAATGAGTACAACTTCAGGAGAGCAGATTTTGCCCGGTTGTATGATCTTATAGCTAATATTGACTGGACCTGTCTTGAAGCTTTCAATCAAATGATGCTTGCTCTTACTTTTACGGAAAAATTTATAATGCATTGGATCAATGTGTACCCCTACGAACTGGTAACGTCAAGCGTAAATATCCGCCGTGGTTCGACAGGGAAATTATTTGTCTAATACGCCTCAAGGCTAAGCATTGGCGTTCATTCAAAAACAGCGGGGACATTGCTGCCCGGGATGAATTCACTCGCTTGAGGGCAAAGATCAAGGCTGACGTTGACAATTCGTACAAAAAATTTGTGAAATCTGCTGAAAATGACATAAAAGGCAACCCAAATAAATTTTGGGCATTTATAAATAACAAAAAAGGATCAACTGGCATATCTGACAGAATGACCTACGAAGGACAATCTTTTGAAACTCCTCAGGACATTCTCAATAGCTTTGCTGATTTTTTCTCCAAATCATACATTATTAGTTCTCAAACCGAATTTAGTGATAGTGATCCGCATTCACAAGTCCTGAACATTCCCTATTTCGAAGAAAATGAAGTGTTGGCAGCTTTGAAACAGCTGAAACCAAAAATGACTACGGGTCCCGACAGCATCCCTGCACTAATGGTCAGAAATTGCGCTTATGCCCTGACTAATCCACTAACAAGCCTGATAAATATCTGTGTCAAAACTAGTACCATCCCAGACCTATGGAAATTGTCTAAAGTTTGCCCAATTCATGAAAAAAGGGATAAGTCTGATGTTGAAAATTTCAGAGCCATCTCAATAATATGTAATTTCGCTAAAGTGTTTGAAATCCTCCTGTACAGCAGGTTATATCCTCATCTGAGCAATCAAATCTCATCACTTCAACATGGTTTCATGAAAGGTCGCTCGACAACCACCAACCTTCTCAACATCACTCAATACATTGCAGAGACTACTGATAGGAGATCCCAAACCGATGTCATTTATACGGACTTCTCGAAAGCGTTCGACAAACTGTACAGGTATGGCTTTTCTCAGACCCTCATCGAACTTTACGTGTCATACCTCACCGACAGGCGGCAGTATGTCATATTCAATGGCTTCAAATCTATTGAATATGCATCTACCTCAGGTGTACCTCAAGGAAGCAACCTTGGTCCACTCCTCTTCAACGCTTTCATAAATGACATAGTTGAGGTCATTGACCTCAACTGCTCAATATACGCGGATGACCTAAAATTATTTTCTGAGATTAATGGGATAGAAGACTGTCTTCAATTGTCCCTTAACCTGAAACGCATTGAGCAATGGTGCTTCCGTAATAAGCTTCCTCTTAATGCAAGTAAATGTAATGTAATGACATTCACTTTGAGAAATCAGCCACTTTTATATCAATATTCAATCAACGACATTCCCCTCCAACGGCCTATCACACACACCGATCTTGGTGTTATTTTCGACTCGAAATTATCTTTTGCCCCTCATATTGAAGCCACTCTGTCTGCTGCAAACAGAATGTATGGATTCATTGCGCGTATCTCTAAAGATTTCTCCGACCCATCTACATCGAAAACCTTATACTATGCCTTCGTCAGATCAAAATTAGAAAACGCATCTATAATCTGGAACCCACATCATCACTTATATATAGAGAAGGTTGAATCGGTTCAGCGTCGCTTCCTTAAACTTCTCTCCTATAAAACGGACAACATATATCCACCAATTGGCTTCCCCCATGATGTATTGTTGGCTAGACACGCTATGAACAGCCTAAGCTGCCGTCGTGATTGTCACTCCACAATCTTCCTGTTCAAACTCATCAACAACCTAATTACTGACCCACATATTCTGCAAAAACTCAATTTCAGTGTACCTAGACCATCGTCTAGAGTAGACAACACGTTTTATTTACCAACACCACGAACAGATATCTTGAAATACTCACCGCTGCAAAACATGTGTGTCAATTGTAATTCTGCAAGTTGTCAGATTGATATTTTTGACTGTTCAATCTCTGCGATTAAGATGTATAAAAACCCTGGTGCTTGCACTTATACCTGTAGAAGTTTGGGATCGACTTGGCGACACTTGGCCTACTTGATAATAGAGATTAGTAGTGTTTCAGATGGCGCCAATTTCGTTTTAGTTTCAATTCAGTAACAGGGTATATTTATTTACTCAGATTCCTTTTTGAGGCGAACTGTGCGCGGGTTCTTATTCTAGCTTTGCTATTGGTTTAAAAGATACATCTGTCAAACTTCACCAATAGCAAAGCTAGAATTAGAAGCCCCCGAACATTGCACAAAGAAAGCACTGTCGTGTTGTTTTTCGTATTTTGTACGATTTGAATTTGAGGTTAACTGCATTTTGACACACGGAAAATTGGAAATGAAATTGTCATTAAATTGCAGAAAATATAAAATTCAATGCATACAATATAATGAACTATGGAAATATCATTATTATTCAATTCGTCAAGATTTGTACTTGCTTTTGGTACTAAATAGAGGCGAAAATTCGAATCTGCGGCTTTATACTGTCCACCCAAAATGCAAATGTGGTCCATTTTACAAAAAGTATCCTTACACACTACACTACTTGAAAATAAACAATTCCTCACGCACTAATGAACTGATGAACGAGTGGTTTTTTTAAAGAACAAACTCAGGAATAAGCTAAGCAAGATTTCATATCAAAGAGATGGAAAACGCATAGATACCGACGAAACACTGAAAATAATTTCATATAAGATGCTGCAGATGTCAGAAATTAAGTTCTGACATTAAGCGAGAATATAGACAAACATTTTTGGACGGCGCCATCTACCACAGAGAGAGAAGCTCTGTTGAAGTAACAGGTGGTGTCCCCTCAAAAATCTAAACAATATCGAATCAGTTCATTCACCAGGGTTTTTAGACATCTTATCTGCGATTAAATCCTATTACTTTAGTTAATCTCGATATGTATTATTACTTCGTTAATTTGTTATTTTGTATTGTACTGTATTTGTAACTTATATTCCTGTTCTGTAGTTGGGTGTAACCTGTAGAACAGTGTTTCAATTAATAAATAAAAAAATAAATAATAAGGTTTGATGTGTTGCATGAAAAAATTCACGCATGCACACCTAATGAAATTATCGACTGGAAATCGAAAGGTCCCAGGTTCGAATCCTGGCCAATCCATATTTTTATTTTTCAGTTCTAGTTTTCATTTTCTCGTCTGAATGCCACAAACTTTTTCTATTGATATTTAATTTCAGACGCTATCCACTCACTTACGAATAAATAATGTTTCGTCAAATTTTTTTTTTTTTACATCACATGTATTCAAAAATGACAGGTTACGTTTTCTATTTCTGGGTTGTGTAACTGAACCTAAGCCACCCTGACACTTGAATGTTAGTCATCAATCGACCAGCCTCTTTTGAATATTTTATTTCTATTTCATTGATCCATACCCAATTATTTCAACGATGCATTGTCACAATGCACATCAACAAGGACTAAGTACTATGTACCGTTAATTACGCCTGAGCTCTGATGAAGCAGGAAGTGAATCGCGAAACGTTAGCAAAGACGTAGAACAGCTGTTTTCCTATCCAATAATCAGCAATTTTTGCGAATAACCAAACTACCCTGGCCTCAACTGATTATTATGAATTCTGCTAGATTTTCATTCTCTCCTTTTTTTTGTTTTTTCCGTGTGGTGTGATCGCCTATTTATTATTTATTTTTCACTTGGCACACAGCCTCATATGAACCATCAAACTTCTTACGTTGTTTTATGTATTTTATTCTGATGGTTTTTCTCTCATACAAAGTTCTGTTCAGAGAAATTGTGTTTTATTTCTCTATGATGAAAATATAAAACATATATTGACTATTTGAATTACAATATCAAACTTGTTCCAATAACAAATTCACCTATCTGATATCAGAATTCTCAACATATTCAGGAACCATCCAATGTTAATTATGGTTAACGTCGGCTATTGCAAGATACATATATGTTTGACAATGTAAAGATTCTAATGATGTTACCAACTTTTGACAAAAGAAGTCGATCTCGGGAATATATCTGTATCGACAGACTCTGATGATCTCCAAAACGTATTGCTGGAACAATTCAGAAATTTGTCATCGCCAATTGAGAGGACGAATCTTCTAGTACACAACCACAACTAAGGGGCCGTCCATTCCACATGTCAAAGACAGAAAGGATACCCCTTTCAGCACGTTCTATTTCTATGAACATCTGCACATATAATTATCATGGGAAACAATCTGAAAAATCTATTTCTGCTATCCAGAAATGTAGACGACTTAGAATTCCAAAAAGGCAATTACGAACAAAGAAAACTCTACAGAAAATATTTTTTATGGGTGCTCTTGAAAACAAAAATTAACACGAGAATCTTATAAAAAATGGAGCATAGTTTAAAGCAAAACCGGAGGGGAATGGCAAAATATGAATCACGCAGCTATAGCTGCCTGCGTGACATCCGAGTCCAGGAATATAATTCGTGTATGTTTAGTTGCCTATATCGCAATGATGCATTAATAGGGAAATCGACCATCAATAGATTATTATTGGTCTATTTCGGTGTATGTTTGGATGCATATATCACAATCATGCATTAATTGCTAAATTGAACGTCAATAGGAGTTATTAGCGATAGATTTCGTGTGAATTGAACAGACTCGTTAATACGAGGTCGCCGGAAATAGTTATTTAATCACGTAGTGTATTAATGGGGGCGATTAATGATCGAGATATTTTAAGGTAATTGTCGTGAAATCCACTTCCAATCAGATTTCGTTTATATTCATACCACTTTTAGTTAACATTATAAACTGTATCATATTGAATTTTTGGAATCATTTACCACACCGAAAGCGAGATATAAGGCTTCAAAGTTGCAACGTTTAACACGTAATCCCTATAGTGAGCTACTGCGGACACCGCATTTCAAGGCATAACTAAAAACCCTCCATTCAGATCTTTTTGAAAAACTAGTATATTATTGAAAGGTAAGTAACAAATATTATAGGAAGAATTAAACACGCGTAGCCATACAGGGGTTTGAATGGAACTGTGTTTTGGAATGCACATATTCATGAATAATAATTGTGAATGATTGCGTTAATCTATACTGATGCATTTTAAACATATTACAATAGGAATAGATTTAAAATAAAATGTAGTTTAAGTGAGTAACGGCAAACAACAAGTGCATAAACTTTATTTTATTTATACATTTGTACAACACATGTACGTATAACAGAATTCGAAACTTTTCAAACATAAAAGGAAAAATTCAGATTTCCAAAAGGTTATTAAAATATAACGTATAAATCTACAAAAAATATAAACAACATTGAATGTAATATATATTTTTCTAACTGTTATATCAAATAATCACTTGTTTTCTATTCTATAATTTTTCAGTTAGGTAATTAATCACAGCTTCTTCTCCTTCATCGTGATACATTTGTTTCAGAAAATCGTATGTTATATTTTGTTGCGCAATTTTTTTCAATAATTCCCATGATATAACATTTTTCAAGGCACAAAATATTCTTTCGTTCTCAGGTCGCTCTGGAATACATTCTTTATATGATTTCATGTATGTTGATAATTCTGACTCTTTACCAATGAAGCGAACTAATTTATGCAAAATGTGTTCATCATACATCGCTTCGAGGAAATTATTGATGTTCGTTTGGTATTGAATCTTTGGCTAATTTTGATAGCTCGAACGTTCCTGTCCCATTTCAATCTGGGAACATTTTTTAAAGATAATGAAGCTATCCACAATTCCTGCTATTATTGTAAAATCTTCTATTAATTATTATTAATGATTGCTTTTAGTAATCTCATCGAATCACGCATTATGCACGAGTATATTTGGAGTTGTAGATAAATTTAAAAATTATTTAAATACTACCAAACAATCTACTAAATTAAGCGAATCGACTTGTACATCATTCAAATATAATTGACCAGAAATTGTAGTACATCCTGTAATTTTTCCATAGGATTGATGCTTCGTAGGGCTAACATATATATATATATATATATATATATATATATATAAAATTCTCTATTTTCATAATTGGCGGCGATTTGTAAAATGTCATCAGTCATGCACAATCCAGATGTTTTTAAATCAAAATGAAGTATGGAATAATTTATTGATATTGATTCGATGTTTTTTAATAAAGGTGATGGTGCTCTTAATTCTTTAATTCCAACGTTGGGTTGATATGTTACACCTTCTGGCTTTTCCTTCGATTTTATAAACATTTATAAACATTTCCCTTAGCTTCCCTTGACACTGCGACCAGCTGGGGTCTATTGTATCACTCTGTCGTCAGTGGTTCCTCATTCAAACAGGTTTGTGCCTTTAATTAGGTTTAGAAGCCTGTTGATAAGGTTCTTCGGATTCATGCCTGTTTCCGGGCTGATCTCTCCAAAGGTTCTGTGTCGCCTACTACTTAGGGCGTCACAGTCGAAGATAATGTGAGAGGCTGTTTCCTCCTCTTCATCACATAGCCTACACTCCACGGTTTCCCTGCGTACTCCCATGGTGTTTAGGTGTTTTCTTAGGCCGCAGTATCCAGTCAACAGACCTATTATTATACGAGCCTTCGTTCTGTTCAGGTTCAGAAGGTCAGCCGTCAGGGTCCGGTTTGGATGCCCTACCATGACTTTGCTGTGTATTTGCCCGACAGTTTGATCCCAATATTGTTGGTGTCTTCTTTTTTTCCACTCGTCGATCAGGGTCCTGCATCGGTTTTTGCTAATCCCATGTGCAGGTTCTGGCCCTGTGAATAGCGTTTCAGATGCTTGTCTAGCTAGCTGGTCCACTTTGACATTGCCTTCAATGCCTCTATGAACTGGCACCCACATCAAGTTGACCTTGTTGTGTTTTGCCAGCTCGATGAGGTTCTGGAGGCAGTCCCAGACCAGCTCGGACTTCATCTGTATAGAGTTGAGTGCTTTGATAGCACTTTGACACTCAGATAGAATGTAGATGTGTTTTTTCCTATAACCACTTTCTAGATTCTTCTGAATGCATACCATGATAGCATGTGTTTCAGCTTGGAATATCGTGGAGCATTTGCCAAGTGGTATTATGTAATCCCTTCTTGGCCTTACCCCATGTATTCCTGCTCCCGTTCCATCAACTGTCTTTGAACCGTCTGTATACCAGACTATGTCCGCAGTTGATTGTGATTCTATACTCGGGGCCCATCCAGATCCATCAATTCGTGTTTCGAATGGTTTTTCGAATGAATATAGGGGTTGCATGTAGTCTGAAATCATTTCGTGTTCTTCGATGTTGATTACATGAGTGATTCTGGTATGTCCAGTTGTTCGGATTCTCCAGTTTTTTGTTTGTTTCAGTCTGTATGCACTCATCCTGGCCTCTACAATGACATGTAAGTCAAGGGGTTGAGGTTTAGGATGATTTCCATTGCAGCTGTTGGAGTGCTATTCATTGCACCCGTGATACAGAGACAGGCAAGCCTCTGGATTTTCCCAAGGTTGGTTTTTGCCTGTCTTTGCTCTTGATGTTAGCAACAGCCTTCTTTTCTACTTATCAGAATCGTATCTATGAGCATATGTATGACTACGTTCCAAATTCAAATATTTTCTTATATTCAATAACGATACCTCGCCAATGTTTTTAGAGCAAACTGCACTGTATCTTGAACAACTGAATGCGAGCGATCGTTGAATTGCGACGTTGCCAACAGTCCAGTCATGGCTTATTTGCTGTGTCACGCATGCTAGTTAGTTGCGTTTCTGAGTGTACAGTTCCCTTAAAAAAGATCCCACCAATTCAGCGTTTGAACATGTATCGCGTCGCGCTACAATCGAGCCTTA
Organism: Gonioctena quinquepunctata; assembly: GCA_018342105.1. Lineage (NCBI taxonomy): Eukaryota > Metazoa > Arthropoda > Insecta > Coleoptera > Chrysomelidae > Gonioctena > Gonioctena quinquepunctata. The sequence goes on along the minus strand of JAFIRS010000374.1, from coordinate 356,835 downwards.
TTTTTGACACGACAATTACCTTAACGCGAGAGCGAAGCGAGCGCGTTAATGTTCGAGATCATTAATCGCCATTTTAATATACGAGTTGATTGAAAGAAAATCCGTCGACCTCGTTTCTGGGGTCAACGTGAAATTTTCGATATCCATTTTCTTCAACTAGGAGGAACCTTACAATATTTGGATTTTAAAATACATAAATTTGACAGCGCAAAGGTGATATGTTTTGGAATTTGAATAATATTCGAATTCGTGTATGTTTAGTTGCCTATACCACAATTATACATTAATGGAGGAATCGACTATTTATAGGATATAAATGGACGATTTCGGTGTATGTTTGGTTGCATATATCACAATCATATATTAAAAGAGGAATATGAGGTTGATAGGGGTTATTAACGATCAACTTTGTTTTTTTAACGTCTATTACAAATTCACTCACCCGTTTAGGGACGGAATTTCAAAAATACTGGAACACATTTCTTTATTTATAAAAAAGACCTCAAATACCAATTTTCATGACCCAAAACTAACAGAACCCTCACACAAACTTTCACCCTCCTAGGGGCTGCATTTATTAAAACACTGAAACATGCATTTTTTATCCCTTAAAAATACTTCTAATACCAATTTTGATGACCCTATCTTGAAAACTAACGAAACCCCCATATAAACTATCACCCCCCTTTTCTCCCCTTTAGGGGTTGAATTTCTAAAAACACTGAAACATATTTCTTTATTTTAAAAAGACTTCAAATACGAATTTATATGACCCCAACTTGTAAATTAACGGAATTCCTATACAAACTTCCAATCCTAATGTAACTCCCATTTAACCCCTTCATGGGTTGAATTTCCAAAACCGGAAACGTATTTTTATTTGTAACATTGACCCCCAAATACCAGTTCGTATGTTCCTATCTTTAAACTAACTATACAGACTTTCAATCCTCATTTTACCGCTTTAGGGTTGAATTTTCAAAGACCCTGAAACACATTCATCTTTATTTGTGAAGAAGAACCCAAATACTAATTTCCATGACTCTTATTTCGAAACCAACTGTACTTTCACCCCCCTTCTCACCCACCTTCTCACCCCTTAAGGGATGGAATATCCACAAAATATGCTGTTAAAATGTTTGTTCTTAGGTCCAACGGTTTGCTCTGGGCGTTGTTCGTATATCAGTTAATCAATGAGTCAGTTAGTCAGGGCATGTAATTGTATGTGTACAAATCCCAAATACGAGGTAGCTGCTGTGAACCGTAGAGGAGATCCTTCGACTGTCTTCCGTCTCCATTATCTGATCAACTCTGGGCCTCCATCATGTTGTTGTGTCATCAGAACTACATATGTGTACCAAGTTTCAACAGAATAGGTTCATAGGAGTAAAATCAATAAATCATCCCCTATTTTCTTATCCTTAGGAGTGTTTTTTTTCTTAATTCAAATGGGACCAACTTCGAAGCATACACTATACAATAAAAAAAATCATCTGAATTGGATAACCCAGTACAAAGTTATGCGTGGTAGATTTGGTTAAGAAGTAAAAATTCTGTGGATGAACCAACAATCATCCCCCATTTTCCTACCCTTAGAAGTGTTTTTTTCCAAATCCAAATGACTAATTTCGAGGTATACCATTTGAAAAGATTCATCAAAATCTGACTACTCTGTAAAAAGTTATGCGTGGTCATACTTAAAAAAGTATACGGGTCGACCAGAGAGCCTCTTTTTTTTTCGTCGGTTATAAAAACATCCGACTTATATAAAATAATTAAAGCTTGTCGAAATCATTATCAAACTTATTCACGCCCAGATTACTCTGTTTCACTATGACACATGAACATTATTCAAAGATGACTATTACACGTTCTGAAAGGATATAATCGTCAAGAGATACCATGAAAGAGGAAAACGAACACACGAAAGCTAATAGCACGTCCCAAGACTCAATGCTGTTATCCATTCTCCTCACCAATTCATTCCTGAAATTATATAACTGCCAATTTATGTTGACGAGGGTTGCGAGATATTTCGACAGCTTCAAAACAAGGTACAGAAAAGATATTCCACATTCGTCGTCTTCCCAACGAAAAACTTTCTGAAAAGGTTCACAGTGTTGGTGAAAAAAACGGTTAGTATCGATTGAGGCTCCCATAAAAATATTAGATCAGAACTCTTGTACGAAAAAATGGTGAACAATGAAAAAGAAATAATTATAATTACCAGCATAGAGATCATTTCGACGGTGTCGACAACGACATTATGGCGAAAATTTTATACCAGTCATTTTCAACCAATCAATGCTTATTTCGACATGGTAACCAGCAAATTTTCTGAAAATGTTTCATCCACATTGATGTAACGTAAATTAAAATAAAATTCCCGGCACAGACACTATCATATAATTAGACAATAATATTGAAATAACATCCGCTTTCATTTTTAGTCAATATTGACATTTCCCTGAAACCCAGCAGAAACATTGTATTAAAACAATTTTTTTACTAGGACACGGGGAAAACCAAAAAAATATAAAACGAAATCCACTTTAATTTTTAGTCAATATTGACATTTTTCTGAAACCTAGTGAGAAAATTGTATGAAATCAATTAATTTTATATAATAATTTATCTAATAACATATATTTTATTTTACTAGGGCACGACGGAGAAAATCAGAAAAAAAGTCTTCCACAATACGAACGTATTAATTTTCATTTTTTAGTCAATATTGACAATTCCCTGAAAGCTATTGAAAAAATTGTATGAAATCAATTAATTTTATATAATAATTTATCTGATATATTTTTTTAATTTCACAAGAGGACGGGGAGAGTAAAAAAAATCCCCTATACGATACGATGTGCCCCCCCATGAATACTAAAAATAAATATTGCATGAAAAAATAATGCATACAAAAGTATAATCAAATGCCTTTTACACGGGTTTATTGAATTAAGAGACAGTTAATATATATTTGAAAAAAGACCACAACTAATTATAAGAACCAGAAATATTATTTTGATGAATACCTACGTAATTTCTAAGACACTATACCTACAAAAGAAGCATATTTCATTATTTTTTCAACAAGTAGTATTATTTTGACTCTTATAATTATTACTAATGTTAAAAACACAATTATTAAAAATAATATTATTTGCATCTGTTGTTGATTCTTGCCGTGGTTCAATTTTATCAGTCATTGTATTCGAATTCAAACTGTTTCTCAGAGAATGCTCTCCCCTCATGGCACCAATTATATTTTCATAATGACCCACATCCATCTGAAGATACGATTTGATAGAATGAGCGTTACTGTGACCTGTAATCTTTATAAGTTGTTGCTCTTGCACGCCATTTTTCACCAAGTTTGATATCGCTATTCTCTCGCAGAGTGATTTGTGATTTTTACCTTCTTCACATCAACTCCTATTTCACAAGCAGATTCTTTAAACCATGATGTAATTTTTATACCATTTCTTCGAATAGTTTGCATTCCAATTTAAGGTAGGGGTCACAAACAATCTATCTACTTCTAGATTTCCACGTTTTTTCCATAAATTTTTCAAAGAGTCGTATGGAACATTCATCAAGATTTTTGCTATTTCTTACTAAATATTTACTGTCTGCAAGTCTTTTTGACCCACCTTGGGTTGTTTCCGTAATTACTGGATTATATTCAAAGCGACCTGTAAAATCTCCCTTATGATTGATCAATTTCCTTATGGAAGTGCTCAACTTTAGCCATTGTTCCTCCACCACCTATCCAAGCTAGTTCATGCGATATCACATGAAAAAGTTTTCTCTGTAACCCCGAAGGTGTATTTTCATCGCAAATTGTTAAGATTTTCTTATACTCTTCACTAGTGAGAGCAGCAGTATTTGTTTTTCTTTTTGAAGGATTTTTATTTAACTGTCGCCGTTTTGCATCACAAGCAGCATTTGCAGATGCAAATTCAATATCTGCAAAGGGATCAAATTTCACATGGAATTCACAAAAGTACATTTCTTGCAGTTGCTTTGCAGTTGAATTCCACATAACCTAAAAATAATTAGTTTGTGAGTCTAAAGATGTCCCCATATAGATAACAAAAGGGTTCTTACCTTTACTACAGATTCTTTATAATCTTCCAAGTTTCTCCTTTTCATATTAAACCCCCACTCCTCTAAAATTGCAGCTAATTCTGCAAAAGATTTTTCTTCTTCAATCCGATATAATTTTTCTTTGCAAAACTCCAAAAACTGAGTCCACACTGTTGCCTTAGACTTTTTGGTATTCGATGGAGTTGAATTTTCCACCTCTTTTCTAATTAACTCTGTAGTTTCCTTTCCAAATCGCAACATTTCTTTTCAAAGTAAAAAGCCCACACCGTGTTAATGACAATTCAAATAACGAAAAACGTCAAAACTCGCATTACACACAGTCATCTATTTATTTGTGAATAACGTCAAAATAAATATTTACTTAATGTTTTCTATTTAAATATAATTCCGGTATAAAATTTTCTTACCGAATCCCCCACGTGCTTGAATTAATCGCGGGAAATTTGTCTCGTACATGAATTTTCAAAGAAAATTCATATACTCAAAAAATTTCCGGCAATAATTCATGCTCTAGGGAGATTATAAGTGATCATTTTCAAAGAAAGGACCGTTAAAACGATCATCATAGTAGGTTTATGAAATATGCAAAAATTCTCCAGCAGGTGTTTGTTTTCACAATATTCAACCAGACCTCATATTATGACTATAATTACATAATAACCCCCCTAATTGTTATGCGAATTTTTAATTTCTACCCATGTGAATCCAATCGATACGACGATTTCGAATACTCCCCTATATAAATGAACCCAAGGGAAATATTCGATTCATTTTGATGTATCACAATGTTGTTGAAACAAGAAGAACATTTTTTCTACACAGCGGAAGCGTTCACTGTAATATTTGGAGTATGGACCCCTGATAAACTCTCCAATAAATACAAAAAATGGGCTCTTTTTACATGGGATCTAGTACTTCTTTCAATTGCTGTACTTTACTATATTTGTACGGTGATGATGGTAAAACAAGCATTGAAGGAGACTAAGGAGTTTTTCAGGTATAAACTTCTCTCATTATCATTATCATCAAAGAATGTCGCAGTTGAATTAATAACAGAACAGTGTTGCTATCCATGTTTTTCCAACGTCGATAGAATAGAAACGTCGATAGAATAGAAATATACAGGGTGTGACATAAGTACGTTGAAATATTCAAGTGTCGTATTCCTGAGACAATTTTAAGAAAAAAAGTCTATATAAACTTGTGTCCGGAAATGTTTCGTTTCGGAGATACAAGGTGTTGAAATTGAATTTTTTTGTTCGCCTTTTAAAAATAACTTTTGCAAAAAATAAGTTATTTGCACGAAATTTGGTAACGAAATTTTTTTGACGTGATAAATCATAATTTCGTATTGATTTTCATGTTACATCCAGAGGGCGCTGCGTACGCTGTCATTATTTATTTCAAATTGCCCTAACATTTTTGACAGTAAACTTTTGGTACTTTTCATGAAAAACCCTTATTCCCACACCTTCTCCAAGTAAAAAAGGAACACTTCCTCAACAACGCTGGAGGTGATCGTTTTCGAGATATTTACAATTTTCTATATCGATGCATATTACTTAGCTCCTAGGGCGCTAAGTGAAGTTGCTGAGAACATTACAAAAACTAAGTATGTGGTAGGTCTCGTCGAAATGAACTACTTTTTTCTATGAAATGTTTATCGAAAAATGATTTGTTTTCAAGATACAGATTGTTAAAAATTTTCAAAACATGGTTGGTTTTGCAGTTTTTGCAATTTTAGTTATTTTCATCAAACTTTATACGCAGTATACCTGGACAGACTTCTTCTAAACTGAGCATTATCAAACTGTTTAATCAGTATAGCCCAAATTTGATTTCAATAATTTTTGTCACTCTCCGCTTGCAAATTAAGTTAATTATCTCAAGTAGGTTATAAAAAATTCGCTGTCACATTTTCAACTATTCATTGACAAATTCACAGTTCGGAGTTTATAAAGTGATTTTTTGGTACCATGCCCGACTTTACGAATGCTGAAATGGCTGACATGGTTTTTGCATACGGCTTGGCTGACGGAAATTCAACCGAGGCCAGACGCATCTATCAGAAAAGGTGTCTCCAACGCGTCACTGCTTGTGCAGCGACATTTGCGAATCTTTTCTGGCGACTTTCCGAATCTGGAACCTTTTAAATAAATTCTGTAGTAGGACGGCCACGGACTACAAGAACTGTGGAATTAGAGGAGGCGGTCCTTGAAGAAATTAGTGAACATCCAGAGACAAGTACAAGAAATATTAGTCAAACTTTAAATGTGAGTCACATTACCGTTTACAGAATTTTAAAGGGACAGCAATTATATCCTTATCATATTCAGAGTGTTCAGGCACTTACGCTACGTGATTATCAACCACGTATCAAATTTGCTCAATGGCTTCAAAGAAAAGTCGAACAACATCCCCAAATTTTATCGAAAATCCTCTTCACAGATGAGGATAATTTTTCAAGAAATGGTATTATGAACTTCCATAACAACCACATCTGGGCGGAAGATAACCCTCATGCGATGACGCGAATTCATTTCCACGACAGATTCTCTTTTAATGTATGGGTAGGCATAATTGCGGGTTATTTAATTGGGCCATATTTTCTCCCCTTACGTTTGAATGGAGATGCTTGCCAAAATTGTTTGGAACACGAGCTTCCCCAGCTCATGGAAGATGTTCCCATTGGTCTCCGAAGTCACACTTGGTTTATGCACGATGAGCAGGGGCTCGCTCATTTTAGTCTGATAGCAAGGAATTTCTTAGACGTAGTATATCCCCCGAGGTCACCGGACCTCAATCCCGTACATTTTTCCTTTTGGGGACACCTAAAATCACTAGTTTATGCTAGCCCCATTGAAAACGAGGAAATGTTAAGGGATCGCATCATAGCTTGCTGCGAAACGATAAAACACTCCGGCATTTTGAACGGGAGCGGAATTCTATGATGAGGAGAGCAGAAGCTTGTATTACTGTTGGGGGTCGTCACTTTGAACAGTTGTTGTAATAGTTGTTTCGTTCAATTTTTATATGTTTAATTGACTAATCAATAATATAGTACTTCTCCGAATTGTTTTTTTTATTAACTCCGAAACGTAGCACTTCCTAATTGAATAATTTGACCTGACAATTCCTTTTATTTGGATTAATCAAGCAGTCTGATAATGATCAGTTTGAGAGAAGTCTGTGTTTAAAGTTTGATCAAAATAACTGCAGTTGCAAATAACTTATGACAAAAACCAATCATGTTTTGAAAAATTTCAACAATCTGTATCTCGAAAACAAATCATTTTTCGATAACTATTTCATAGGAAAAAAGTAGGGTTTTTTTTGACGAGACCACCACCTACTTAGTTTTGTAATGTTCTCTGAACTTCCACTTAGCGCCCTGGGAGCAAGAACATGCACGATATAGAAAATTGTAAATATCTCGAAAAACGATCACCTCCAGCGTTGTTGAGGAAGTGTACCTTTTTTACTTGGAGAAGGTGTGGAATGAGGTTTTCCATGAAAAGTACCAAAAGCTTACTGTCAAAAAAAGTTAGGGCAATTTGAAATAAATAATGACAGCGTACGCGCCCCAAAATTTACATTAACATTATTACGAAATTATGATTTCCCACTTCAATAAAGTACTGTAGGTCAACATACAGTGTTTTACATGTCCCTGAGAGAACTGGCAAATTCTTCCACCGAGTAAAAACCGAGATATGCCGTCCTTCGGAGGGGACGTTAAGATGGCGGTCCCGAGTTCATGGATGTTGAGCCCGTTACAGAACCCTACCTCTGAAATAACAGAGGATTCGGCAGAATTTCCGTTTGGGGGGAGTGTGCTCACCGGCGTCGGTGTTTATCCTTGGTAGTAGAAATAGGCCGACGTTAAATAAAGCAGGAAAAAAAAGAACATAGTATTATTTTTTTTTTAATTATTGATTTGAAGCTGGCGTATTATCTCCGTTATTTTGTTATAGAGTCCTATAGGAGGGAAGTTGTTTCTTGATTTTGTAAGTCGGAAAAACTGTGTTTTGAGGAGTATTTCTCAAAATAGTTTTTGTTTCAAGATTATCTCGAAAATTTCACTTACGTGTTGAATTGTCCATAAGAGGTGTGGAATTATCGCTGAATTACAGCGGTGATCCACCCACTATGTGGATTATCGCTGTAATTCAGCGCGCTAGGTGACAATTCAATTGCAGTGACGCGATTCAAAAATCGGGAGTGTATGTTTCGCGATTGCCATGGAAGTGAAAGAGAGGCTTATGACCATAGCAACGCGTACCTGAAGTAAACAGATACTATAATTTAGTCAGTGTTCCATATTTAACGTCTAAGATGAACCGTTTCGGGCCTTTCAAAGAAGCTGAAATGGACACGAAAATCGAAAAAACGACTCCAGCGAATAAGAATGAAAACAAGAAGTTTGTCTGGAATCAGTTCATGGATTTTGGTGCAACGAGAGTGTTTAAATTGGAACGAGAAACGCAAGTATCCGAAATTGCGAAAATCTTGAAGGACTGGGCTCATAACATGAAGAAAAGGAACGGTGAGGAGTTCAAAGAAAGCACTGTGGAAACTATTTGGAATGTCACCGCCAAAATGATTATGGATGAATACTTCCAGAAATATGGTATAAAAATGACCTATTCCAAGATGTCGTGTTTAAATCTGCACGGGACGCAAAAAATGCAAAGAGAAGAGACCTACAGGCTCAAGATAGTAGAAAATTGAGCTCAACTGCTCTGAAATTCGAAGAACTGAAAATACTAGTGAATAGTTGTGACGAAGGAACCCCAGAGGGGCTACAAAAAGAGATGTTCTTTGTTTTGTCGTATGAATTGGCGTGGAGAGGAGGCTAAGGATGCAGAGCAAAGCTACAGTTTTTCAAGGAAGAACTCGATAACTCAGGCCAAAAAACAAACAGAATTGAATATAATCCGATTTTCGGAAAAACTACCCAAAGCGGATCCAAGCCATGGGCCTCATCTAAGTGGTTAGTAATGAATAGAAATAACTATAATTTTTGTCCAGTTCGATTATTTTACGCATTAAAATCGAAAAGAGAACACATTTTAACTGTCAATCCATTTTGGAAAGTAAGAAATCAATGGTTCAAAAACATACCTGTGGGGCAAAACGAGATAGCAAAGTGGACTAAGAAACAAGCAAACCAGGTGGGACTAGATGTGGAAAGGAAAAAAATTACCAATCACTCATTGAGGGCAACAGCGGTGTCAGATTAGGCAAAGAGCGGAGTTGCTGAGCAAGAACTTATCAAAATAACAGGACATGCCAACTCCAAATCTATTGGGAGCTATCTACAGCTAGATGAAGAACACCATCAGGCTATCGTTGAAAAAATGCGTGGCAATGAAAATCTACATCCATGCGCGCCACGAGGAGGTTCAAGTTCAACTTCAGTTACGGACAAGACAAATACAAATGTTCACAATATTACTTACAATAATTGTAGTATCAACTATAACAATAAGTAAGATGAATCTTTCTGTATTCCTGAAATTCTCTACCGAATACCATTCGTGCTTCAAAAATCAACCAAATAACGAAACGAAAAGAATAAAACAGTGCAGTTTTTGAAAAACACGTTTTTTTCAGAATCATCGGTAATTTTTATGGTATTATCCCCGATAATTTTGGAGAACACCGGAACTAAGAAAATAGGACGGTAGTTATCAGGTAGTTTATCATCGCCTTTTTTCAGTATGGAAATAATTTTTTAGATTTTCAGTGCACCGGGAAACAAGCCATTACTGAATCAAAAATTCCATGGTCTCTTCAATTAACAAGCCGTTTAGGTCATAAATATCGAAACCTTTAGTATGTTTCAGCAAACTGATTGCATTTCTAACTTCAAAACAGTTCAAGAAAAAAGCTTGCATTGCCGTGTGGTACATATATAAGGAAATCAGTAGCTTCCATATTCGTAGGCGGAAGAGTATTGATCAAATTGTCAGCCACAGTAGCAAATGAAATCTAAGAATATGTCAGGTTTCACCAAAGTGATCTTAAGTTATTTTTACCTGTATTCTTTTCATAATTTATGAGTTTTCAGCTGTCTCTAGAAAATACAAACTCTTCTTGTTGAAAAAAGTTTTTACAACCTGAATGAATTTTTCGAAAAATAACGATATCACTAAGAATATTAAAGAAAGTTTTATAATAAAGATATTGTGTTTTCACTTTATACTGTCTGTCTGCATGTCTGTTGGTCATGAAAAATGTGTGATATCACTGATAAATTGATATTATAAGTACATATATATATATATATATATATATATATAATATCTATTGTTATGTTAAGCAATGTTGTAAAATAATTAAACTTAGAATTATCATTATTATCATTAGGTATTTTAGTTATCGTAGATAAAGCTATGTTATTTTTCAATTTTCTTCACCTTTTTACTATAATACTATTCTCTAGTTGGTGCATATGTATCAAGAGGGCAGTCCTGAAGTAGTTCTGGTATCAAAAATATATATCCAACGATATATCTAACAAAAATCCACGATTGAACCATATCAAAATTGAAATTTATAGCAAATATTGAATTAAAGTAAGATCAACATATAGATAAGTTTTGAACTTCCTGTATGACAATTCACATCAACAGAAAACCCACCAATGGGATTCGAGAGAGTTTGTGTGGGAAAAGTGATGCAGATGGCAGAAATTGAAAAAAATAAATTTGATATGAATTTGTGAATAGTATGTAAGAGTTAGAATTAGATGTCATTCTTAAAACCATTAATATTTATTAGAAAAGCAAATAATTAGGTAGGAAGTAATACAAATTCGGAAATCTGTGAAAAAATAAAAATTTGTAAGTGTAACAATGGGATGAGATAACAAGTTTGGGAAGAGATTGGAAAAAAGTTGAAAAGGTGAAGCCACGTACAAAATTTCAAAAGAAACTTTCATAGATAATATAAGAAAACCTGCTATAAAATTCCCGAACGAGGAAAAATTCTTGAAAGGCTGAACAGAAGAAGTACATAGTAAATAAAAATTCCACCTACCTGGTCTAGAGGATAAATCATGGAAGGAGAGCAAGTAAGCTGTCATTGAGATCCCAGAAATACGTCCACCAGACTGGAAATTTCAATAGAAAGGTAGCAACAAGGTATACTAATATCCGAACTCATCGAAGTGCAACTTTTCACAGTAAACCAATAAATTTGCGTGTCTAAATCACTGGTTACTTTGTTTTGGGTCGAACTTTCATATAAAATACCATGTCAAAGGACTGATAATAAGTTCAAACTTTTTTCTTCAATACTTTCATTGTCACAAACATCCATATTGCACCATTTTATGTCATTGTTTGCTAGTAAAAGGTAGCTATCGCGGAGTAGGGTATTTATAAGTTTTGATTTGAATAAAAAACCAATCAATTTGATTATTCTCTGAAACTGGTGTTTATTTTTCAATTTCTAACCTCACTTTTCTCCACTGAAATGCTTTTCTTATCGAATCGTTTAGTGCCAGGTCGGCAATACAGATTGCAGGAATCGACTGCTGAGAAGGAGTGACTCATGTTCATAGGCGTACCTGACTGAGCTGGGATAAGGTAAAAGAGGTTGAAAACGAGAAAGATAACATAACATAGCCGGAGTTTGTTATGTTTGTTATGATAGGGATTCAGAAATTATAATCTGTGAAATAAATTCATCAAAAATATATACAAATTTCAAATCATATAATCAACCAATCATAACAATATATATATATATATATATATATATATATATATATATATATATACAATGTGAAAGTGGGAAATTATTGTCCGTGAGAAATTATGAAAAATTAATTTGTGGCATAATGGACAGATTATCTGTCCATTATGCCACAAATTCATTTTTCATTATATATACAATGTTTTGTTCTTGTTCTGTGATTTCTGTTTATATTTTTAAATGTTTAGTGTTAGTGACATTTTAATGGAAAATAAATATCTATCTATCTATTCCAACCGTAACTCTATCATCTGTAAATATGTACATACTTTTCTTGCGTTAGGTTGAGTAAGGGACTCGGAACATATCATAGCCGCAGAACAGAAACTAAAAATGCGATTCAAAATCATTTCTCAGATATGTACAGTTCTACTGTCAATTCTCATTCATTTAAAAAATTCTGTTGTGTTTTGGATCAGTGATTGTAGTGTCTAATGTAATAGTCGAGAAATGAACACAAAATAAATTTTTTTTATTATTATATAAGTGAATGAAAAACGAACTGAAATATTCCTATTAGTTGGAATTGAGAGCATTGAGGGTGAAACTATCCTTTCACGCCCTAACTTCTCATAGTGTTTCTGTTTGAAGGTATATTGGGATGCTCTTGACACTAACGGAGGCTTTGGTAAAGTACTCAGTACTGAGGATGAATCAACAGAAAATTCATCACGTGAGGAGAGAAATATTGAACAAAAAGTTTATCTACGAATCATGTGGAGATTTTCAACCTGGAAAAATGTTCAAGAGCTCCAGAGCCTTCTGCAGGAATATTGTCTATATTACATACAGCGTTTATCTTGTAGTTGTGATTACAGCTAGCACTTCGGTATTCCTCAAATTGAACAAAGAAAGTGAAGGAAAATATTACGCACATAATAAAACCTGCTATGATTACCTACCATATTCTTTTGTGATTCCGTTCCCAACACCTACAACTACCAGTTGCAGATTAGCAAACATTTACATGGATTTGAGCTCTTGTGTCGCAGGCATTTACCTTGCTGGTAGGTGATATGAATAGTATTGTTTTTTTTAATATCCTGATACTGATACACCAGCATTGGAAGTTAAATACTATAAACTATAACGAACCAAAAATCAGTTGAGATCTTCTCCAAAATTATGAGTATTCCAGTATTTGTGTACTCCACCAAAGTATCAAGATGAACTATATTTATTATTATTTCCCGTAAAAGATATAACTTGAGAACTAAATTGAGCGGCTGAGTTGGCTTTCCGCCCTGTATTTGGTTGTTCATGGTGTACTAAACTAATCTATCAAGTAATTCTGAGGGAATATACGTATATAAAAACATGAATCAGTCATTAAAACGCATTGATAAGTCTCAATTAAAGTATATTGCATAGTCAAGTTGAAAACGCACCATAACGTTCGTCTCATGAAATGAGGAATTCATTGTCATGCATGCAAATTGGCGCTTGGTACAAAATAACTAGAAACAATTGCCAGATAGAGGTCAATATAACTTTACTTGTTGATTTTGTTGATACCCTGCTGAGAACTGTCTGTCTGTAGCTTGGCACTATTAGTTTATTTTTATTTTATTTATTAATTGCACTGAAGTTGATGGTCTGATTTTGATTGAGGCTTAAATATCGTGAGAAAGTTACTTTAGCCTTACCATATTGGTATTTCTTCCAATCTACAGTACTTTTATCTCATGAGATTTGTTCCGATTCATTTTCTATCTTTTTAATTTATAGCGATCTACCGTCGATATATGATGAGCTGATCATTATGATGCTGATTACTGACTATTGTGAACTGAATTCACTCAATTGAACTCTGAATAAGATGAATTAATAACGCATTGATTTGTTGCATTTCTAACTGTATATAATCGTGCACGAAAGTTGTTATTATGAATGGCTACTGAGGCTTAACGAGTTCGGCTCGAATTCTGGTACAGACCTGTCTTCGTTTCGTTTTTTTCCTTATATAGGAATTATTTTCTTCAATGCATCGTGGCAGATCGGAAGTTCTCAGCATAATTGATTTCACGGCATGTTTTTATCCTTATTTTACGTGCGTATTAATCTCAATAATCGTCTGTACAAGATAAGTATTCATTGCAGACGGTTGAAATGGTCAACACATGTTGAGTGTTTTTAATAAACAAGGTGAAATTTTCGTTTTTATGGGGTTTTCTTCCGCGAAGATTCCATTAGTTTTGACGCTTCTGATGAGATTTTATTCTGTTATTTATCATATATAGTATGGCTTTTATCTTCACAATAAGTTATCATTTTATAGACAGTGTCAATTCCTTATCGAGTTTATGATTCTTCTCGCGATGAATTTTCCTAATGATTACCAATTGTGAAGTCACAGAAGCTATGATCATATTTTGCTTCATAGACAGAGACACTCCAGTTACAATTTGGTTTTATATATCAAAATGAGTTTGTCCCTATCTATTTTTGATTTTTTCTATTAATCACTACAATACAGGGCAGGCTTCCAAAACTTCCTTGAAACATTCACTCATAAAAATTTAATTTGATAATCAATTCTCGCACAATGCACTTTTTTCCTACATTCATAACAACTGTTCTGATACTAAAAAGTTTGTATTTCGATTGAAAGCAAAAAATTCCGAACCGAAAAATGCTTTGCGGTCACATGCAGTCATCATTCAAGATTTCCAAATCAACATATTGAATTTGTAGGGTTGATTATCAATAGACGTTTAACATTTTCAGCATACGACACCACATTTTCATCGTTTTTGATCTGCCTCAAAACCAAGATCCAAATTCTAAGCGGAGTACTCGAGACTATAAGAGAGAGAGCTTTAGATAAAATGAATATGCCTGTCGACTCTGGCCTAGATTCTAATGATCCAGAACTGGAACCGATACTTTATGACGAGATCATAACTTGTGCAGAGCATCTGGATTCATTGTTAAGGTAAAAACAAACCAAGGTAAACATGAGAAGGGTATGCAGTATTCCTCCAGAACTGAGAACAAAAATGCCAACAGGAAGCCATAGATTAATTGATCGATCAAACGAACTTACCCAAGTGAAATTTGATCCTAATTCTAGGAGGCAAAAAGTCCGAAGATATATCGTTGATAAACAGATGATCCTGCGCGGCTTGTTAGAATAGAATAGAAATGTATTTGTATTATTTTATATCAATGAATACATGTATAGCAGGTCACTTCTGGGAGCCATAAGTAAAATAAAATGAAATAAAACATATCAAAATCACGTAACAAAAGGCTATAAAACAAATACACAATTCACTTGAAAGCCAGATCTCAATTGAAGAAGGTTGAAAATGCCCCAGAAACTCCAGGACTGAGTAGAAGCAATGCTGTGAAAGGAATTATTCGAGTTCTTTCTAGAATAAAGTATTCTAACGAGTTCCTCTGGGATACTGATAACCTGAACCTAGGGGTCCTTATTAAATCTGCATTTCTCGTTCTATAAGTTGTGAATTTGAGACAAAATCTTTGTTTGTTCGTATATTTTGATCAGATTCTGAAGAATATATATAGATGGCAGATGGAGTATCTTGAGGTGAACAAATTAAGGCTGACAGTGATCTCCAAATCCACAGTTTGCCATAATTCGTAATTCTTTTTTTGTAGGCCAAACATGTATAAGGATTTTGAGGAGTTGTCCCATAAAATAGTTTCATAAGTTAAATATGAATGGAACAGTGCAAAATAAATGTATATGAGTGTATCTAAATTGATATGATGTTTCAGCTGACGTAATAGGAATAGCGAGCTCGAGAGTTTGTACTTCAGTAAGTCAATATGACAATTCCAGCTGAGTTTGTCGTCAATTATTAGTCCCGATAGCTTGACTCTTTTGTTTTCAAGTACAGAAGAGTTTGTTGGAAAGATAATGTTCTGAATTTTACCATCATTTAATTGTAATTTATTTGTTTGAAGTTCTGCTTTATTTCGAATGTTTTGTGACATTATTCTCAATTGTTCCGTATACTTGTGCGAGCATAACATCGTGTATCGTCAACGAATAAAGCTAAAAATTGTGATTGGACATTAATATTAATAATAAAAAGTCACGGCCCAACGACCGATCCTTGCGGCACTCCTTGCATATTCCTTTTTATTTCTGATCTGCAGTTTTCCACTTCTACAGCCTGGAATCTGTCAGTGAGATATGATCTTATGAGAGTTAGTGCAACTTCTCTCACTCCATAGCAACTTAGCTTCTCAAGAAGAATTGTCCATTGTCATTCATTTATTTATTATACGCGCCCTTTTGAGACTGGGCTTTTCTCTGAAACGAAGCTTTTACCTGCCGAATCACAACACAAATACCATTATGACGTTGGCGACCGACAAATTCATACTACCACACTTTGTAGACACCCTTTTTATCACAGAGGTAAAAGGAGATAAGATATACCGACCAAACCAGTTTGTCCGATTCCGCCACTGTGGCGCTGCACATTGAACTCCTCTTGAACTCCACCCCCATGCTCCAAGTCCATATTAAAATTAAAACACATAATAGCTTTTTTTAGGACAAGTGAGTAAAGCGTGGCATTTACTCACGAACCTGGCGAGTGATTAAATGCGCTTTACTCACGTGTTTTAACTCTGTTTTTTTTTTTCATTTTTGCAGAAAGTGAAAGAAATCATTTTGTAATTTTTGCATAAATAACTATTGTGTCATTAACTCCTCGAAACAAAATTGCAACCAGCCTACTAAGAATAAAAATCTGCGCTACCGTTGTTTGGGTTGCATTTAATTTGGAAACTGGCCTACTCGATACGAATAATCGACACCGTTGCTTTGCTATGAGCAATGTGTATGATGGTTGTTTATTGGTAACCTAGGTAACACTTTTAATCACTTGTGAAAACAAGATTTTTAATCACTAGTGATTGAAAGTACAACTTCTCTCACTAATTGAGTTGAGATATGTCACATTTTAGTCACGAAACTGGAAAAAAAATATTTTTCTCATTCTACTTCTTTTCTGAAACATCTACTAATTATAAAAAATTATCAAAACCTGAAAGCAACATAATAATTGTATATGGAAATGTTCCTCAGTAAGTTTGTCATATCCATGTGTATTTCAATCTATGATAAATATAATAATAAAAAATTGGTTCAAAAAAATTACAATAACTTGCATTTTCAGAATTTAACAAATATCGTTTTCCTCAACCGAAAAATGACACACCGCTATTCGTCATGGAAATGAGATGCCTAATGCTCAAACGATATTTTTATTCATGGCGCATAGCCTATAAATTGTTTCGAATTATTGAAAAAATATACGCCGATAAAAAAAATCTAACTTGTCCGCCTCTTATGTTTAAAAAATGTTATGAATCTGTAATTTACAGCTAATTATCATTTCAAGCACAAAAAATCATCAAATTTCTATTACTGGTTTGGAAAATATAAGTAATAGAAATAATCCTCAAGTTATCCGCGCTGCCCGGTATGAATGCAATGCCTATCGAAAACAAAAATGCCTATCGAAAAGTAAAAACAGTTTTGGCGACGATACAATCTTCCCATACTGAATTTACACCCATACGGGTTTTATCCGTGAATGGAACACGATCACTTATTCTGGTTCCATGAACTCCTCGCAGTTCGTTTGTTGTTTGAATTGCAGTTCAACGCCTATTTTGAAGTGTTTGCTATGCTATAAATTGATCATCTCTGGTTGAGCATTTTCTGCTTTGGCCTTGTCTGCTTACATATCCTTCAGAATTGTATGGCCATAAAAAATTGTTGAAAAAATTATTCCATAAGAGGTATCCAGATACACAGTGTCTAGCAATGTGGTTGAAAACAACAAATATATATATATATATATATATATATATATATAAGAGAATTGTTTTCATTTTACTGACATTTTTTTTTTTTTTCTCTTGGTGCATCCCAAGTATCAGCAGTATAGATTATTGCATGTCATTAACGAAACCAAGAATGAACTATGAAGGGAGTATAATTGGTTCACATACATGTTGAGAAGATGGGTCCTAAGACAGAACCTTGTGGTATTCCGATTCAACTTCCCTTGTTTCGCTGACAATTTTGGAATAGCTTCAGACTTTGTTCCCTCACATTCGAGTGATTTCAGAATCAAACTGTGGTGGACCGTGTCGAATGCTTTGGAAAGGTCTATGAATACGCTAATACATGATTTGCTGTAATTTAGTGATGAAGTTATTTTAGGTCCTGTGTAAACTTATCAAGGGTTCCACAGGGAATACAGAGCCACTGATATTCTAAAATAACTTTCCTTTTTAAGGGTATGAAACGACGCCATAAACGGATGGATTTGGGTGAGTTTGATCAATGATAGTTTTGGGAATAAATTACATCTGTGAGACAGCTCAGCTGGGAAATAGCTCTGGGCCGAATACCAAATTCTTGAAAACCCATTTCGACATCTGCGAGAAACAACCTCAGCGACTTGAGCCCTGCAAACAGTTGCTTTTGTATAAGTCTGGAACTCCCATAAAAATCTTGAAATCAACCCTGACCAGCCATAAATCGGGATTTCTTAGTAGATAAGTTTATGGTCGAAACAAAGTATTAAATTTTCATAGAACAAACTAGATTACATACAAAAATGAGCGAGATCTGGATTCCTTAGCGATTGGATCGACTCCCATATGAATATCTGTTCGTTAGAATAAGTGGCTCAAATGACATTCCAAGAGTTCTCGTAAAGGAAGTTTTTGGTCATTTTCTCCCAAAAGTTGATTTTTCGGAGGCTCTTTTTGTCAAATCATGACCCCTAATGGGCATTGTCAATTCATTCAGAGGAAATTAGGAATAATTGTTCAAAAACACTACTGAAGTAGCACAAAGGAAACAGCCCTACTCCGACTAGAATCGTGATTGGTCGACGGGGGTTTTTCAAAATCCTGCCCCATTGGTTAGATGACTTACAGATTAGTTGAAAATGGGGGTTGGAATGGTTGCTAATCAAATTTAAAAAAAAATATATCCATTCCAACAACATCATCATTTATGATGGCAATTCTGTGGATTCTGACATGGCTAACAATTTCAATAGTCATTTTTTGAAAGGATCACAACAGGGGGACACTGATGTAAACTCCATGCGAAGAAACATTTCAAAATGTTAGAACTCTCTTTTCTTGCATCCAATAACCGAGCACAATGTTTTTGATCTAATGAAAAGTTTGAAAAATTTCCAATGCACGTGGCCATGATGAGAATAGTCTATTGAAAAAATGCACTGCTGAATTGGTTAATCCTTTGGCTTACATCATGAATATCTCTTTGGAGCTAGGAGTTTCTCGGATAAACTGAAAGAGGCCCTTGTTACTCCAATTCACAAAGAATGTGACCCCAACCTATATGAAAACTACAGAGGTTTAAGTCTGCTCCCAAGTATATCTAAGCTTTTTGAATTGAACATTAAAAAACAATTGACTTATTTTTTCGTTTCCAATCAACTCCTCTCACCAAATCAACATCGTTTCACTAAAAATAAGTACACAGAGTCAGCACTATATGAATTCAATGAACATGTGGTAAATGCCCAACGGTAAATTTCAGATATGTCGTTTGTTCATTGACTTCAAGCTTTTGACTGTGTGAATCATAACCTTCTACTTTTGAAATTGGAACGATATGGTGTGAGAGAAATTCCCTCGATTTCATGAAATCTTATTTGAATGGTAGGGTCCAGAAAGAAGTCATTCAAAATACTGAATCTCATTCGATAACATTGAGCAAGGAGTCCTCCAAGGTTTCATTCTAGGTCCTCTGTTGTTCCTTATCCACGCCAATGACCTGATGCATTTTTTTAATAGCCTTACAAATACTCATGTTGTTGCGTATGCTGATGACACACATTTCTTCGTCAAGGACCAGAATGCATCAGCTCTTGCTGAAAAAACACAGTACCTTTATAAACAAATAATAATATGGGCAGATAGAAATCACCTAAAACTGAACATAGTCAAAACAACTTTAATGGAGTTTTCTTTGAATAATAGTCCCGAATGTGAGAAAGACGAATTGTACATAGACTCGTACAAAAATGCTCGTCCACAAAAATGCTTGGTCTTATAATAGACTACAAGCTTACATGGGCTCCTCATATGCACTGAGATTTATGGCAACTCGATGTGATAAAGCGGTTTTGTTGAATCTATATTATGAGTATATCTGAGGTATGGAATTCTGATGTGGTCATCTGCTGAAAGGGTCTTCATTTTGCAGAAATATGCAATCAGAATTGTTACCAATAGTTGTTGGAATCATGTAGAAACTTATTCGAAGAAATGAGAATATCTACCGTCACTGGTATATATATTTATGAGTTATGCGTCTTTGTACACAAAAACAAAAACGCTTTCTTAACTAAACAGCATCATTACTCCACTCGCTCTTATGGCTTATTAATTCCAAATCACCGAACCGCACTTTACCAAAAGAGCCTTCTTTAGCTTGGACCATATAAAAAGCGCTCCGAATTTAAATGTCTTCCAATCTAGACTGAAAACTTCCCTGCTCGAAAAAATTGCTACACGCTCGAAGAATTTTGACAATATTTTGATATATTTTTAACTGAACTTTCCATGGTAAAATTGTTCAAATGATTTCAATTATTCTGTTTAATTCTATGAAACAATAACTGTTTTCAAATGTCTCTTTCATATACAATTTATTTATATTCGGTGTTTTACCGTCATATGTATGTTTGATATATTTCTATTGACGTATTCCTTGTTATTGTACATATGATATTTTCTCTTTGTACTTTTCAACAAGTGAAATAAACGTTATTATTATTATTATTCGGTAAAGTCAATCAAGGTTCAGGAGTGTGTTATAGATGTTAAAGTTAGTATGCTTTGATCGAATGTGATAACTTACTCTGTAATGAACATTTCTCCTCAAATCTGTTTGTTAAATGGAAAAAAACCAATGAACGATGAGACAACGTCGGTACGGTATTATTTTGTGCTAAGGTAGTTATAAGACCTCAGTTTTGGAGTGATACCGCATAAACGATCTGAAGAACTCAGCATAATAATCATTATATTTTCCAGTGTCTCCGGCGAAATAGAGGGTATATTCAAATACGTCACTCTCCTGCAGATGTTGGACTCTCTTCTCGTTATGGCATCTTGCATGTTTGTGGCATCCCTTGTTTCTCAATCGGATCCGGTGTTTTTTGCTATGGGCCAGTATATGCTTTCAGTGCTAACTCAACTATTGACGATTTGCTATTTTGGTAATGAGATCACAGAAGTGGTACGTTTATATCTCAGTTCATGCTTATGTTCACATGGATTTACATTATCCGACATGAATTTCAAAGGAAATTGAAGGTTTTTATTATACACTATCTTGTTGAAGAAAAAATCATCACTTTGTCTTAAGAGAAGAAATGATAAATAGATTGGTAACGAATCATTATTACAAATGGAGAAGTTTCGATAGCATTCCAGGAACGCAAACAAAATATTTGTGAATTTTTGGTCTTTTTCATGACAAATTGTTGCTAACATTCTTTATACCGGGTGTCAACGAATCTATTGGACAAGTCATAACTTCTAGAATATTAGGTGTATCAAAATGAGATTTGGTTTAGGTAAATGGTATGTAAAGGAGAGAGTTTCCACATATTTTTCACTTCTCGGTCACTTCCTTTTTCACCGGAAATGGCTCCGGTTTTGAATTTTTAAATAGAACACCTCATATATTGTAACATTTTTGGATTTCTGAGACAATTCTGTATCAGAATGTGACATTTTGAAACGTTTTACGCCTACTTCATTCATTTAGAGTCACTTCTGATATTGCATCTAGGTGGCCATGATCGGACGTAATCTAATCTGAGGACCTCAAGTGATGTCAGAAAATTACAATCGCAAAGTTTTAGTCACTTTATCCTAGATAGGAATAAGACAAGTTGGCAAAATTTACATTTTCGTGTCTAACTATTGTTTTTCAAATGGCGATATTTTTTTATAAACACTTTTCGAAAAAACGATTTTTTGACGAATCTAACGATACTGATTTATTTGCGATTGGATTGAAAATAAGAACATAAATTAAATATTACTGAGGAAAATACTGGATAATTACTTATCAAGTGTGCCATGGATAATAATTTATTCACTTCACTATCGTAAATTTCATCCCTTCTTGTTCAAGACACATTTCAGCTCGTTCAACTGTTTCTCTCAACACGTTTCGTAACATTTGAGCCGTAAGATTCTTTCTTCTAAGATTTCAAGAGTGGCTAGGGCTGTTGCATAGTAATTCTTTTCATTAACATGTCCCCGAATAAAAAAATCGAGCACAGTGAGATCCGGTGAGCGGGCAGGCCCCCGTACTGGACCATTGGTTGCAATAACTTAATTATTAAAATGCTCTATTGAGTAATTGAGAACTTCTCTGGTATTATGAGGGGGTGCTCCATCTTGTTGGTGTAGTGATATTCATAACATGGCCCATATACTATCTAGAGTATGATGATTTAGGGAGCTCATGTAATATAACTTAGTTAGGCAGAGTCCTGTCATGTTATGTCATGTATGTACTGATAGATGTTGATATGATGAAGTTACTTCAGTTCTTTGAGTAGTTATTCAATATATATACTGAATAACATAACAAGGTGTCAGGTGTGGGGTTTTCTTATAATGTACATTATCTCCTATTTCCAAAGGTGAGGGTGGTTTAGTACCTTCATCCCAATATGATTCCATTTTATTTCTTGTCTCCCTCATAACTTTTTTATATTTGTTATAGTCTATAACTTTGGGTTTGAGATGTGTTTCGTTGATTGGCAATTTCATTTTCAAAGTCCTAGACATGAGTAATTGTGCTGGAGAAACACCACTAGCCTGTTGTGTATTTCTATACTGGAGAAAACCAATAAAGGGATCAGAATTTGACTTATGACTTTTCTTCAGAATATTTTCAACAACTCCTACTGTTCTTTCAACTAAACCATTACTTTTTGCGTGATGAGGACTCGATGTCCTATGGTTGATGTCCCATTCTACGGTGGAATCTTTAAACTCTCTAGAATTAAATGGCGGACCATTATCAGAAATTAGTTCAACTGGGATGCCATGACGAGAGAAAATCGATTTCAAAATCTTTATCATCTGAGATAAATTTGTTAAATTTATTTGAGATATTTCAAAATATTTCGAAAAATAATCTACAATCAACAAATAATTTACTTTATTAAAACAGAAAAAATCAATAGCAACTTTCTGCCAAGGCAATGGAGGCTCTTCATGTGGCATTAGTGGTTCTGAAGGATCAGAATTTCTGTATTTCAAGCAATTAAAACATTGTTCTACTTCATTTTTCATATCAACAGATATATTTGGCCAATAAACTACACTACGAGCTTGTCTCAAACATCTGTCGATTCCTAAATGACCTCGTATAGAACTTGGTATAACAAGTAGATTATTTTTGAATAAAAGATCATTGAAAGTGTGCGAATCCGCACGAATATTGAAGAAAGGCTTCACAGATAGTGGTATTTTATTTTTTTAATTTGGCCATTCGTTATGACAATAAGAAATTAGAACTTTTAAGTCTGGATCAGCTTTAGTAGAGTCTTTGATTTCTTTTTGCTTACTTTCAGTAACAGCAAGATTAGAAACGAAAAAATTGGCATGTATATTGATTTCTTCGACAGCATCACTAAGGTCTGCTGTTTCTACCGGAGCTCTGCTGAGAGAATCAGTAATGTAAAGTAATTTTCGTGGAACATAGAAAACTTTCAAATCGTATTTTTGTAGATTGAGCATCATTCACTGCAACCTTGGTGGAACTTCGGACAATGATTTCTTGAATAAAGATACAAGAGGTTGATGATCAGTTTGAACATTTACTATTTGACCATAAATGTACTGGTTGAAGCGCTGACAACCAAATTGTATTGCATATAATTCTTACTCAATTTGAGCCCATTCAGTTTGACAAACTGTTAATGACTTTGATGAATATGCAACAGGTCTGTTCTCTTGTAAAATTACAGCACCCACTGCAAATTTCGAACTATCGACTGATAATGTCAGTGGTAAATTTTGATCAAAATATTTCAAAATAGGAGACTTGGTGATAGTTTCTTTCAAATTATCAAACTCCGTTTGATGTTGCTCAGTCCAATGGAATGCTACGTTTTTTTTGAGTAAACTACGTAAATTATTAGTTTTATTGGAGAGATTGTCAATGAATGGACCCAAATAATTGGCCATTCCTAAAAATATTTTAATGTCTGCGACACATGTTGGAACTGGTATTCCACAGATTGCTCTCATTTTTCTATTATGCGGGCCCATACCACGACTACTGAAAGTATGTCCAAAATAATTGACTTCCGACAGTAGAAATTTACATTTCTCATTGTTAAACTTCGAGTTTAATCCTCGGGCTCTCTGCAGAAAGTTTTTTTAAATTTTATTGTGACCCTCCAAAGTTTCACTGAAAATCAATATGTCATCGATATAGACTACAACACCTTGTATATCAACAAATGTTATTCAATATATATATATATATATATATATATATATATATATATATATATATATATATATATATATATATATATATATACTGAATAACATAACAGTTGGAAGTAAATGTTCTTATTTTTAATCCAATCGCAAATAAATTAGTATCCTTAGATTAGTCAAAAAATCCTTTTTTCGGAAAGTGCTTGTCAAAAAATGCTCGCCATTTGAAAAATGTAATTTTGCCAACTTGTCTCATTTGTATCTATCATACTACACTAAAACTTTGCGATTGTGGACAACTAGTTGCAATATGAAAAGTGACTCTAAAAAAATTAAGTAAGCGTAAAAACTTTTCAAAATGTCACATTCTGATCCAAAATTGTATCAGAAATCCAAAAATATTACAATATACAGGGTTTTCCATTCAGAAATTCAAAACCGGAGTCATTTCCGGTTGAGACATTTCATTATCGAATAGTCACCAACATTTTCACCCGAATTCTGTTCTACTGGATGTAATCAACGGCTTAGTTTATGAAACATCACTGAGAATTTTACACCCACTTTGCTTACTCTTGCGATGCAGAAATTTATTATTCAAATAGTTTTTGCTGGACTCACGATTTATTTCAAGTAGTTGAAATAGGAATATAAGTATTGAATTTGACTAATTGAACTCATTTTTCTACTAGGTGGACCGATTTGTTTTTCATATTTTCCTTGTATGACTAATTAACTTTGAATCCGACCCTATCTCTGTCAAAAGCCTTAAAATTTGAACAAAAAAATATTATATTTCAATGTGTGGTTTAAAAGGCCCTTAATAACGAGAAAGTGCTCAAAAGTGACTTTGAAGATCTAACTATTTGATCACCTTATAAAATAACAGATTAAATAGAAATGTACCTTATATTCATAAAACGGTTGGATGATATATTAATATTTTAGTTATTATGATAGAAATAAAAACAGTTTTAGGCATTCCAGTCTTGTATCTTCACTAAAAAAATTATTTTCTTGTTACAGCCCACTGATTAGCACCGTCTCTCCTTGTCAGATCGTATGGTCTAGCAAAAGTCAGTATTTGAATGTCTTGCAGATCTTTATCAACACAAACATTTGATTTTATTTGAAGGCATTGGCTTCTCTTTTTCGATGCAGAATCACATTTATAAGTTCCAATGAGTTGGGAATAATCGGATAGTACCAACGTTTTGCCCTGCTAGGCTACCTTTATAGTCCAAGAAGGGAATTCCCCGTATCCACTTTCCCCATGTGCGCATTCATGATCTTTTCGAAGGACTCGACACTTGTTTTAACTGTGGATTGTACCAATATGATTGACTCCTAATTATGTGCTCCTCAATTATTTTTTTCATTCCACAATAAACAATGCCTCATCATTATGTTTTTCTATGGAGTTGTTATTTTCAGAGTTCAACCTTAAATTTTTCCCTGTATCAGAGCAACTGGTTGGGCTGCAGCAAGAGATTCAAACAGTGCATGATAATAATGATGTGTCGTATGCAGAAGAAGCTCTGTATGTCAATTGGGAAGTTTTCGCCGCTAACGCTGAATACATTCGTTGCTGTGAGTTTGTGAACATGTGATGTAACTGTTAGTTGATTTTATGTTTTTCTTCAGGTGGTAAAGGGATCATTGTCATATTGTGCGGTTTTCCAAGCCGTTGAATGAGGATCATCATGGAAGCTTCGCTAGAAATGGATACGAATATGGATATGCACTTTCACTATATTGCAAATACTACAATAATAATAAATGACCCTAATCAGCATAAGTGGAGAGATACATAATAAATGGTTTTATACAGTGCTTTCGTGAAGTACTGAATGAATTCATTTTTAGCCAAACTAATCATTCCTGTGGAATCTTCTGAAACACGTCGATTTTCAATGTCAATTTGTCACATTTATAAGGGAAATTTAAATATACAGGGTGGTCCACGTTTGACCGATGACGTACGCGACAATTTTTTCAAATGGAACACCCTACATATTATTCAATTTTTGGATTCTCCATGGAAAGCAGGTTTCAAAAATATATCACACATAGAGTTTGTCTTCAGTGCGTCCGTTAAATTCAGTGCTCTCGTAAAGTAGTGGATAAATTCGTAAAAAATTAAAGGAATAAGTTTTGGAAAGAACGCTCGAAGCCGTCGGATTTTATTTTCAATCGGGCATTCTGTCAAATTCAATCAATACATACAGAATGATTCGTGTAGGAGAAATGACGTCATCGGTATTTTTTTAATGGCAACTCCAATTTTCATTACGGAATGTGAAAAGGTAATTATGAGTATGGGTGAAATGAAAATAAAATAAGGAAAACTATTTTGAACTATAAAAATACTAAATTCAATTGATAGCTTCAAACAACGATCAAATCAAACGTTCAAATTGTGCACCATTTGCTATCTGACTATTTCCATTACTTGGCAGTAGCCATAGCGACCAGAATTTTGTTTTTATTGCTGATTAGTTTTTATGAAGTTATTTCTTTAAAGAATAACATATCTTATCGTTTGTCGTTTTATTATTGAGTAGTAACTTTGTCATTTCATGGAAAATGATTCTGCTACAAACGGAAAGTGTCCTTGTCTTTCACAGTGAAGACCAATTCTCAGTGGTGCACATTTGGCTTGGCATTTGCAAGGGAAACTCAGATCAAAAATCTGCATTATCACTTATACCTAACTATCTCACATAATCCTAATGTTCTCTATTTATCGATGCAGTAGATTCGTTGGAACAATCATATTGTATTTTTCATGAGTTTTCAGCAGATTGAATAGAAACTCTCTTCTTATTATTTTCTCACTTCTTGATATCAAGCTTCCTATCTATGTATTTCCCGAAAATGTTATAACACTTCATCAAGAGAGATTCAATTGAAAACTAACCTTCCGTGCTAATATCAGTTTGTCCTGTGATCACGGTTTCGTGGACATTCCACAATTCACGTGGGCTTTGTCAAAATCAGCAGCTCCTTCTTGTATTCCAATCCTTCTGTAGGTCTTGTCAAAATAATGTAGTAGTTATCTAAAATTTTCTGAGGGGGGGTGGTTCCTTACGAAAGCTATTCTATCGACTATTTCCTTCATTATTTTTGAGCCAATCAAATGGCCGAAATTTCAAACATAGAACCAATCAGATTAGTTTTGTAGTGATAAAACGTCTTCTCGCTGTTATATACTGATAAAACCACAGTTAATTCAATATTGTTTTGCAATAAAACGCATACTGTCAAAGTTATATGCCTATACAATTATTTGGTATGAGGTAATTCAAAGATATAGGTCGTCTTGGTTCACTTCATACCCAAATGAGATGATAAATAATTCAACGATACCTTTTTTTCTCAATGGTTGAACAAAGGGTCTCCAGATGCCACCAGCATAAACTTTTTGTAGCTATTTTACGAATTCATGGAGGTTGAACACATAACACTCAACGAAGAGAACATTTTACATATTCGTATCAACAACCTATATTTCCAATTATCACTTCCATACATCAACTATCACTGAAAGCGCGCAGCGAAATCCCAAAACTCATTTCAAAAGGTTGTTCATTGCTCATTCCACAAATTTAGTTGAATTTATGAAATTTTGAAAGAAAGCGACTCGGAAGTTACGCGAGTTGGAGAAAGATATATTGTTTCCTGAATGCTACACAAACGAACAAACTGCAATGTTGCATTTATCAGGGTTTGAAAGAAAAAGACTCATAAGTTTCGTGAGATGGAGAAAGATGTATCGTTTTCTAAATGCCAGACTAACGAACAAACCTTATAACTGACTGCAGGGACAGTGTAGCGGGTTATGTGGCCATTATTCATATAGCGACAAGATTTATTTATTCATTTTATTCACTATTCATTATCCTTACATCCTAATTACATGGATAAATTAATTTGATATTATGATATAGTACGAGATAATATAAATCAATCCTGATAACTAATAACTACTCACTATCATACTATCAGAATTGTAGGAGATCGTGTTGAAAAAAGATGTTCAGTATTATAAAGTAGAGTTCAATATTTGCTCAAGTATATGTCCATGAGCTTTATTTCTAAATATACCACCTACAGAGTTTATAACATAAGTAGAAGGAGAAGTAACTTTCCAAAAACACTATGTAGCCATTATTCATATAGCGACAAGATGTTACTTTATTTTCCCTCGGCTAATTTACTCATAACAAGAGACTCGTGTGGGAACTGGATCTGATAGATTCATATAGTGTGATGATAAATATTATTTTGTGAAATTTTTTTTCATTTTTGGACGCCACTCTGTTGAACATAAAACTAGAAAAATAATCTACTACAACTGAGAACTTGTAAATTGAAACATATACATGAATTATAGACAATTTGAAAAATACTCTGTGGATGGGTTTATTTAGAAATCAAACTCTGGTTGCTTATTATATCCAATGTATTCCCAATTATCACAATAATGTAGTATCCCACATTACAAAAATCACATATAGATATTCAAAGTAAAAAAAGGTTTTCGATATTTTCTCTACTGTACAATCATTGGGTTACGTTTCGAAGTATAGTATCGATAACGGCATTTCCTAGAATTTAAAATGAGGTTGATATGTGAACATCAACTCTATAGAAACAACGGTATCGGTAATATAATCATATATACAATTTTACATTGCTGGAAAGTTTTATCAATAAGTACAGTTATGTAATAAAGGTATCTGTTCTTCCGTAGAAAACATATGACAACAAAAATATGGGTATTTCCCAACATTGAAATATTACACCCTGTTGCATTATCAATTATGTTTATACTTTTGAAGAAAATCTACACAATGAAGTTGAATCAAATTTTCAGTGAATAAATTCATACACAATGTAAATAGACAATGGAATTAAAAATCGTCAACACGTAATGTGTACAAGTACTTCAACTCAAAACAAGTTACAAAAAAATATTCCAGAACACTCTGACCTTAATAATCCTGGGGTAGTAATGAGTATACACCGACAGTGCTACTAGTCTGGATGTCCACAGGAACACAGCAAATCAGCCATCTTGAAGGAATCATCAGCATTCGGAGTCATCTATAGGTGACCTACTGATAGTCCTGAACCATGAATTAATTTTCCTCTAGGTCAATTGACCGTTACCAGGAACCAAGGACCCTATAATATTCATACGATTCGTACCTGACCAATATATAGCATATTTGTACTTCCCAGTTTTGTAGCTCTAGACTTGATTATCAAAGTTTGTTTAAATATTCTTGATCATACCGTATAACAAAGTAAACGAGCGTAGAATCTAAATTGATAGAGGTTAAAGAAACCATGGGAGTTCATACCAATGAAATATTAAAATCTTTACTGTAAAATTATTTCTGTCGATGGATTTCTCACCTTCATTCAAAGAAGGGTGTTTCAAATATATAGAGAAATTTACATTTCGAATCCAATAAATAATCATCAAAGTTGGCTTGTGTCATTCTTCATTAATAAATCTCGTGCAGAACCATAGTCATTTTCAATCTCGTGAGAGGTGTAAGCGCATTCATATAGTTACCATCAAAAATACGTTAATGGATTAAATCATAACCAGTGGAAACCGTTTTCAAAGCTACACTTGTATTTTCTCAAAACTACTACCAGAAGATAAAAACTACATGGTTGGCCTCGCTGTCACTTTCACAGCGAAAAGAGAATCTCTTTCCGGAAATCTCCTTCACTTTAATTTTCTCACTAGAGAACCGGAAATCCAAATTCCGTGGGTAATTTAAATTCATCTCTCAACCTTCCTTTCCATATTCAAATAACTTTTTCCAATATATTGAGAATGAAAAGGACAGAGTATATTTACTGACAATACCTATTGTCTCGATCAGCTGTTTTGATGTCATGTGGTCGTCCCACTCTGTCAGTTACTTTGTCACCTACGACAAGTTTGCTAGAACCTATCGATAGGCAACCACTGATACTCTCCTCACTGATGCTGGTGGCCAATAATCGTCTAACAATAATATTGATATCTTGTCATCGTTATTTTTAAATATGTCCACCATATAATGAAGAGAATTACCCAAGAGATATAATACAAAATACTATTATATTTACTTTATACAACAATAGGTAATTGAAAGATTATCATCTTGAGATATTTTTTCTAAACTTCGCGAATAATAAAAATTATTTATTTATATGTGGGTCTATAGTATTAGTAATTTATATGTTTTTTCCTAATGATTATGAATCTGTAAGAATTGTTGAAACTTTCCACGTTGAAAATTCGAATATAACATTAATTCTGGTAGTTTGATTCGGTTTTGAATGTTGTTCGGGAAATATTCCCATCAAATATCATCGATGCCAGAGGATTTAATTTTTTTTATTTCTCCTCAAGCATTTTGCCTCTAGGAAATTTAACTCGTGCAATTTGCGGCCTTATTATCAGAGATTAAACCACTCAAGCTCCACTTTGGTGGTTTAATCACATAATAAGACCGCAAATCGTTAAATTTCCGGACAAAATGTTTTCTCGAATATTTGAAAAAAAAAATTGTGAATAAACCTCTAGCACTTATGATATTACCCTCGACCATTCTATCCATCTGCTGCAATGGTACTATCACTGTCTTGCTGGAGTTAACCGAACGATCTTTTTCTCCACACCACTCAGTGATAGTTCTAGGAGGCGCTTGGAGTATGTCTGTTATCACTTCTCCAAACTTTCCTCTGTTATAACTATATCGTGCATTCGACGTCGATTTCCTCCTCCTCAAATATTCTAATCAGATCAGCGACAGTTACTCTTCGATAGCGGAAGTGTTGTTTAACTATCTCCATATTTCTGAATACTAACAATTGAATGCAAGAAATAGTTTGAATAATCATCAAAACCAGATCTGTTTTTGAGGGTTTCGAAGGTCTCACGATATTTCTGCTTCATTATAGTGTTTTGTGACCTCACTGGTTATTATAGCTTGAAGTTTGGTTGGGAAAAGGTCAATTAACTGAAACCAGTATGGATCTGTTGCCGACGTTTCAACTTTTAGAAAGTCATCCTCAGGGCACTACAATAGGGATTGTTAATATTACAAGGGTGAATAGTAGTAGATAGTACATGATAAATTACATGATAAAAACCTCAATAGAGGTATAAAGTACAAACAACTTGAGCTGTAAATAGGTCAAATCTTATGAAAATATTTATATATATAAAATTGACATGAATAAAAATTATTGTAAAGTTGTAAAACAATTCATGTAGTAAAACAACAGGATAATTACAAGAAAAATAGGTTCCTTGTCATAATAAAATGTAAATTAGAAAGGTATATGTAAATGTCTTTTCTAATATACATTTTATGACGACAAGGAGCCTATTTTTATTGTAAGTATCCTGTTGTTTTACTACATGATTTGTTTTACAACTTTACAATAATTTTTATTCATGTAAATATTATATATATATATATATATACATATTTTCATAAGATTTGACCTATTTCAAGTTGTTTGTACTTTATAACTCTATTGAGGTTTTTATTAGGTAATTTATCATGTACTATCATCTACTATTCAATCAATCAATATATTTATTTGCTTATTATGAGTACAATATATTTATCATCGTCAAGGTAAGTAAATACAGTACAAAACAGACACATTAAAAAGGCAAAGTATTATACAGTACAAAACAGACACATTAAAAAAGCAAAGTATTAAAACTTGCAGTTGAGAAATTCACTAACGTCATAAGGGCAGAGATCAACCAGCAGCCCTTTTATACTTTTTTTGAATTTATTCAAATGTAAATTCCTCATATATGGTAATAGATGGTTGAAGAGCCTTATCGCCACAGTAAGGAAGCTTTTATGAGTAATTGCCAGTCGATGCTGTGGCATGAGGAGATTGTGGCCATTTCTGGTCAGATATTCGTGGTTGTGAATAACTTTAGGGGTGTTATTTTGTGTTTTGATATAGACGAGACATTGAAATATGTATAGAGCCGCAATGGTTAATATATTAAATTTTTTAAATAGAGGTCTACAGCTGTCAGTCCGTTTTGCCCTTCCCAGGATTCTAATAGCCGTTTTTTGAAGAATAAATACCCTTTCCCAATCAGTTGAAAGTCCCCAGAAAACCAATCCGTATGACAGTTTAGACTGAAATAACCCCATGTAAGCAGCTCTCGAAATATAAAAAGGAACAAATTCATTGATTCTACGAAGCAGGTAAAGAGTGCTGGATAGCTTAGTAGAGAGAGATTTGGGTCCAGTATTACCCCCAAAAACTTTTTGACTGTCCTTTAGCTCTTTTAGTGTGAAAGTAATTGTGTCAGTTTTTTTGACGTTCAAGCATAACTCATTGGCTGCGAAAAATTTTTCGATTTTTTTCAACGCGTTGTCAGTCAGTTGCTTTGGATATTCATGTTCAGGGCGACTCTCATAAAAAGTAGTATCATCGGCATACTGAATGGTATTGAGAGGGTTCATATGGTGTGGAAGATCATTAACATATATTAGGAATAGTAGGGGTCCCAAGATTGACCCCTGGTGCACACCTGCTGTTACACTCACTGCTGGAGATATCACACTACTTTGCTCCACTACCTGCTTCCGTTCGGATAGGTAAGAATCAATCAAATCAGCTATTTTCCCCCTAATTCCATAGTACGGAAGTTTTTCGAGTAGAATCGAGTGCGACACACAGTCGAATGTCTTCGAGAGGTCACAGAATACGGCTGTGAGTGCTTCCTCCCTCTCAAAGGAATCCACCGTGGCTCGCACCAGTTCAGATGTGGCATGCGATGTAGATAGATTTTTTCTGAATCCAAACTGGGACTTTGAGAGCAATTCGTTCGAATCCACAAATTGTATTATTCTACTATTCATTGCAGCTTCTATGGGTTTTGATAAAGTTGGGATTATTGAGATAGGACGATAATTTTTTATCTCATTTTTGTCTCCTTCTTTGAATGCAGGGGTCACTCTACTGAATTTGAGCTTTTCGGGATACACACCTGTCTCAAAGCATTTGTTTATTATTTTGGTGAGAGGTTCCGCTAATCCCTCTTTCATGTTCTTCAACATCTTGTTACTTAATCCATACACATCAAGAGCGATACTATCCAAGAGATTCGTAATAATATGTCCAACTTCTGTGGAGTCTACAGGCATGAAGAAAATACTTTTATGGAATTGTATATAAGATGAAGTAAGTTTCGCTGGATCAACCGGAGTATTCTCCAGCTGTTTTAAAATATTGCTACTAATGTTCACAAAATAATCATTCAATTCATTAGATGAGAACCGGGTGTCCTGTGAGGACTCTTTGGAGAGGGGCTGCTTGATAATCTGCCAAATGACCCTAGGTTTGTTTACGGATTGTTCTATCTTGCTCTAGTAATATTTTTTTTTTTTTTGGTTGATAATCATATGTTTAGGTTTTTTTTTTGCAAGTATAATTTCCGGTGTCAAATCAACGTTCTGGTTATTTTTATTTCGATCAGAAAATTCAGGTTTCTCCATTTTTAAACCATTTTTTTCCATATTGCTTTTTTGAACAGTTTTTGTTTTTTTTTGGTAAAACATTCGTTCATTACATGTAGGAGAGTTTCCAGGAAACAATCAAACATATCATTTGTGTTATTAAATTCGAGCAAAACATCCCAATCGATATTTTTCCAAATTGAATTACATCTATTCATTGTTATGTCGCAAAAAGGCCTATATTCTATGATTTCGGTATTTTTGAGTTTCCCTGAATTTTTCAATCGAAAATGTTTGTTCTCGATTGCTATATGGTCTGATAAATAAAAATCCATTTGTGAGGCAACACAATCGTTAGGGGCATTAGTGATGCAGTTATCTAGACAGCTGGTAAGCCTTGTTGGTTTATTGTTTAGAAATTCACAACCAAAAGATTTGAGCAGATTTTTAAACTCCCGGGCAGGTAGGTCAACCTCCATCAAGTTAATATTGAAATCACCATATATGAAAAATTTTTGGTAAAATAAAATTTCAAGGACACTCTTGAGACTTTCAAAAAATCTTTCTAGTTGACCGCTGGGAGATCTGTAAATACAAATTATCATTATATTAATATTCATTATTTCAACACCCGTGATCTCAAAGTATTTTTCTTGGAGGTGGATATTTAAGTTATCTAATTCCTTAGAAGTATATGTATCTTTAATATAGATCATTACGCCACCTCCCTTGTACGTTTTACGGCAGTAGTGGTTCGCTATTATATAGTTTTCCAAATTATGGGCGTTGATTGCTAGATCATTTAGCCAGTGTTCACATAGGCAGATAAAATCATAGTTTCGGTCTCCTATGCTCAGTTCTAATTCGTCCATTTTGTTAGAAAGGCTCCTGATGTTTAGAAACAGTGTGTTGGTGACAGCTCTTTGTAGGCAGGCATTAGGGCTGCTATTATAGTTATCTTCTGATTGGGTTGTATCTTGGCGTTTATTTGGGTAGATTCGTGTGGGCGAGGATCCATCAGTACTGTGGGTGGCATCCTCTTCTGGGCAAAAAAGAGACTATGCTCCATTTGGCCAGACCTCGCGTCTCCATGCGTTTTTTAAATCTTCTCGCTTAATTGTGATTCTCATTGAAGAATAAATGTCAGGTCTTTTTGAAGTGTGGGGTTCGCATTGAATATCAGGAAGACTTTTTTCCAGGAATTTTTTCAGTTCATTGGGTTTTGTGTTCGGTTTTAACCTAGTGACGTGAAGGGTAACCATCTTTGGAACAGTTTCAATTTCTCCTGTTTGTTCGGATTGACCAACCAAGTACTTACGTTTTTTGTTGTATTTAACTTGGGTCCAGCCGTCGTTTCCAGGGACTTCTTGATTGTCGAGCTGTTGTAAATTTCTCATAGTTGAGTTTGTCTTAGCTTCTAAAATAGCAGTGTTTACTTGTTTTGATGAGACAAACTTACGATCACTTTCATCTTTTTTGTTTTGGTATGTTCTTTTATTATTATTGCTTCGAAATTGTTTATGCTTTTTCTCCGTGCGCGTAGCCACTCCCGACGTGCTTGGAGCAGCTAAGTTTCTAGGACCATGATCAGTCATTTTAATTAATGCCTGGCCACTTGAGTTAGAAGGGGAATGTGCGTTCAGATAGAGAGTGATTGTTTACAATGCCCTCATTATTTTTGTGTTTAGTTAGAGTTTCCTTTTCAACTGGAGGTTTTTGTTGTATTGTGAGTTTTTGGTTCTCACCTGCAGATGGCATTGAATGATTTTCTAACCATAGATTAAGAAGTTTAATTTGAGCTTTTAATGACTCAATATTATCCTGTTGTTGGGTAATTATGATATCTTTATGTTCAACAAGTGATTTCAAGTATATTATGAGACAATAACATCGCGACTGACTGACATTGTGGCCATCTTTTTTAGTAATATTTACAATCCCTATTGTAGTGAACTGAGGATGACTTTATAAAAGTTGAAACGTCGGCAACAGATCCATAGTGGTTTCAGTTAATTGACCTTTTCCCACCCCAACTCCAAGCTATTTCTGCTTCATTAACTCTTCATATGTTGTAGTCTCACCGTTTGACCATTTGCAATCCGCAGAGCGACAGGGAACGAATAACCGCTGGTAGAAAAATATAACAGTTGTATATTCCTGGTACAGTGACGGAGAACCGGCATCCAACGAGAAATGGGAATCGTTTGAGTCGTCTGTGCAAGAAAAGTCATCAAGTCGGCCCCGCGGCCCATTAGCCCCGAGAATAAGAGTTTTCAATTCCGAGCCGCGATACTTTGAGCAGATGATGAGAGTTTCTGGCGTTATGGATCGTATTTCTTAATCTTATATATGAATTTTCCTCGACATTTCGTAATTGGAACCCCGATATTTGAATATCGTAGCGAAAGGAATGGAATGAAATATACGGTTGGAATTTATATTGGATTCGAACGGAAAGCGGCTGCCATTGGGTTGGTAATTTGTGTTTTTTTTTTCAATTTCTCGATAAAAAAAAAAGCATCAATTGAGTTAGGTGTGAGTGAATTTTATCGAATAAAAATAATAATAGATTTTATTGGTACGAGGATGCGGTGATGTACGGCTAGTATGCATATATACAGGGTATATCTTCATGAGTTAATGCAATCTATACCGGGTGAGTCTGAGAGATGGGGCACCCCTATTTTTGAGAGAAATTATCCGATTCAAAGCACGAAAATTCAGGGGGCTATTGAACAACTAAAATGTGATTTTTTGAGATAAAAATTAATTCTGTAGCACTTCCGGTTTTGCCAGAAATGATCTGAGTATTAGTTTTTCAAATGGAACACTTTGTACATTTTCACTTTTTTGAAATCTAGAGCAAATTCTGAACATGATAAGCTACATTTTTTATTATTTTTATTTTTTTCAAAAAATTTTTTTTTAAAGATGATGATTTTTCACATTTTGAACGTTTCTCTCCGATGCCATGTTGTCCGAGAAAATAAAATTAGCATTTTAATTACAATTCTTTGCTACCAGCCGCTGTTTGAATGTGACAAAATCACTTTTTTCGATTATCTCATGTTTTTTAAACGGCATTTCTATGGGACACTCTCTGCAATAGATTGTTTCGAAGGGAAGGAATCGAATGATAACAAAATTTTGAATATCTGTCGATTATTTTCAGAGTTATCACTATTATTAAAAAATGTACCACAAAATAGTGCAGCCGCTGGACTAAACAACACCAAAATGATGGAAATTTTTGAATATCACTTCTTCTCAATTGTCTCATAACGATTTTCAACATTGAAAATTATCATACGTTAAATTTATTATTTTGAATTTGAATACGCGATTTTGAGGATTATCAACATTTATTACAAATTTTTGAAAACAACAAATACGTAGCACAATGCTCTAATACTCTTACTATAAAAATTGCTCAAAATGTTGGCCATTATGTTCCATGCATAATTGCACCCTTCTGACTGCTGCTCGAACTGCTCTAGTTAACTCTGCTGGGCTGATATTATTGAAAGCTGTGATGACTTTTTGTTGCAGTTCCTCGCGTGTCTCACTAGAAGTTGCATATACATCATTTTTTATTGTTCCCCATAAATAATAGTCTAAGGGGGTTAAGTCTGGTGACCTAGGTGGCCATCTGATGGGACCATGTGTAGATATTAGTTTATTTCTGTAAGCATTATTCAGGTAATTGATTACCACTCCATGATTATGAGGAGGTGCACCATCCTGTTGAAAATATAAATTTTGCAGAACCAATGGAAGGTCGTCAATGATTGGCTCGATAGCATCCCGAAAAAACGTTAGGTACCTCGCTCAAGTAAGTGATCCATAAAAAAAAATTGGCCCAATGAATCGATCTCCAAGTATACCCATCCAACAGTTAAATTCGAACCTTTCTTGAGGATTACCTTGATGTAAAAGCCTTGGATTCTGCTGTGCCCAATGTCGAGTATTATTCCTATTGAAAAGCCCTCTATTGGTAAATCTTGTTTCATCTGAGTATAAAATTCTCAAAGGAAATTGAGGATTTTCGCGAACATTATGAAGAAACCATCGACAGTATTCAAGTCTTCTTCCATCGTCTCCACCATAAAGCCTTTGCTGTATCGGATATTTATACGAGCGAAACTTATGCTTTTTCAAAATTCTCTGTACAGTCGATTGACTTGCGTCACATTCATTAACTAATTCTCGTGTTGAAGAAGTCGCATTTACCTCTACATATCCTAGAACGTCTATCTCTTTATCTTCGCTGACTATTACATTTACATTTCGATTTCGAATACGTCGGTTGTTTGGCTCTTGTCTCAACTGACGTTCAAGTTTCACGTAGTATGTCCTACACGGATGTCTTCTACCAGGAAACCTCCGTCAGTATAAATTTGATGCAGCCGTAGAATTCTTCAGACACCGTAAATTCAAAGCATGTAAATTTTTTCATTTTGGCTAAATTTATCCATGACACAGTTATAATGATTGGACTGAGATAACAGTTATTTCGTATTGATACTTATTTGACAGCAGATATTCATTTATTTTTTTATCCAAAGGCGACTTTGACAAAATTTGGAGTTGACGATGGAAACACATTCCTTTATTGAAACAGATCAAACTATTAAACACTTTCAGAATCTGTGAAAATGGATAGTGTAATTTCTGTGTCCTATCAACCATAATGGGTCCATCATGGGAATACTAGTAATTAGTCTTTTTGAAGACGAATTACTTTCAAAATGTGAATTATAGACGTAATGAAATATCTGCCGGTAGCAAACCAGAATTTTCATTACATTTTCCTGAATTATACATCTATTAGAAATACATACATCAAATTTGCCAACTATTCTTATTGTTATAGTAAGTGAAATTTTAAATAATGTTATTATTTGGGATTTTCATTAGTCCAGCGGCCACAATACTTTTTGGTACATTTTTTGTAATAGTAATAAATCTGAAAATAATTGACAGATATTCAAAATTTTGGTATCATTCGATTTCTTTCCTTCGAAACAATCTGTTGCAGAGAGTGTCCCATAGGGATGCCATTTAAAAAACATGAGATAATCGAAAAAAAGTGATTTTGCCACATTCAAACAGCGGCTGGTGGCAAAGTATTGTAATTAAAATGCTAATTTAATTTTTCCGGACAACATGGCATCGGAGAGGAACGTACAACATGTGAAAAATCATCATCCTTGAAAAAAATTTAGAAAAAAAAAAAATATAAAAAATTTAGCTTATCATGTTCAGAATTCGCTCTAGATTTAAAAAATGTGAAAATGTACAAGGTGTTTCATTTGAAAAACTTATACTCAGATCATTTCTGGCGAAACCGGAAGTGCTACAAAATTAATTTCTATCTCAAAAAATCACATTTTAGTTGTTCAATAGCCCCCTGAATTTTCGTGCTTTGAATCGGATTATTTCTCTCAAAAATAGGGGTGCTCTATCTCTCAGACTCACCCGGTATATAGAGTACTAAAAGTAGCATGATTCTGAAAATCTGTAGGGACGGAGAAGGAAACATTGAAAATCCAACCAAAATTTATTCGTTATTGTAACTCTCCGGATTCTCCAGGAGTGACTTCATCTTTTTTATTTTCAATGGGACACCTTGTATTTTACGAAATTCCTCTCATTATTCTGAATCAAATTCATGTATTATGCCTCAGACCCAAAATGAACTGTTTTCGAGTTATTCCAGTTTATTTAGAAAAGGTAACAATTGCAGCCTATCGAACATACGCCATTTTCACTCACCATAATCACATCCACTGAATAATTCACAGGGTCCGCAAAAACGTGGGTTAAGGAAAATAAATACAAGATCCCTTTTATGAATGAAGCTATCGGCCAAAAAAGCCACAGATATATCAGCCAAACACTTTATAACCAACTACCAGACAAACTAAAAAACAAGCAGAATCCAAATAGATTCAAGAGAGATCTGAAAAAATATATCCTATCCAAGCCCCGCACTGATATACACACTTCAGTCTATAACTTTTAGATTTTATGTCACATTATATATTTTTATTGTTTTTTTATTTTTATATTTATATAACTATTTATACATTTGTTTTTTTTTATTTTTATATTTATATAACTTTTTATACATTAGTATTTACATATGTCTTTAATAATCTTTCTATCAATATTTTTAACAACATTAGAAGTACCTTACTACTAATGTCACACACAAGCTATGCTTTCGTGACCTAACTACGTTTATTTGTATCTTATTTTTCAATTTATATATCACTATTGCAGTGTAATGTATTCAACTTCGAAATAAACGTCTCATTATTATATTATTATTATTAATGTGAGTAACATTTCCATGATAGAATTCAATCATAAGAAAAAAAAATGGGATTTCCATTTGAAGAAATTGAGAGTCTCTCTAGGTTCATTTTATTTTTTACTTTTCAGTTTCTTTTTTCGTCAGTTAAATTTTTGGTTTTTTATTTTAAATTTTTTGTGGCTGATATCTACTAATTGCCACCCACTTAAAATTGATTACGATCAAAATATTTACTTATCCACCTTATTTTAACTATTGACTGTTATATACTATAACTAGCGACTTCGTCTGCGTCGAACTTTGAATTTTTTATGACGACTATTACAAATTTACTCACCCGTTTGGGAACGAAATTTCTAAAAATACTGAAACACGTATTTGTTTATTTGTAAAAAAGACCTCGAAAACCAATTTTTATGACCCTAACTTCAAAACTAATGAAACCCTCACACAACCTTTCAGTATGTATTTCTTTATTCCTTACAAAGACCTCAAATGCCAATTTTCATGAAACCAACTTCAAAACTATTTAACCCCTTTTTCCTTTGGGTTGAATTTTCAAAAATCCTGAAAAACATTCATCTTTATTTGTGAAGAAGAGCCCAAATACTAATTTTCTTGACTCTCATTTCAAAACCAACTGTACTTTCACTTTCGCTCCCCTTCTCACCCCTTTAAGGATGGAAAAAAATATGCTGTCAAAATTTCAGCTTATAGGTCTGAGCGTTGATCGTATATCAGTCAATCAGTGAGTCAGTTAGTCAGGACATGTAATTATATACAGTGCGCGTCAAAATTATGGAACAAATTCGATATTTCGCAAGCCATGTACTTTTGACAAAAATCCTGAAATTGGTCGATTTTTATTTTAAAATGCCGATTTTTTTATGTATATTCTAAAGAGGTTATGTCACTGGTTTTGACATAGTGACGTAATCGGTAATTTTTTTAAATTGGAATAGATGTCTTGTGATACCTCATCTGAAAGGCCTTTCGAAACTGCATTCAATGATAATAATTAATTAGATATTTTTTTACAGAGTGAACAAAAATTAATATTTTATTTCAATAAGAGAGTAACTGTATATCCAACAAAATAGAACAGTTACATAAGATGTTCGAAGTGCCATCCACCAGTCTTTCGACAATAAGCAAATCTACGGACACATTCCTCTTGCACATTGCGAATAACTTCCGGAGTAATTCTGTTAATTTCGATCCTAATTCGATTTTTCAACTCTTGTAGATTTTGCAGCCCATCTACATAGACTTTCGATTTCAAATAACCCCACAAGAAAAAATCCAGGGGCGTAAGATCTGGACATCTTGGGGGCCACTCTATCGGTCCGCGTCTACCAATCCACCTCCTAGGAAAACGGTTATTCAAAAACTCGCGAACATCACGTGCATAGTGCGGGGGTGCACCATCTTGTTGCAACCAAATACTTTCATTTGGTGAGTTAGGATTGTTGGCGTTTGGAAAAATATCGGCAAGGCTAGGTATGAGTTCATTTCTTAAAAATTCCAAGTAACGCTCTCCTGTGAGATTTCCTTCGAAAAAAGACGGGCCAAGAATCCTGTCGTTTATTATCCCAGCCCAAACATTGACTTTCTGAGGGTATTGAGTATGCCCGTCCATCATCCAGTGAGGATTGATTATCCCTACTCCAATATCTGCAATTCTGACGATTTACTGAACCATTTAGGCAAAACCTAGCCTCATCGGAATACATAATTTGTTTTATAAAACGTGGATTGCGGTTACACAAATCCTGCATTATTTCACAGAACTCCACACGGCGATCGGGATCATCATCATTGAGTTGTTGATGTAGCTGTACTTTGTATGGATGGTACTTTTCTGCTTTTAGAATACGTAATACAGAACTTTGGGATATGTCAAGGTCTGCTGCAATTTGTCGTGAAGTATTGTGAGGATTATTCTCTACACCCAATAGAACATCAAGTTTCACGTTTTCTTCTACTTAAGGACGTCCAGCATTCGGAATATGTTTGACATGACCAGTTTCTCTAAATTTTTTCCCGATCTTACTAACTATTGAACGACTGATAGGTCTATTTGGATACTTCGCATTGAACAAGTCGCATACCTCTTGCTGAGTTCTAGTTCTATCTCCGCATCCAATAAAAATTTCTATGCGTTGGGTTTCACTTAAAGTAGCCATAGTTCACTTTTAGAACCTTTTCACTTAGAATTTGTGAAGAATATTTGTTAGTATTTCAACTGACATTTATTTGACACTAACTTGCCTATTATGGCATTAATTTGTGATTGTCTTTTGTTTCCATTTTAGACTAGGAAATAGCTAACTATTAATATTTGGAAAGGATCCATTGGTGTAGTAGAGCACTGACTCACTAGTCTGCCAGGGCAGTCTAAGGGATTAGAGTCTTGGCTCAAAGTAAAATTTTGCATTTTTTAACACGCTTTTATTATCTTTACTTGTAACTAAATAACTCACAATGTAATAAAATCTTGCAAGTAAATATTCACCCACTTCCAATATTCCGAATAATCTGAAATTTAGAAAAATCGAATTTAAACGGTTTTCTTCACATAAAGGATTCAATATAAAATTGAACCAGAGAAAGGTAGATCTCAGGTAAAAAACAACTACTTTCCTGGCAAATACCACGCAGAACGTTGAATGATATTCACCTGAAAATCCATGCATACTTCCATATAATATCAATGGACATTGAATGCAAATGTTTCTTTCTGATAAGCTCGATTATGTTTAATTTATGTCGTGTTCACCTAACAATCCGCATACCGGTTTCAGGCTTCTTGGCCCTCATCAGTACGGAGTAGTCAACCAGCCAAAGGTCCAAAGAACTCTGGCTGAAGTGAGACACAACGTAAACAAACCATCATCGATCTTGTAACACCTATAGGTACGCCGGAAAAGATAAACTTTAACTGGCGGTACCTAGTGACAGAAAGAAACACTCCGAAAATCTCCCACCTCGATAGGTTTCTAAATAAAAGATTCCTTCTCAGTAGGAGTGGCAAGCCCGTCTAGCATATAGTGAGAGATAAGTGCCATGTGAAGTGGAATGAATAGAAAAATCGAATTTAAACGGTTTTCTTCACAAAAGGATTCAATATAAAATTGAACCGAGAAAGGTAGATCTCAGGTAAAACAACTACTTTCCTGCAAATACTACGCAGAACGTTGAATGATATTCACCTGAAAATCGCATACTTCCATATAATATCAATGGACATTAAGCAAATGTTTCTTTCTGATAAGCTCGATTATGTTTAATTTATGTCGTGTTCACCTAACAATCCGCATACCGGTTTCAGGCTTCTTGGCCCTCATCAGTACGGAGTAGTCAACCGCAAAGGTCCAAAGAACTCTGCGAATGAGACACAACGTAAACAAACCATCATCGATCTTGTAACATCCTATAGGTACGCCGGAAAGATAAACTTTAACGGCGGTACCTAGTGACAGAAAGAAACACTCCGAAAATCTCCACCTCGAAGGTTTCAAAGTTTTCTCACTAGGAGGACCGTCTAGATTGAGATATCATGTAAATGAATAGATCTAGTTTCTAAAAGATTCAACCTGATCTTAAAACACCTGAATAGCAGAAGCTTGAACATATTACCTGAAATTCATGCATACTTCCATATAATATCAATGGATTGAATGCAAATGTTTCTTTCTGATAAGCTGATTATGTTTAATTTATGTCGTGTTCACTACATATCCGCATACGTTAGCTGCTTGGCCTCATCGTGGAGTAGTCAACAGCAAAGGTTAAAGAATCTCTGGCTGAAGTGAGACACAACGTAAACAACCATCATCGATCTTGTACTATGGTACGCCGGAAAGATAACTTTAACGGCGGTCCTTGACGAAAGAAAATCTCGAAATCTTCACCTCGATAGTTTCTAAATAAAGATTCTTTCAGTAGATTGCAGCCCGTTACATATATGAGATAAGTGCCATGTGAAGTGAATGATAGAAAAATCGAATTTAAACGGTTTTCTTCACATAAAGGATTCAATATAAAATTGAACCAAGAAGGTAGATCTCAGGTAAAACAACTACTTTCCTGGCAAATACGCAGAACGTTGAATGATATTCACCTGAAAATCCA
The DNA here is from genome assembly GCA_018342105.1 of Gonioctena quinquepunctata. Taxonomy (NCBI): domain Eukaryota; kingdom Metazoa; phylum Arthropoda; class Insecta; order Coleoptera; family Chrysomelidae; genus Gonioctena; species Gonioctena quinquepunctata. Next base: position 312,477 of record JAFIRS010000374.1, on the reverse strand, counting down.
TGCATACTTCCATATAATATCAATGGACATTGAATGCAAATGTTTCTTTCTGATAAGCTCGATTATGTTTAATTTATGTCGTGTTCACCTAACAATCGCATACCGGTTTCAGGCTTCTGGCCCTCATCAGTACGGAGTAGTCAACCATGCAAAGGCCAAGAACTACGTGGATGTAGTGAACACACTAAATCAAACATCATCGACTTATCACAAAGGAAACATTTTAATGGGTCCTGATAATGGAAGAAAATCGAATTTCCACTCGATAGTCAAATAACGTTCTTTCAGAGGAATGCAAGCCGTCTGATTACGTGAGATAGTTCCATGTGATGAATAATGAAATCCATTTAACGTCTTGAAAGATCAATATAATTGAACCGAATAGTCTTCAGGTAAAACAAGCTACTTTCCTGGCAAATACTACGGAACTGAATGATATTCACCTGAAAATCCATGCATCTTCCATATAATATCAATGGACATTGAATGCAAATGTTTCTTTCTGATAAGCTCGATTATGTTTTAATTTATGTCGTGTTCACCTAACAATCCGCATACCGGTTTCAGGCTCTTGGCCCTCATCAGTACGGAGTAGTCAACCAGCCAAGGTCAAAGAACTCTGGCTGAAGTGAGACACTAACGTAAACAAACCATCATCGATCTTGTAACACCTATAGGTACGCCGGAAAGATAAACTTTAACTGGCGGTACCTAGTGACGAAAGAAACACTCGAAATCTCCACCTCGATAGGTTTCTAAATAAAGATTCCTTCTCAGTAGAATGCAAGCCGTCTAGCATATAGTGAGAGATAAGTGCCATGTGAAGTGGAATGAATAGAAAAATCGAATTTAAACGGTTTTCTTCACATAAAGGATTCAATATAAAATTGAACCAGAGAAGGTAGATCTCAGGTAAAAACAACTACTTTCCTGGCAAATACAGCAGAACGTTGAATGATATTCACCTGAAATCCATGCATACTTCCATATAATATCAATGGACATTGAATGCAAATGTTTCTTTCTGATAAGCTCGATTATGTTTAATTTAGTCGTGTTCCCCTAACAATCCGCATACCGGTTTCAGGCTTCTTGGCCCTCATCAGTACGGAGTAGTCAACCAGCCAAGGTCAAGAACTCTGGCTGAAGTGAGACAACGTAAACAAACCATCATCGATCTTGTAACACCTATAGGTACGCCGGAAAGATAAACTTTAACTGGCGGTACCTAGTGACAGAAAAGAAACACTCGAAAATCTCCCACTCGATAGGTTTCTAAATAAAGATTCCTTCTCAGTAGAATTGCAAGCCCGTCTACATATAGTGAGAGATAAGTGCCATGTGAAGTGGAATGAATAGAAAATCAATTTAAACGGTTTCTTCACATAAAGGATTCAATATAAAATTGAACCAGAAAGGTAGATCTCAGGTAAAAACAACTACTTTCCTGGCAAATACCGCAGAACGTTGAATGATATTCACCTGAAAATCCATGCATACTTCCATATAATATCAATGGACATTGAATGCAAATGTTTCTTTCTGATAAGCTCGATTATGTTTAATTTATGTCGTGTTCACCTAACAATCCGCATACCGGTTTCAGGCTTCTTGGCCCTCATCAGTACGGGTAGTCAACCAGCCAAGGTCCAAGAACTCTGGCTGAAGTGAGACACAACGTAAACAAACCATCATCGATCTTGAACACCTATAGGTACGCCGGAAAGATAAACTTTAACTGGCGGTACCTAGTGACAGAAAGAAACACTCGAAAATCTCCACCTCGATAGGTTTCTAAATAAAGATTCCTTCTCGTAGGGTGGCAAGCCCGTCTAGCATATAGTGAGATAAGTGCCATGTGAAGTGGAATGAATAGAAAAATCGAATTTAAACGGTTTTCTTACATAAAGGATTCAATATAAAATTGAACCAGAGAAGGTAGATCTCGGTAAAAACAACTACTTTCCTGGCAAATACCAGCAGAACGTTGAATGATATTCACCTGAAAATCCATGCATACTTCCATATAATATCAATGGACATTGAATGCAAATGTTTCTTTCTGATAAGCTCGATTATGTTTAATTTATGTCGTGTTCACCTAACAATCCGCATACCGGTTTCAGGCTTCTTGGCCTCATCAGTACGGAGTAGTCAACCAGCCAAAGGTCAAGAACTCTGGCTGAAGTGAGACACAACGTAAACAAACCATCATCGATCTTGTAACACCTATAGGTACGCCGGAAAGATAAACTTTAACTGGCGGTACCTAGTGACAGAAAGAAACACTCCGAAAATCTCCACCCCGATAGGTTTCTAAATAAAGATTCCTTCTCGTAGAGTGGCAAGCCCGTCTAGCATATAGTGAGAGATAAGTGCCATGTGAAGTGGAATGAATAGAAAATCGAATTTAAACGGTTTCTTCACATAAAGGATTCAATATAAAATTGAACCAGAGAAGGTAGATCTCAGGTAAAACAACTCTTTCCTGGCAAATACGCAGAACGTTGAATGATATTCACCTGAAAATCATGCATACTTCCATATAATATCAATGGACATTGAATGCAAATGTTTCTTTCGATAAGCTCGATTATGTTTAATTTATGTCGTGTTCACTAACAATCGCATACCGGTTTCGGCTCTGGCCTCATCGTACGGAGTAGTCAGCTGATGAGGGCCAAAACCTGAAACCGGTATGCGATTGTTAGGTGACACGACATAAATAAACATAATCAGCTTATCGAAAGAAACATTTCATTCAATGTCCATTGATATTATAGGAAGTATGCATGATTTCAGGTGAATATCATTCAACGTTCTGCGTATTCAGAAAATTGTTTTACCAGATCTACTTTCTGTTCATTATATTGAATCCTTTATGTGAAGAAACGTTTAAATGATTTTCTATTCATTCCACTTCACATGGCACTATCTCCACTATAGCTAGACGCTTGCCTCTACGAAAGAATCTTTTTAGAAACCTATCGAGTGGAGATTTTCGAGTGTTCTTTCTGTCACTAGGTACCGCCAGTTAAAGTTTATCTTTCCGGCGTACCATAGGTGTTACAAGATCGATGATGGTTTGTTTACGTTGTCTCACTTCAGCCAGAGTTCTTTGACCGCTGGTTGATATGTACTGATGAGGCCAAGAAGCCTGAAACCGGTATGCGATTGTAGGTGAACACGACATAACTAAACATAATCGAGCTTATCGAAAGAACATTTGCATTCAATGTCCATGATATTATATGGAAGTATGCATGGATTTTCAGGTGAATATATTCAACGTTCTGCTGGATTGCCGGAAAGTAGTTGTTTTTTACCTGAGATCTACCTTTCTCTGGTTCAATTTTATATTGAATCCTTTATGTGAAGAAAACCGTTTAAATTCGATTTTTCTATTCATTCCACTTCACATGGCACTTATCTCTCAATCTGAAATTTGTCACACATATCAAGGACCGATGACAATACAAGAATTTCATAATCATAATGTAATAATAGTAAGCATATATTTTTCCAAATGCCAACAATCCTAACTCACCAAATGAAAGTTTTTGGTTGCAACAAGATGGTGCACCCCCGCACTATGCACGTGATGTTCGCGAGTTTTTGAATAACTGTTTTCCTAGGAGATGGATTGGTAGACGCGGACCGATAGAGTGGCCCCTAAGATCTCCAGATCTTACGCCTCTGGATTTTTCTTGTCGGGTTATTTGAAATCGAAGGTCTATGTAGATAGGCCGCAAAATCTACAAGACTTGAAAAATCGAATTAGGATCGAAATTAACAGAATTACTACGGAAGTTATTCGCAATGTGCAAGAGGAATGTGTCCGTAGATTTGCTTATTGTCAAGGGACTGGTGGATGGCATTTCGAACATCTTATTTAACTGTTCTATTTTGTTGGATATAAAGTTATTCTCTTATTGAAATAAAATATTAATTTTTGTTCACCCTGTGAAAAAATATCTAATTAATTATTATCATTGAATGCAGTATTGAAAGGCCTTTCAGATGAGGTATCACAATACATCTATTCCAATTTAAAAAAATTACCGATTACGTCACCATGTCAAAACCAGTGACATAACCTCTTTAGAATATACATATAAAAATCGGCATTTTAAAATGAAAATCGACCTATTTTAGGATTTTTGCCAATATCAATTTTTTTACTTTTGTTTTGAATAATTTATCTGAATTCATATTTTTCATTTCAATCGTTAGATTATAGAGTTTTGGTCCCAGATAGGTATGACATCTAAGTGCAATATTTTTTTCAGGTTTTGGGATTACTGAAGAAAGTTTTTTGTATCTCGTATCGTATTCATGCTTGATAGGAATTAAGGTATGTTTGTGTTGATGTTGTTTAATAAGGATGTTATAGCAGAATAATTGGCGAGGATCTAAAATTTGTGATTCTGTATATAGTATATTCGATGGATAATCTCTCATTTTTTTGTAGATGATTTTCAATAAAAATTTCTGCATTCTTTCTGTTCTTTGAATGAATGTGATCGCAGCACCCCCCCATGCTACTACTCCATATGTTAGATGTGATTCACATAATGCGTAATATAGAGTTTTGAGGTATTGTAATCTGAAGATTGATGAGAAGTATTTAAATTTATAAATCAGATACCTTAATTTTTTCACTAGGCTGTTAATATGTGGCTCCCATTTTTAACCGACGAAACCAAAAAGGAGGAGGTTCTCTATTCGACCCGTATATTTTATATTTTTCCATCATATTTTTTTATGTATGATCACGCATAACTTTTTACTGAGGCGTCCGATTCCGATAATTCTTTTTTCAGTGGATAGGGTGTACTTCGACTTTGGTCTCATTTGAATTTAAAAGATAAAATCCACCCCTAAGGGTAGCGAAATGAAGGATATTGATCACTCACCCTCTGAGTTCTGGTCCGTTAACCGATTCTATCAGGCATAACTTTGTACTGGGTTCTTCGATTTGGATGATTCTTTCTTTAATAGATAGGGTATACCTTATATTTGGATTTTGAAAGGTATTAGTCACCCTAACGGGTAGAAAAATAGGGGATAATTGATTTTTCACTAGTGAACATTAGCACACACATACGTAGTTGACAATGACAGATCGCTACTGACATTATTCTTGTTCCGTTAAAATCAGTATATTTTATGAGAGGATGGAATGATATACAGAGTAATGAAATAAACTAACCAGTACAACGAAAATAATTTATATTACAACAAATAGTAGAAGTAGATAATCATATTATTTAACTGGTAATAGTTGAAGTAAGGTGGGTAAGTAAGTATTTTGGAAGTAATCAAAAAACAAGTAGGTAGTGATTGATAGATTTGAGCCACAAAAAATTGAAAAATAAAAACTTTTTAACAAAAAATTAAACCGACGAAATACGGAACTGAAAAGTAAAAAATAAAAACTTTTTTCAAAAACTTAAACCGACGAAAAAATCAACTGAAAAGCTAAAAATGAAATAAATCTTCTTAGTCTAAATGATAATTGAGCTCCTGAACTAATGAAAGTAACTGATTTTGAGTCGGCGCCAAACAAACTAGCAATTGAATTAGGTGAAGCGTAAAATGAAGGCAACGAGATGCACGGCTGCGTTTTGATGACTTCTTTCATAGATAATGATCTTCGATAATTGTTTGTTTGGCGCCGACTCAAAATCAGTTACTTACATTAGTTTACGAGCTCAATTATCATTCAGACTAAGAAGGTTTATTTTATTTTTTGCTTTTCAGTTGATTTTTTCGTCGGTTTAATTTTTTGTTAAAAAGTTTTTTAGATGATTGTCAATGATGGCTCTTAGGTATTTTATTTTGTCTACAGCCGATATTTCGAAAGAGTTATTTTGGTGTGAGATTGTAAGATTTTTGTAAGACGGAAGATATTTAGAATAAGATGTGAATGGTATGAAGAATGTTTTGCTAAAATTGAAAGTCAGAAGTTTCTTATCGAGCCATTTCAATATTTTTGGGAAGTCATTCTCAACTTTGGCCTTGAGTTTATCCCAAGAGGAATCTTCATAAAATATCACCGTGTCATCGGCAAATGTTATGAATTTTCCCTCGGTAGGAATTTTAAATAATTCATTCAAATATACAATGAAGAGAATCGGTCCCAGTACCATTCCCTGTGGAACACCATATTTCACTGTAGATGTTTCACTCATTGTTTTGTTTATTTGTACATTTTGTGTTTTTTCTGTAAGATAGCTTTCTATCAGTTTGTATGGAGTTCCCCTGAAGCCGATTCTTTCCAATGCTCGTAGTAATTCCGGGTAACTTACTATATCGAATGCCTTTTTAAGGTCGACAAGAATTCCAAGAGCTGGTTTTTTTTTATCTATCGATTTGTTTATATTTTCCGTTAGTAGAGCAATTGCATCATTCGTAGATCTTTTCTCCCGGAAACCAAATTGTTGACCAGACAGAATTTTGAATTTTTCTAAATATCTCATCAGACGTTTCTTTATTATTTTTTCGGATAGTTTAGCTATTATGGAGCAACAGTTAGTCAAATGAGAAACATTTCGAAAAACTACTTTTGCATCCCCGAGGATGAATTTCAATTCGAAAATAATATTTTCACCTAACAACTTGGCATTCACATATTCCGAAAATAATGTGAATATGAAAACAAATATAATATTGAAATAAATTTGAATACTTACCGTTACATTCTATTTCTCTGGCGATTTTTTCCCATTTCTGTTGAAAAATATCCCTATTATGATAGTTCTTTTGCTTCATATCCCATTAAGGTCTGTTTTCAAAAACTAAACTGATGAGTTTTTCGAAATCCATCATGCATTTTATCGCAACAACTCGCATGGAAAATCAAATTTGTTTGAACAATTTTGTTCTTCTGACGACTTCGTACGGAATCTGACGATCGATACGCAAGCACTATAACCGCGGTAATAAATTTATTATATATTCAATTCTTTCGCACGAGTTCTGGGGTTCTGACATGTTTGTCTGAACATCGGTTTGTCAGAAAAAACTATAACCGTAGCCTTAGGGTTGAATTTTCAAAAACCCTGAAACACATTCATCACTATTTGTGAAGCAGACCGTGACTTTTATTTCGAAACCAACTGTACTTTCACTTTCACCCCCCTTCCCACTCACCTTTTCACCTATTCAGGACTGGAATATAAAAAAATAAGCTGTCAAAATTTTAGCTTTTAGGTCCCGCTCTTAGATATGGGCGTTGATCGTATATCAGTCAATCAGTGAGTCAGTTAGTCAGGACATGTAATTATATATGTACATATTACACCAAATACGGGGTAGCGCTGTGAACCGTTGGGGAGATCTTCCGTCTCCATCATCAGATTAACGCCGGGCCTCCATTATGTTGTAGTGTCATCAGAACTACATATGTGTTTCGACAGAATCGGTTCGCAGGTGTTAAATCAATGAATCATCTCCTATTTATTGTTCTACCCTTGGGGGTGTAAATTTTTTCAAATCCAAATGGGACCAACCTCGAGGTTATCCTATCCAATTAGAAAAAATCATCAAAATCGGACTACTCTGTAAAAAGTTATGCGTGGTCATACATAAAAAATCATATACGTGTCGACTAGAGAACCTTCTCCTTTTTTTTCGTCGGTTGAAAAGTGGCTCATAGGGTATACTTCGAAGTTGGTCCCGTTTGGTTGAAAAAAAATCCACTCCTAAGGGAACCAACGAAAAAAAAACCGAGAAACAAAAAATAAAATGAACCTCTTCAGTCTTGAAAACTAAACTCCTAAACTGATGTAAGTAACTAATTTTGAGTCGGCGCCAAATAAACATTCAACGAAGATCATCAAATTACTTTAAAGAAATATATGAAAATGTAACGTGACATCTCTACCGATAAACAATAACATTCCAAAAAGGCGTTCTCCGCACGACCACTCGCAACGACGTGTGCCCTCACGTGTGTACCCGTTCGGGTAGCTGTCTCGCTGATATTGACTTCGAGAACGCTCAGCAATTTCCGGCGAAGGGACTCTACCCCACTGTCATGATTTTAGGCTTAACGTAACTAATTTGCTTGTTTGTTTGTTAGGCGCCGACTCAAAATCAGTTACTTATATCAGTTTGGGAGCTTAGTCACTTTCATGCAGGTTTCCCTTTGCATTCTTAATGAATATTTCCAATAATCATCAACATTGCTATTAGATAGTAGATCTTTATTGTGCTTTGACAAGTCAATTAAAAAACAAATATATATATATATATATATATATATATATATAATTGTTATGTTATGTTATGCCAGTTATAAGTTTTAGAAGGAAAAAACCCACAAAAAGAATAATTACTAAATAGTTATTAGTTTCAAGAGATTGTTTTGACATAGTTTTGGAAGTTCTATTTATTTGTAAGCCTATGTATAATATGGATAGATAAAAAAAATGTCAAAATACTATAACACAATCAATTTCATACACTGTTATGATGATTATAACCCATAATTGGTAAAAAGACAACAAAAAGACTAGATTTACAAAATTTTCATGAATAAAAAGTGATCAACACATTTATAAATTTGAAACATACAGTATATGAAATTGTAGCTAACTAAAAGTAGCCAATGGTAGAACAGCAAACTTCTTGATGAGAATAGCCAATCAGGGAATAGATGGTCATATGGAAAATTGGAAATTGTGAGAGAATAACATAAGCAATTATTATTGAAATTTGTACATAGTAATAAGTATGGAAAAATAGTTGTATATATAAATTATATAAGATGAACCCAAACAGTGAAATGTGACAATTTGGTGCGCAAATTCAAAAATTCAAATGAAAAAGAAGAAAGAAAAATTGGTATCCTGGTGACAACAAACAGAGCCAAAAAGGGAGATCAAAAATAAATTTACAAGGGAATGCCACGCAACATTTTGGGAGAAAGAAAAATGAAATGATTCCAACATTAGAAGAGAAAAACCAATATTACCTTAATTATACAACATATCCAAGTGTCCAAAGCTGATTTCTGCATATGTATGGTTCCTGATTTATGGTATTGGAGTTCCTGATAGAGCTTGCACTTGCACTTCCGGTCCATGAACAATATCACAAATAACGTATCTCACATCTGAAGAACTTTATTTCACCTTATTTTGAACCATAAAAGAAAAATTCACTCTCAAGGAAAAAGTGAGGTTCTGTCTATCTATCCATGATTTGATTTTAATGATTATCTGTGAATATTTGTAGATTTACATTAGTATAAGTTATTTCTCGTAGGCCAGGTAAAATCAAGTCTTCCTGAATAAAAGAAATAATTGCTTTTTGATACTTTGTTGTTTGTTTTCTCACAATGATAAACAATCATACCGATGACCATTGAATAAATTGAAATTAGACAGCTATGGTTAGTGGCTCTATTGCCTGAACCGGCTATCTGAGGTAAGAGGCGTACCAACTGTTGCTTAGCCGGGGTGAGAAAAGTGATAACAATTGGCAGCAGCGTGACGAGAGAACAGTGACGTTCGCTAGCAATTATTATTACAGCATACAATACATATACATGGCGAAAATATCTATCTATATAATATCAATTTGGCTCACAAAGAATAGCAAAAACTATAAGCAATCTTCATTATATAACAACAACTATTATTCTTCAATTTATCAATATATAACAATTTGGCGCCCAACGCGCTGCAAAAATATATTTATAATTTGTAAATTGAAATTAACAATATATAACAATATATATATATATATGAATAAAATAACAATAGAAAAACAATATTTGTCATTATACAGTATCAGAAAGTATTTATTTTGGGTATGGTGGTTTCATGAGAGCGTAAAGAATAGCTTGCTATATGTTGAGAGAGCATCACAATTTCTCCTCGACTCGCTCGAGGAAGGGATATCGACGTGACGACACAGAGATAGGAGAGTCAGGGCGGTCAGCTCAGGACGTCAGTATCATACCAGCAGCAGTCGGGAGAATGTGTGCGCTGCAATGAAGAAGAATTATTGACGATAATTCCACATCAGATAATTTGAACAAATTAAACTGAATCATTGATTCAATTTGATGTGTCGGACGACAGGCAGATCAAAATATATTTGGTGCCGTGGTGGCCGCGAAAACAAAAGAAAATTCTTAAACATAAACAAAAGCAAACGATATTTCTGTAAGACAATAAACATTTTATTAAATGTTCGAACAAACCACCATTTTGGACCTAACAATAGCCGAATCTATTGTACAATTCTAATCTGGTAGCCGCAAGGGTAACTGGTGTTACCTGAGCACACAACTGAATAATTTTTGCCCTCCGTTCATCTGAACTCATGCCGATATACCTCCGATTTTAGCATGCCCCAGAAATAAAAATCGAGAGGTGCTACATCTGGTTGATTGTACCTCGCGTACAAATAAACCGATCGGGAAATAATTGATTCAAAAATGTAACCACCGTGCCTGCATTGTGGGCAGGACAACCATCATGTTGAAACCACACGTCGTTAAAGTAAATCGGAAGAGCGCGAACTGCAGGAATAATTTGATTTTGCAAAAGTTGCACATATTTTGCTGCATTTAAACTCCCTTCAATAAAAAATGGGCCTATGACTTGATCGCCTAAAAGTCCCGTCCACACATTCAATTTGCTTGGGTACTGTGTTCTCACAGCAATACTCAAATGTTTATTTTTACGAGACCAATAACGTACTACGGATGGGTTGTGTTTTCGATGAATTGAGAAGGACGATTCATCGGTAAATAATACCTCTTTTAGAAAGTCATCATTTACACGAAATGCCCTATTGCATTTTTGGACCATCGTTTCACAAAACTCCATACGTCTGAAATGGTCTCCAGGCAAAAGATCTTGTGTGGTCTTGACTTTGAAACAATGATAACCGTTTCTCTTCAAAATATTCCTCACAGTTCTTTCATTCAAATTCACTTCGTCGGCGATCTGTCTACTCGAACAAGGTGTCGTTTCTGCCAATGCACACACTTGTGTTTCTCTTATTGCCCGTTTCTCGGGTATTTGTCTAGGATGCGGTGGTGGATTTGTGGGACAGTCGCTTCCGTAGGTACAGGTCTATCTGCAAAAGCCACTATGAATAGATTTCTAGTATATTGTACAGAATTACCCCCAAAGTACCACTTAACGATCTGTACTTCCTCTGCGGTTGTGTAAATAGGCGGCATGTTTCAAAAGGTAATAATTGTCACGGTCTTTTGTTTCCGCAACCATGGCTCGGCAAGAATGAGTCGAGTCGCTGTGCGCTGTGTCGCATTGCCACGTGATCAGTTGATGCGTCGGGTGGGGTAACAGGAGGGGCACACAGCAGTGCGTCTTTCTTGTTTATGTGGTATTATCATATCATTGCGTTCCTTGTTGCTCGTGTAGATTTCTGTCTATACCACAGATCAATTTTTTCCGATACTGTATACAGTAAGCAGATAAAAATTAAAAAACATAACGCTAAAAAATAGTAAATGACGCTCACTTACACTGTGAAATCAACAGAACAACAAATAAGTTATGACTCACGAGTTAATGAGTCAATTGTCAAAAATCAGTTGACAAGAACTCATCAAAATCGTAAAACACATTATCTATCAGGAACCGCTTGATAGCTGATTTAAAATGTACGCACTCGAGAACTTGGACATAATATGGTAAAACATCAAAGAACTTGATTGCATCATAGCTTGTCCCGTTTTCGAAAGTCGCAAATAGTGTTGATGTATGATATCTTCATTACGCGTTGTGTAGGAATGTAAACTTTCATTTGTTCTGTAGTTTTCAAAGTTTGTTTTCATGTGCATAAGACATTGCAATATGTAAGCACAGGGCAGGGTAAGTATCTTATGCACCCCTACAATCATCTCTATATGGCAATCCAGCAATGATTCTAACAGCCTTCCTTTGCATGGAAAAAACTGTCGAGGCAGGTGCTGAGTAACTCCACACTAATAAAGATAGGATATTGAAGACTGGATGAGTGCATGGTAGGCCATTAATAATGTTGTCTGTGTCAAACAATATTGCAGGTTCGTAGTAAAAAGATTTTCCGTGATATATTCCTTTAGGTTTTTCCCATGGTAATTTACTATCCAAAAGAACACCCAAAAACTTAACGCAATGTGGGTTTCAAGGCTCTTTATGTTGTCTTGAACTGTAAATCAATGTCTTAGACTTTTCTTATTATAATTATGCCAAGAGTGTGTCAAAGGAAGACTATTATGGGTCTCAGTTAACAGCATGCTAAAATCGCTATTTAAATGGGTTAATGTGGTGTCGACAGCAAAAATGGTGAAATTTGCTGATGGAGCACTATTTGGCAAGTCATTAACATAAATAAGAAATAGGACCGGACCTATAACAGAGCCTTGTTAATTGATTTAGAGCTGACGTCCTTTAAATGAACGAATTGAGTTATGTCCGTCAAATAGGACCTAATAATTTTTTGGCTACTTTTGGAAAAGTTATAAAGTTTGAGTTCATCAACTAAAATATTGTGTGGTACACAGTCAAAAGCCTTACTTAGGTCTAAGAATTGTACCTGGACATATTTATTGGTCTCAAAGGTTTCATTAATCACATTAATTGATGAATTAATTGCCGCGGTTGTTGATAAATTAGCCCTAAAGCCGAACTGACAACTACTAAATGAATTGAAGTTTTCAAAATAAGTTGTCATTTGATTTTCAAGAACAACTTCAATTTCTTTTGCAATTATTGGCACAATAGATATAGGTCTGTGATTTGTTGGGTCGTCTACGCAATCACCTTCATATAAGGGTAACACTTTTGAACATTTAGGAAACTTCGGGAAAATATTATTTCTGATACATTGATTGATAAATTTGGTGAGAGGAATGAGAATAATATATTTAATCAGTTAATAGTTTTTACGTTAATATCATATGCATCGTTACTTTCATTTTTTTTAAATTAATGATTATCCGTGACTTCTGATAAAATAAATTCCTTATCTGGGTGTGTTTCGTGAGAACTTATAAAATAATTCTCCGAATTGTCGTTGGTAGAAGGTGAGGTGTTGATTAAATTTTCAGCAATGTTACCGAAATAATTATTAAAAACTTCAGGAGAAATCATATCTGACGATTTATCTGACTTGTTTTTATTTATATCAATCAAATTCCACATTGCATTTTGTCGATTTCCGTGCGATTTATGGTATTATCATTGGCTTTTCCTTAGCTTTTATTATCTCATTCCTATAAATTCGTTTTTTGAGCTTTATAAGCTCTTTCAGGAATTAGACTGAAGACTGCTTCAAAGAACACTCAAGTAATAGACCGCAACATAAGTTTATGATGTAGCAAAATTCGCGTTATATCCGTGGCATTATATACTGAAAGGAACGGTGATCCTTAATCCTCTTACCCACAACGTGCGTTCATGTGATTTCAGTGAATCACAAACTTGGAGTAACACGCCTATCCAGATTATACAATCTCAATATCCATGTCGCGTATGCGTCAGTACAGTACTTTGTGTATTTGTGCCAGCTTTGACGATAATATTGAGGTGGATAGGATCGGAAACAGAAACTCTTAAATTAAGGATCAAATGTTTCATCGATTTCTTTCTCTCATCAAATTCATATAAATCGTCATAGTTTATCTACTACAATAAACTTTGGTCTTTTATTTTTGCTGGTGATATTAAAATAATGAAGTATTGAAACATGAAGTGCGAGGTGGTATGGTTAATCTAGACATCACTTTTTCTTTGCGAAAAATTATCTCCGACAGGCATCGGGAACTAATTATATACCGGACGTTATCGGGTTCCATATCCATCTCGATATATCTACTGATAGTATGTAGCAGAGATTCATCAAGTCAAGTAGCTTGATATTTTAACGAACTACTTGAGTTGACTTGAAAATCAAGCTCGTGACAATTTACATACTTGACTTGACTTGATTTGAGATGTTTACTACTTGACTTGAAATCGAGCTACTCGATATTACTTGATCTTGATACGCACGTGTCGCACGGCGTATATTTCTGCAAGCCCGCTCGGGCTTAGACAAAATACGGGGGTTCCCCGAGCTCCGAGCTGACTGAATCAATCGCGCAGTCTTGCTTATTATGCATACATTACATACACGCCCTAGGTGAATGGTAGTTTTGTCCAAGTGTGTGACTTGTTACATCACAAAATTACATAAGTGTTTAAACCTGTGCCCTGCAGAAAAAAAATGAGTTATTCATCGGAAATAATGGAATCAAAGACCAGCGAGTCAGAATATGTGTTAGAGGAAAATACTTCTCAATCCGAAGATCGTGAACTTGTGCAAGAGCCGGCACACAAAAAAACTAAGACTAATGGAAAGAAAAAAGTCACGGATTATTTTACCCTTGAACAAGATCCGAAGAGTACGGAAAAGACTGATAAGCAAGCGAAATGCACGCTTTGCACAACGAAACCCACCGTACTAAAAATTATAAATTGTGGAACATCTGCATTAAAAAGGCATTTGCAATCCAAACATACTAAAATCTATGAACGAACTTTTGGGAAATTAGAACATTCGACTTCCCGTGCAAGTTCCTCTGCAAGCGCCAATACCAATGAAGAAAGTACGATTTTAAGTTGGCTAAGTGGTAGTCGCAGTACTACAAATGAAAGGGTAAGTTATTTTCTATTTCTATATCTTCAAAATCAGGTATAGAAAATATTTAATATATTAAGATTGCATAGACTGCGCTGCTGCTTATATGCCACCCACTGTGTAGCGGAATTTGCAACCAAATAATGCAAATCCCTCAATAATAAGTCTTTAGCCAGGTTATCGCTGAACGCTGAAATAGGGTTTTACAGAATAGTATATTACACAACTAGTGTAGAAGGTGATACATTTCACACGAGTGAGAATGTTGTTGAACGTGGCGATAGCCGAGTGAGAAAATCTCACGAGTGTAAGAAAGTCACTTTCTTACTAGTTGGGTACACTATTTTTCCTACAAACACAATAAATTATTACTCTTTATTTTCTGCACGTGTGTGGAAAATATTTACCACACATGTGTGGAAAATATTTTGATGTCAACATTACTTTCCACACATGTGCGAGCACGGTTTTTTCCCCACATGTGTGGAAATATTTCTGCGCACATGTGAAATTTAGTAGTTTATAAATAACCAAAGAGTGCGAATTTCGTCGTTTTCGGGTGATGTGGTCGTTGAAAAAGAATATCACCTTCTTAAAACAAAAACTACTTATTATTACTTCTCAAAAATTATAATTCGTAGATACATTAATATATTTATGTATTAATTCGATTTTTCATACATTTTCAGGATTTCCAGCAAGATAAGTTCCAAAAGCTACTTGTGGAGTATATGGTGAAGAAGTACCTACCGTTCAATTTTTTCGAGGACGAAATAAGTTTACAAGTTTATAAGTACTTAAATCCTAACGCAATTTTGCCTGGTAGGAATAAAATGAATTCTTTGGCAATGGAAATGTTCGGGTTGGCACAGAGTACCCTCAGAAGTTTACTAAAGAAATATAAATAGAAAATCTCATTCACAATAGATGGTTGGTCTTCTTTTAGTATGAAAGGCTACTACGGAATTACTGCTCATTTCATTAATAATAATTGGAAACTGCATGCCATCCTTTTGTTTCGGCGCATGGACAACATACTGGCAGATGGATAGCAAAGCTTTTCGCTGACACATTGGAATTCTACGATTTAACAAATTCTGTGCAAGAAATTACAACCGACAATACAAACAGCAATTTCACATTTATGAATGAGCTTACAGGCTTCATTTCCGGCATTGGTCCTAAAAATAGTCACTTCGTATGTTTTGCGCATATTTTTAATTTGGGGGCAAGAGATTTTATGAAAATACTTTATTCGAATTCTGAGTTTCAAGAGACAGAGACAGATGCTACCCTATCGAACAGTGATGAAATAACTGGAGATCTAAATTCGCTATCTCCAATAAAAAAAAGTCATTGTCTTGGAAAGAAGTTAAAAAATTCTGAAAATCTGCGCAACGATTTCGAAACATTTTGCACTACTCTGAATTTACAATGGCTATGCCAAAATTAGATGTATAACAAGATGGAATTCAACTCTGAATATGCTGCGATGGGGCCTCAATATGAAAAAGTCTATAAACATCCTTTGTGACACAGAAAATATGAAAACTTTGTCGCCTACAGACACGGAGTGGTCGATAATAGATCGAGTTTGTGAATATCTGAACAGTTTCAAAACAATTTCCAAAACATTAGAGGGTGAAGCATATTGCACACTTCCGATGGTGATAAATGGTATAAATATGCTCCTGGATAAGCTATAACAATGGGCTATTGAACTCGATAATAATCCAAGTAGAAATGAGACTGATGAAAATTCATTTACAGTATTCAAGCGGCCAAAGATAAAATCATCAAACATTACCAAAGAACCAACTGGATGTACTGTGTTGTAGTAATCTTAGATCCCCGGCTTAAAGTGGAAACATTCTCCAATACAAGTTGGGGAAAAGACTTGGAAAAGGAAGCAGTCAAACACTTTGAAATATTTTCAGCCAGGTCTACAGAGCACAACAGCATCATCTTCATCTTCAAAGGATAAATACAGTGAGTTTGACATCGATCTCCTAAGTTTATTCAAGAAATATCCTGTGAATCGAGCAAATGAAATGGCTTGGCGTTATGAAATAGACAAATCCCTGTATGAACCACGTGCTAACAGTTCTGAAGATATATTAGAATGGTGGAAGAGGCACGAAAATTTTTTTCCAAACTTGGCCAAAATGGCCAAAGATTTTTTATCAACGCCAGCATCTTCGGCACCTGTTGAAAAACAGTTCTCCAGAGCTGCTTTGACTGTTACAAAAACCGCAATAGATTAGCGACAAATCCATAAGATGCCTCATGTGCCTTAAATCCTGGATGGAAAATGATGAAATCAAACAGTGCTTGGAGGTTTCTCAATATAAAGAAACAATTTTTTTTAATATTTTGTTATATTTTATAGCGATTTAATTCGTGTTTCCATTTCAAAATAGTTTATATTTTTGGTTCTTTTATTCAATAAGTTTCATAAATCAAAGTGTTCTTCGCAACGTTCATTCTCATTATTTCCATCATTTATAAAACTGCTAAAAATCAAGTAGCTTGATAGGAGTACTTGATTTTTCAAGTACTTGATAAATAAATACTTGACTTGACTTGACATTAGAAACTACTACTTGATTTCAAGTCAAGTCAAGTCAAGTAGCTTGAATATCAAGTCAAGCCGTGAATCTCTGGTATGTAGGTATATAGACAACATTAAAAGTGGGTAAATTCTTGGTACTGCGAATTGGAATACGTGTGAGGGCTCATTGGATTCGTGATGACATCGGGAGAAATGAACGGAAGTTTCAAATCCGCACAAAAGCAATTACAAAGGTTATAAACAAATAAATATTGAAAAAAAGAGGTCCAGTTATTTTTGCAAATGATTCGAGAAACATTAGAGAAATTTAAAGAAAGTTACTTGAAAAAGAGGAATATTCAAAAAAATATCGATACCCGGAACTTAATCCCTACTAGAAATACTTTTAATTTAAAGTGGGCGTTCAATATGGCTTCTAAAACTTTTCCGATAGAGGAGCCACCATGCATTATAGTGAATATGTATCCAAGTCCAACCGTGCAAATGAGTAATTATAGTCGAAAAGAATTTTTACCGAGAGACAATAACCGGAGAACGGCTGTCGAACACTGTCAAAGATTATATTTCTACTCTTCGGCACTGTTGCCGATAAAGTTGCGTACACCATGTAATAGCTGTCTTGAAGTATCAATTATAATTTGATTTGGAAATTAATCAGAAAAAAATGATTTGTGGAATAGTTATTCCGCAATAACATTCTTTGAAAACAAAATCCAACATTGTTATATCCATTATTATGAGGTCCAACAAAGGTTGAAAAAATTAACTTAGAGATTCGTAATTATATTGGCGGGCTTGGCAACATGCCAGTTGGGTTGTCCTCTGAAGGTCAAATCAGCAAATCCCCGTTACGGTTCTACGGCAGAATATATTATATCACCGGCAGAGGAACTGTTATTGGATTTTGATATTCTTCCAGTGAATGTTTTGAAAATTTCGCGTTGTCAACCAGTCATATATTAGTTTTGAATCCCAGGTTCATATGTATTCTGATTGCGACTTTTGTGTTAGTTTGTTTGAATAAGTCGTTGGAAATGAACCGATTTTTATTAAATCAATGAATAATCTTTGGATGCCATAATTCACTCATAATTTTTAAGAACAAAAATATATTTTTTCAGCAAAACTTTGCTAAAATTTCACAAAAAAGCAGTTTTCAATATCTGTGGCATTTCATCGGTTCATTCTGAACGAATTGAATATTTCTCTTCCTTAATATTGGTTGAGAAAGGGACGGAATTTTGTGGGGAGACAAAATGATTCCCAGGTTAGAAATATTTTATATGGATTGTGTATTGAAAGAAATAATCAGACAACGTTCTCTAAGGGATGAAAAATGTAATGACCCTCCGTGGATAGGAGATGATGTAGAATCCAAAATAGAAAGAAATAAATGGTTTTTTTACGTCCTATATGTTGTTCGCTGAATTTTTCTTTGTAAAATCAGAAATCATCGATTTCTTCGCATACATCGCGTGTGCTTTTCAGCAGTTATATCACAAGTGATGGATATTTTGGTGAGTATACTTTGACATTTCTGTGTCAATATTTTTGTAGAAATTCTAGAGACCAAATTTCTTTAGAAGAAATTCGGTCGAGTGGTATTTCTGCAACAATATTGGTGGAAAAATACCTATCACTAGTGGTATATGACCAGATTATATATCAAGCTATATATTACAAACATACCTACACCTGAGAAAACTATGTTTTTCTACGTTTTTTCGAATTTCTTCAAAGGAACTGTTTCCGAAACGGTCGGACATTTTTTAATTTGATAGTGACTTGGAAAAAATATAGGATGTCATAAATTAACATTAACATCAATATACTACGTGGGAGACGAATAATGAAACCCCAGGAGACCGCCAAGTTCTATAAAAGGGTTAAAAATCTCAATTCGGGGCATTCAAATCAGATCGGGTACTTAGACCAGTTCAGTCAGTAAAGTTTCTCGTCACTCGACATACGTTCGAGTTATACACTATGTAGTTTTTTTATATTACTATTATCGACTCTGTCGATAACCTGCATTGTTCAGTTCAAAACTAAAGTTCAAGTCAAAACGAAAAATAGTAAGCAAAGTAAACAGTGAACGTTATCATTTCCGTAGACGAACTTTAAAGTAAACACAGAAAACCAGAAATTGCAATTAAAAGGAAAAAGTAAATTGTTTTATAAATAGATAACAAAAAATTCAACCGACGAAAAAATCAACTGAAAAGTAACCAATTCTGATTCGGCGCCAAACAAACAATTATCGAAGATCATTGAATTACTTTGAGGAAGTAATCAAAACACTGCTATGCATCTTCCTGTCATTATTCTACGCTTTACCTTCAATTGCTAGTTTATTTGGCGCCGACTCAAAATTAGTTACTCACATTAGTTTAGGAGCTCAATTATCATTAACACTGAAAAGGTTTATTTTATTTTTTGCTTTTCAGTTGATTTTTACGTCGGTTTAATTTTTTGTTAAGAAGTTTCTATCTTTCAATTTTTTGTGGCTGAAATCTACTAATTACTACCCACTTAATTTTTTATTACTAACTTCAACTATTAACTGTTAAATAATATGATTATCTTCTTTAACTATTTATTGTAATATAATATGAATTATTTTTCGAAGTTCTGGTTAGTTGATTCCATCACTTTGTATATAATTCCATCCTTTCATAGAATATAATTATTGTGACGGATGTAGGGGTATCTGTCAATGTCAACTACATATGTGTGCCAATGTTCACAAGTGAAAAATCAAACATCCCCTATTTTTCTACCCATAGGGGTGGATTATTTCATTCCATTGGAAAATGATGAACTATGAGGTATACCCTATCTAATGAAGAAACAATCATCCGAATCGGAAAACCCACTACAAAGTTATGCCTGATAGAATCGGTTAACGGACCAAAATTCAGAGGGTGAACGATCAATATCGTCCATTTTGCTACCCTTAGGGATGAACTTTTTCGTTCAAATTCGGATGGGACCAACTTTGAAGTACACCCCATCCAATGAAAAAAGAATAATCGGAATCGGATTCTTCTGTGCAAAGTTATGCGTGGTCATACATAAAAAAAATATACGCGTCGAATAGAGAACCTCCTCCTTTTTGGTTTCGTCGGTTAAAAATAGAATCTGTGCGTATCAGATGAGATCGATACAAAAATTGCGAATAATAAACATAAAAAAAAAATAATAATACTCTAATATTTGTTGGATAAATAAATGTGTGGTTGTAATCCAGATCTGAATACAGTGGACAGAGGGTAAGCGCTTAATTATATATTCTGTTTGAAGTTGGCATATCAGAAATTTTTTCAGGGGTTACTCATTTTGAATGGGCATATTAAAGTTCCCACTAAATTGTAAATATCTATGAACAAACTATTCATATATTTGAGACTGGTCATTTTAGATTTTTTTTTACCTAAATTAAAGTAACTTTGAGTTTTTGACTGTTCTATAGTTCTAATGGAAATGACACGATTAGAAATAAGAATTCTATTACTTTGAAATAATTCAGTATTAGTTTCACAAATGGTTATTAGTATGCACCTATACTCATTATTTCAACCAAGTTTTACTTTTTGTTGAGTCCAATATATTATATCCAGTGCATGTGAATGTTTGAAGCTAATTTTGAATTAGTCATATTGTTTATTGAAGGATAATTGCTCTTTGAGAATATTTTACATTATTGTTCAAATTATTCATTAAATAATTTCAGATATTTTCATACAAGAGTATGACTTATAAATTATAACCCTTTCTCACAATTGATTTGGAATGATACTTATTCATTCACCATAGTTTTCTTAATTTTTTTAGATTAGTTAAATTAATAAAATATCTGATATTATATACAGTGTGGTTGGAAAAAGCTGAATTTAGTTTGCTACTGTTTTAGACATATAGATATTGTTGTTCATTTCAAAGTCATAATGAAATTGTTAGATTCTTGAAATTTCAGTTCTACAGGGACTTCAAAAAATTAATACCAAGTACTCTCAATGTAAAACAATGATTATCCATGTTGTATTCCATCATTTGGAACATGTATTCAGTACTATGGAAGTACTGTATAGCTGTATGGATTTCAATATAATACCATACAGAGTGTATGTTGGTTGTCACAAAGTAATTTTTTTCATTGATATAGTTAGTTTGTTTTTATAAGCGCTTCAATTATTTGCATAGTATCCTCAACTAGATTGCGCTGGTACATAATTTTTACGATTCCAGCTCTCTAAAAATGTATAACATCTATATATTGGGAGGACGATATTTATTTGCCGCTCGATAAAATCGCCGGTGAGTTTTTATAAGTTATTCACACCCATAAACTTGGTAACAACATCTCAACCAAAGTAAAATAAAGTATGCAGGGCCGGTTCGTGATAATGGCTAGTCAGGTATGGGGTTTTTAAATAAACAACACCCTGTACCGGTTCGTGATATGGTTATTGAACAACCATAAAGAATAGACAACCAACTATTTCAACCTATAAATTATTTTCGGTAGTTCTGCTCAAAACTCCCTATGAAAAACTAGCTAAGCCATCCATTTCCATGTATTTCCAAGAAAATTCTACCAAACTCGAATCAATGCTGCATTGAATCTGAAACGCAGGTATATAACGTTTCTTATAATTAACGACGTCTTGCCGAAGAACTTTATCCAACTCTAAAACTTTTTACGGTTATATAACTCCGAGAGTTTGTTTGTGTAGCAGGATACCTTCCATAAAGACCCTTGAATTAAAATTAAATTTGAAATTTCGGGCACCCTACCCTAAAAATATGTTATCTTTAAATTGAAGTTGCGAATTTTAATGAGGCACCTCTGAAGTATTTCGTTGGAAGTTTTTGGAAGAGAAATAATTTAGAGGTCGTTGAAACATCAATTTGGGAGTAAGGATGTAATCCAGGTGGGTGTTTCCACCTGGCATTTTTTCAGAAGTTCTCGCAACAACCAAGTCCGGGTGTCATTACAGCTGTATCATTACACAGGGGGGGTTGAATTATTTTCCATTTTTTTTTCATTGTCGGCTCGGGCGACCATAAGACGTTCATATGAATTTAAGAACCCCTATGACGCGTCCAGTCTGAAAGGTAGATTTCTGAAATTGCCACTAATTAAGCCAACGAATCATGTGTCAGAAAAAAATGAATTTTTCATTGGAAAGAAAAACAGAAATTCAATTTTTGCATAAAGCTTAAACTTTTCAATGAAAAATAAGTGAAAGA